>VZRW01011299.1:82516-177857 GCA_013398125.1 Aegotheles bennettii | reverse complement strand
TGCGCCCCGCACCCAGCGCCGGGCACTACCGCGGCGCCGGTCGTGTCGCTTCGCCAACGGCTGAAGCCCGAAAGCCCGCGCTGGCGCTGGGGAAGCGTGGCCGGGCCGCCGCTCCGCTCCTGCCCCGGTCCGGCTGCCCCGGTCCGGCTGCCCCAATCTGGCTGCCCCAGGCAGGCCAGGGCGAGGCATGCACACCCTGCCCTCCTCAGCTCTCCAATGCCAGCCAGGCCGTTTCTCCGGAGCCCGAGAAATCCTTTCTGACAAAAAAGTTACAGTGCTCACCCCGCACCCAGCAAAGCTTTCTGGCTGAATCACTGGCGTCTGGTGGAAAAGCAGTCTGCTACAAGATGCTTCATCAGCACTGGTACCACAAGGTATCCCACCCCGAGAGCATCACACCACACCTGAGGTACTGCAGGTGTCTGTCTTCTCTCTTCTCCAGTCCTGGAGCACCCACATGTTGATGGCCAGGCCAGGTTGCTGCACGCACGCTGGAAAGCAATACAAAAACTACAGCTGATCTGGGTGATGCTGAACCTGTCACCTTGAAGGGCCATGCCAAAATTCATCAGGAGCTGCACTGTTACTGCAGATAGATGGGAACTGTGCTGGGCCCAGCTGCAACACACAGTCATCTTGACAGAGGTTCACTTGGCTTACTGAGTCTTCATGTGTTTCCCACTCAGCACCACGACAGTGTGAGTTCTGAAACACCCATGGCTTCATTTCTGCTGAACATTGCGTGCAGGGAGGGAGGCACTCTTAGTGGTAACGTCTGGTATTCAGTTGGGATATTTAATTCTCTTGGTGGTCTCACAGCCTCTGTGAATGCTAGCCGGTTGCTTACAAGCCACATATTGCTCACACTTCTTAATGACCATGGGAAATTACACAGCTAAAGTGAAAAACAGTAGAACAAAATATTAATATAGGTCAGGCAAACAGTGCAATCTCCATTTCTCTCACTGGTTTCCTTGTAGCTTGATCATACTTCAGGTGTGCAGGGCAGTCTGAAGTGAGACTGAGGGTCTTTTTCTTCCCAGTTCAGAAGTTTACAGTTATCAACTGCCCTTTTTTTTGCAGATGGGAAAGTGAACGTATCCAACAAAGTTGTCCATATCAAAACGACCTGAAATTCAGCAGGGACTGCTGCCTCACCCCAGATCAGCACTAGCTAGAATTGCCTGTCTTCTAGATGCCAGGACCAGTGAGTTACACAATCCTAATGTTCAGAAGTTATGAATGTTGACAGTGCCAAATAC
Source organism: Aegotheles bennettii (assembly GCA_013398125.1). Classification (NCBI taxonomy): domain Eukaryota; kingdom Metazoa; phylum Chordata; class Aves; order Caprimulgiformes; family Aegothelidae; genus Aegotheles; species Aegotheles bennettii. The sequence continues at coordinate 176,595 of VZRW01011299.1, read as the reverse complement.
AATCCCCAGCAGCTACAGGTGCTTAGCACCTCTGAGCAAAACAGTTATTTGGGTATTTTCCACTCATAAACTAGTGAGATTTATGGTCAGAGATTCTCAGTGTAGGAGGTCCCTTTCCTTGTGTTTTATCAGTTCCTGCAATACAGCCACAAAAACCTTCTTTCTCATCAATTAGCTATGTTTGAACTCAGCAGCATTTACTTTCAGCAGCAGTATAAACAATATAATAAATCAAAGATCTCTTAAAAATAATGATGTACACAGTTTATTTTTTATTCGTTGAAAATAACCCTTTCATGGTGTGGTTTTAGACTAAAAATAAGAAGTAAACTCTTTAATTTCTAATTTAAATCCATGTAAATTGTCAAAAAACCCCACAGTTTTAGTGATTGGGAGTTATTGGTAGTATATATGCAGCAGAGTATAACTGCTGTTGCACAAATGCGTTTTATTTCTCCAGTATATTGCAGTGGGAGAATAAAACATCTATTACCCAGAAAACTTGACCTAAGTAGAAAACCACATTTTTAATGGCTAAATAGTATTAGATGTGGATACAGTTGGGGAAAATGGGTGGAAGTTGGCAGATAAAAGATGAAATGGCTAGAAAGAACATCAGCTGAAGTTGACTTTGGCATATATAATTTCTGTTGGCCATTTTTCTGTGGCCAATAGCTTGATTGAAGAAAAGAATAACAGGATCTTTCTTATTTTGGCATACCATGTCTATTTTGCTACATTCTCTCCCTCTTTTTCCACCCTGGTCTCTTTTTCTCACCTCACACACACATTATATCTGCAAATCTCAGAAAAAAAGCATAAATGGATAGAAAAGTGTTTTATTCTCACATTCAATCTACATGCAAAGTCTATTGTACAATCTTCTTTGTGTTGGAGTAGGTCCTCTGAATTTTAAGGAGATTCACGAACCAGTTGACCTATTGTAATAAGTCACATCTCTTTGGGACTACAGAGAAGCCCCAGATTTGGAGTGGTAGAGAATCTCTCCCGTGAAGAACGTGGGTCTGCCCTTGGGCCTGTGGACCAGACGTGACAGTCACCAGAGAGCACTGTTAGATGGCCTCAGGGCTGCTGCCAAAGCACGAAGCTGATGGTTGGCTAGCTCTGCACTCCACAAGTGCAAGATGTAGAGGTTATCTATAAATGGAAGAGTGATGCAATGTAACTTATCATTAATACAGCACAGTCTGCATCCCAGAGCTTGCTTTTATTTATTTTCCTCAAATTTATTTACTTCACAACACCGTTATGAAGCAAAGTGCCGTTATCTGTATATTTTGAGGTGGGAGCCATGGGCAAAAAGACCAGCTCAGAAAGCCATGAAGTGAGGATGCGGAAAAGGGAGGAGGTATACAGAATCTTTAAAAGTGATCTGTGGTATTTAGAAATGTTTTTTTAGGGACGCTAAATTTGGTTTTAGTTGTGTAGGAGAGGTTTATTACTGGGGAAAATTAATGCTGGAAAGGCACTACTTATTGCATTCATTAATTTTGCAGAAGAGCTCATAATATTTTGACTTCCATGATATTGTGCCATATTCCCCAAGTAGGCCTCATTAACTCCAATTTCTCAGAACAATATAATGTGGCCTGCTATGTACTAAAGTACCGTGCACTTAGGGCACAACAGCAAATAAATAAAAGATCCTCCACAGCTGTTATGAAAACTTTTCCACCCCTAGAAATTCCCAAGATATTTTTTTCCTAACCATAAGAGCAGAGAGATTCTGAAATGTCTTCTTAGTTGTACTGAATCATGGTACCATAAAAAAAGATTGAAAGAGATCTCAAAAAGGTCATCTAGTTCATCTCCTAACTATGCTGAGTTCATTCCTGACACATATTTGTTTATCCACTCCTTTACAATTTCTAATTATGAGGTCTCCATGACCTCTCCAGGAAATTCCTGTGCTTCACTTACCATCAAGAAATACTTTTTTCCCCTTAATAAGTAACTTGCATTATTCTTGCTGCAATTCAAAGCCACTAGTTCTCATGCTATCCACCATGGACATGGGGGAAGGATTATTTCTATTTTGTATCAACCTTTGACACTTGTGAAGACTTTTCTCAAGCATTAATCAGTCCTTAAATGTTTTTTTTGTTTAGCTAGTCACACCTAAGTCTGTCAGCCCATTCGCTGAAGTCATGTTTCTTCTTGCTCTCCAACAAACTCTTTCCACAGTAGTCTGTATTTTTATTGAAATACAAAGCACAAAACGAGAGAATACCCCAGCTGAGGCCTCGCCATTGCTGAACAGAACTTCATGGTCTTATCAGGTGGCTCACAAACTGTACTCCTGCTTACTCATCTCTGTGGCATGCTTATCCTGACTCCATGGCATGACATTACTGGCTTGTGTTGGTGTACTACAGTCCCTAGGTCCTTTTCTGAAAAATTACTGTCCAACTAATTGTTCCTCATTGTCTATTTGTGGTGTTGACAAAACTTGTTCAGTGCATGGTCTCCTGATCTTGCTCCTATCGAATTTCATCATATTTTTCTTAAAGAAGGTTTTCCTGATTTTTTAACACCTATTTGTACTAATACTGTGCTTCTGCAGTTGTTTTTTTTAATGCCTCTGAAAATCATACTTCCAGTTTCCTCACCCGGATCATCAATGAAACACAGAACAGGTATGGGCCCAGAACAGAATATCATAGTCCTATTTCACACATCCTTCCATTCTGATAGGGAAACAATCCCGTGTGGAGATGCTTATTCACCCATTTATATGTCATTGATTGACGATTTTTGCTATACTTTATAGGAATGTTACAGGAAACAGGGTTTAAACTCTACTCAAGTCCTGAAGTATGGCCTCTGCTGCTGCTCCCCTATGTGCAGACGTTACTGGTCCATTATAGTAGCATATTAGTCTGATGTGATTTATTCTTGTCAGATCTGTACCGACTGTGTACAGATCTTCTTCTTAAGTTACCTGTTCCAGTCACCTGTTCAAATTTGTGTGATACTTTTTTTGCCCAGAATATTTCTGGGACCTGAAGTTAAACTGATGAGGCTAAAATGTCTAGGTTCTTTTCCAGCCTTTTTTAAAGACAGTCACTATATTTGACCATTTCCAGTTTTTCAGTACCTCACCTGTCACCAAAGAATTTTAAAGAAAGCCGTTAAGGGTTGTGAGAATGAGCAGGAAAATAAATACAACCTCAATGAACCCGATAGAAAATCATAGGATTTAGGCACAAGGTGTTAACATTTGGTAACATTCAATGGGCTGCATAACCTTATAAATACACTGCTATTTATTACACCCATGCAGTGTTGAACATCTTAATCTCTGGAAGACTTTTCAACAGATGGACTTTGTGAACCTTGTCTTTTCTGAAACGTTAGGAGAATTAGAAACAAATGTACAAGACTCAGAAATCCAGGAGTTTTCACTCTTGGAAATTGCAGTGGCAATTTCTGACAAGAGTGCAACCTGTCTCTTTTGGCTCCCAGAAGCAAAATAATAAATTCATATTTTACATCTAATTAGAAATCAACTATAAAGAGATACTTAAGTATTGCCAATTAGAAGAAATATGCTGATATTGACTAATTCGTAGAGAGAGCAGTTAATAAGTAATAGCATCAATTAGAGTGTAGTTGGAGATGGTACTGTAAAGAACAAAAAAACTGAGACCACGAACACTGCATTGGGAATCAACTTGTCATGTCAGGTAATATATTGAATTGTTGTCAAAGGAATTGCATTACTGATCTGTAAATTAGGAAAAGTTGTTTTGTAATGTTTTCAGAAAATTAGAATCTAAATACTAAGTCTTGGATTTTATAACCATATTATTTTCTTAAGGGGAAGAGAGAGTCTCTCTCTCTCTCTCTCTCTGTCTCTCTGCTTTAGAAGCCACTGGAAAAAAGTCCTCCTGGGTTAAGAAAAATAATTCCTGTTCTGAAACTCCCCTCTTGCCACTGTAATTTCACAAGTGATTTTCAGGTATTTCACATTCCTTCTATTTCACTGAAATAGGTTTAAAGTGGCAGACAGGAATGAGTGTCTCTATTAAAAGAGTAAAAGGGCATTTAAAATAATTTCTGTAAAACTTTACCACAGAGAGGAGTTAATCCTTCACTCAAAGTCAAATGTATTATTAAACAATTTTCTTCTATATTCCCAAATTAATAAAAATAAAATTATAGATATGTTGAAGTGTTGTCTGGAGTCAGGTTCTGAATGGATCGACTTTCTTTGTCAATAATATTCTGATCATTTTTGTTTAGCTATTAGTGGTACATGTAGTGTACATTCTTAGCATCCTGCATAGCTAAAATGCTGCATTTAACAATGACACATTTTAAAAATCTGTTCTTCCATTTGTATCAACAAATAAGATCTATTAAATTATTACAATAGTCCCTCAACAAATAAAAATTCTCCTTTACACTGCACAGGTACCCCCGGTCGCTCAAGGCTTTCATATTAAGTAAAATGGTGGGTGTGATTCATGCATTTCCACGCCAGCAGTAGAGGCTAATAGCTGCTGAGGGCAGCCTTTGGTTATGTACCAGAAATCAAACAGAAAAATGTGATTGGAGGATTTTTTTTCATTTTCTCATACAAGTCTAATACTTGATTTCACTACTAAACAATTGCTTGCACTTTATGAATTACTATTTTGTAAAAAACACCTAGATAGATTTAGTGATTAAAACCTGCCTGCTTTAATTCCACACCACTACTCGTCTGCCAGTCCTCAGCAGCCACACTCCTGCACTGTCAGGGCTCTGAGTGCACTAATAGGCTGCAATTTCCCTGGTCAGCCTCACCTGGGCCCCCACCTATGCTCTCCACCCATAGGCCCAGGAGCTCCATATGAGCTTGGCCCCAAGCTTTCTCTCCTGGTTTGAGCTACTATGGAGCTTAGTCTTGTGTACTGTCTGGCTTAGTTGGATGTTGGGCCTGTAATAGGCTTACTGGTCCTGTCTCTTGTTGTTTCTCCATGGACTCCCTGGTTGGGTCTTGGTGGTTTGTCACTGACTCATGTCTGAGGCTGTTCATGTGACTTGTTAGCAGCCTGTTCTTCCTGATCTATTGAGGTAGTTTGGAAATGCTTCTAGATTGGTGAGGCACTGTTGTCCTATACTTGTGGCTTGTCTTGCCTTGTAGAGTAGCCCTACCCTTGCTGCTTGCTGCTAGGAACTTCCCTCTTGTTATAGGAATGCCACTTATCAGCTGCCTGTCCTTGATTTCTGAGAAGCAGCCAAGCTCCAAAGTGGGTGAGTGTCAATACTGCAGACTTTGATTGTTTAATTGTGACTGGAATTTTAGAGATGATATTAGTGGAGCTATACTGAGTTTTATAGCAGACTTCAGTAATACAAGGTGATAGGGACGTGATTTTTCTAGGTATCAGAAGAAAGAAAGTGATCTTCATGAGCTGCAATGTGAACTTCAGGCAACTGTCTCTCCAGTACCCTTTACTCTGTAGTCGTTTATTTGTATTCAATGCTACTGTTTCAGAATTTCCAATAACTTACTGCTAAAGTAACACTGATGTCTGTTTTATGCAGGTATAAGTAGCTGAACAAAATCTAGGGAGTGAAAAGTAATATATAAAAAACCCCAACAAATAAAAATGGGATTTTTTTTTTTACTTTCCCTTTGGATTGAACTAATGTGTTTAATTTGTTTAAAATGGTTTGTTGACTTGAACAGACCTGGTATTTCATTGGCTCATAGAACTGCAGGGGGGAAAAAACCCCTACTCTTGAAAAGATCTTCTCTTAGTTTTTGCTCAATTCTAGTTCTTTCCTAATACTCTCAGTAGCTTTGATGTCTTTGGTTTTTGCATGATTCCTGAAGAACTTTTTGTTCTATTTTCAAAGACAAAATAAATACACGGTTTCTGGTTAAGGAAGAGAGGCAAAAGGTCCCTGCACTCTGACACAACTGGCTGTGAGAGCAAAAAACTTCTTGTACTTATGAGAAGACATGCAAATACTCAGTAAGACAGGAGACTGGTTCATCATAAACACAAGGAAACTGATAGTAGAAGTCATCTTTTTCTTTCATGATGTTTTTCTGCACTACAGAAGCTACATTTTGCTATAGCGATTCAGAACAGGCAGAGTTTTTAGGACACAATGTTTCTCAATATTTTGTATTCTCTGTTTGTATAACTATAAAATAAATTCAATGTAATGCCCCTCTGAATGTTAAATATAGCTGTTTTTTTAGAACAGTACCCAAGCTGTACAAATTGCATTATAAAGATGTATGAGAGCAGTCCTGTGTTCTTCTCTTTCAGATCTTACACTTTGTTATGTGTTGTGTAATTTGATATTTTTAATATCTAATTTAGGAATGAGAGAAAAGTAATTTTTTTCTTTTTGGGATGTTTGGTCTACCAAGAGGGAGGAGATACTTAATGTTATAAAATTTTTCATAAAACTAGTTAATTGAACACATTAAACATGAGCCATGACTGGGAAGAGAGTAACCTTAGTTTTTGCAGTGTTTGTCTGAGCCAAATGCAGCCATGATCTAAATGGCTTTGGGCAGGGTGAGGAGGAGGAGCAAGCCTGGCTTTTCAGCTGCAGTTGGCTCCTGTGCTACTGAAAATGTGCACCATTCCTGGTGGTGCTGGTGGAAAGGTCACTGGAGGCCAGAATACCCTGTTTTCCAGTGTATTTGCCTTATACAGAGGTAGTTTCAGCAGTCATCCTTTTTTCTCTTCCTTAAGTGTGTAACACTCCAGTGAAGCAGACACTTACTGTGGAATGCCATTTGGTATCTTACACTTTTATGAAGTCTTTTAAAGTCCACTATCAACAAGAACCACTTTAGTAGTGGTAGCAGTCTTCAGCCCAAGTGTTTCAAAGATGATGCAAACTACTTTTGTCCGGTCTCTTCTGGACCTATCAATCATCTTGAGCTACATCTTTCAGGAAACCTGTGTTCTCCATCTGGATTTACTTATTAGGAATTGGCTTGAGTTCTGTATGGGATTCAATAGGGAAATAGATAAATAAAAAAATTGTTCATATTCAGGAGCTCAAAGACTTAATGTATTGATACTCTTACACCTTTTTTTGTCTGTGTTTTCCCCTGCCCCAGGCTTAGAAATACATCAGAAGATTTTATGTACTAAAGCATAAAGATTTTTTCCATTTATTTCTTCGGTCCAAACTGAGGAATGAAAGAATGGAGTGGTACAGCCATATTTCTAAACACATGGGAAACAGCTAGTCATCTGTAGGGGCTTCATCAGAATGGTAATAGAACATGGGGCTTGGACCCTCTGCAACTGTGAACTTGTATGGCTTCAAAGAAGCTATGCTGACAGCTGAGCTTAGATGATTTACATCAGGTGAAAATCTAATTATTTCAACAAAAATACCTTAGATAAAACCAATGTAATAGGGAAATTATTCTAGCACACAGTGAAATTAAAACCAGAAGTGGACGAGGAGCATTGGCAGTTCCTACTGTCCTAAAGACTGCAGCCAAACCAGCGAAGATTTAAGGAAATGACTCATAGTACTCAGAAGAAAGAAAAACATCATAGTAATGGCAAGAAAAGCTAGGTTAATGTAACCAAACTGTTGAAGTCAAGTTTACTAGCCCACAGAGGCAGAGACGGGAAGTACTGAAATGACTGAATTACATTCCTAAAACAAGTCTGTAATAATGTTTTATCAGGTTAGTGGCTGTAAATGGCCAAGAACTTCAGTGGACATGAAGGAATACATTTTGCTCTTGGACATTTTTACGTAGACATGTTGGAGTAAATGGATTTGCACATGTAACGGAGAAATATTTGATCCAGAGAACTTAGTGTGACAAATACTTTTTGGCAATACCATAAAGGATGTGCTTCAGTTTTCTTAATAAATATCTGACTCTCAATTTGCTAATATGCTACTTTTAAAAATGCTACTTTCAAAAAATTTTGCTTTTTGATGGTTTCTGGGCTGATCCTTGTATTGCTTTTTTTTAAGAAAAAAAACCAACCGAACAAGCTAACAACAACAAAAAACCTACAACCTCTAAACACAATTATTAGTGAGACTAATTATGTAGGAATGCTTGTTATCTTACTGCATGAATAGGCTATAAATAGTAAAGCCAAACCTGGGATTCCACTGTATTTACTAAGATTGTATGTTGACATAGAATTCAGCTGAAAATAGTTGAAGCCATAACTTAGTATTTTATTTCTGAACTTGAACATTTAATGATTTTTTTTCTGGAACAATTGGTGTTGCCCTCAGCACAATCTCCAGTGTTACTGTGGCTGCAGATAGCAGGGTTGCCTGTTTGATAGCCATGGTTTTTTTAGAAGAGCAGTCAGCTGATGACAGGATGGAGGTAGAAAACACCAGAAAGTCCTGACTAAATTTTATTTAGAACATGATCACCTTAAGGGTGATCAGATACTGAAACAGGTTGCACAGGGAGAGTGTGGGATTTCTATCCTTGGAGGTATCAGAACTTGACTGGGCAGAGCTGCGAGCAACCTGATCTAATCGTCCCTACTTTGACTGTGGGACTGGGTTTGATGGCTTTCTACCTTGATTATTTTTCTTCTATTTTCTTCTTCCTCTATGAAATACACTGTTTTTTTCTAAATTTCCATTTCAAACTGTTGTTCAAAAATAACTTAATTATTTGTTCTATTATCATATTTGTTTATCTTTCCATTCTCCCACTTTTTTCTAGTTTTGAATTTGGTGCTGCGTTCTTGTATTTCTTTTGTATGTCTTTTTTTTCCTGAGGACTGTGGTGTATGTCTCTTTTTAAAAAGAAATAATGGTCCCTGATGTATCACCTTCATGGAGTGATAATGACCTTTGGCAAATACAACACCTCTACTGTGATAACTGGAGCTGCTTCTTCTCTTTGTTCTGCATAATGCTTTGATTCCTATAGATGTAGGGCATAGAGACAGAGTTAAATTTGTCACAAAAGTAGTTTATTGTCTAATGGAGGCAATAACTAGTCTCTCCCCTGGAGCTACATGTTACAATTGGCTGGTATCAAGTCATCTTTTATAAGCTTGACCACACTAACATTAGTTTTCTGCTGAGTGATTTTCTGGCGCAGAAGAGGCAGATCTGCTTTCCAAAATGCTGAGCTGGAGACTGCTGGGATTATTGTCTTCCTGGATTTAGTTAGTGTAGGTGAGTAAATTTGAAATAAAAAAGTTTCTCAGAAAAACTGATGGAATTAGGCAGTCAGTTTAGCTTCTTTTACAATAAGAATCAAGCACCTATTTTCTTTTTGTGCCAGCTGGAAAAGTTTTTTCCACTTCCTGCCTTCTCCTATGGTTTTGTCTTTCTGCAAAACTGCAAAAAATACTGGGATCAAAGTAAATTTGCTTTTCAAGCATAGTTTGGTGTAGTGATGAGCTAGGACTACCAGTCACAAGTCACCGTGGGCCATACAGGAAGTGTAAACTTTGCAAATGTATTTTTACATGTACAAGTCTGCCTGTATTCTGAGTGAATGCCATGGTATCTGAACTGGTGCAGTCACCAGAGTAGTTTCAGATATGCAGGTATGTCTTCTATAGCAATCTGAGAGGCTTGGGTGACTTCAAGGTATGTGACTTGCTGTACTCTGTCCCAAGTACCAAAGAATGTAGCAATATTTTACTTCTCTGGATGCGTATTGAATTTCTCTATACAGTTATAATAAAGAGCTATGCATAGATGAAATGTACAGTAATGCAAGTCTTCCATTCCTTTTTTGTCTTAATATGTGCACTTTTAAATGAGATGAATCACTAACTTGACTTTGTTAACCCTAGGGGAAGGCCTTTTAATTATTAACTTAAATAGTTGTGGGAGTTTTGCACATTTTGCTCTAAGAATTTATGCATTTTATACTAAAATGGCTGAGTGTCTTAACTGACTCTGTTGGAATATTTAAAATAAACAAATCTTATAATATCCAGTACCCTTGAACCAAATTAATCTTAAGAGATGCAGTAGTGTTTCTAACTAATAAGAGCCGTGCCCTTCAGTATGGCCATCATACACAAGAAAGAGCTGGTGGAGTTAGTGAAAAGCAGTACAATTTCAGAGTGATGTAAGAAAGCAGGGAGGTGGGGGCTCTCATTTAAGAGATGTGATATTGCAATACAAGGGCTTCTGCCCAGATGTGTGCTAAATGATGCCCACTTAACTAATCTATACCCTTCCTGAACTAATTTTGTGTAACAAACTGAGTAGTGCTGGAGTGCCAAAGGGCATGTAGGTCTCGAGGTGAGAGCAGATGAAATATGCATAATCATTTATTTACAAAAACAGTCCAGAAATACAGTACAACAGACCAATAATCCAGTGACTCTGAACATTATGTGAAGGAACAGGCTTCTTGAATCTCTTTTGAAAGTGTAGTAGTCAAGAGACTCGCCTGTAATATCTTCTCCCTTCGGAGGGAGAATGAGCACAATTCAGATCTTTGGGGTAGGAACTCTGGTACCACAGTATCAGTGTTTAGCCAGTCCCATAAAAATAGACACAACTCCTGTGAAATAGCTAAAGCGGATTGATTGCACATACATTTCTTGACATTAAGATAGCTAGATGATTCTAGACAATACAGAAGATTATAAAGAAAGGCCATCATTCACTGTGGTGCTTAAACCTGCCTTTATGCATACCAAAGGTTCAGCAAAATCGATAGGCTTACTTATGTGATTGAGTTCATGTGTCTGCTTAAGTGTGTTGCTGGAATGGAGTCCCACACTTTAAGCTATGGCGTGTAAAACAAAGGGCTTCAGGGAGAAAGTACAGTCCTCAACAAAATTAATAACACGAACTGGAGGAGATAAATATGTTTGGTTGTTGCTATATGCAAGTCTGAGAGCCGAAATCTGACAAGTGGAGCATAATGGGCTGTGAGGATTGGTGTTTTGGCAGGTGGATTTCATTTATGGCATGGTCTTCAGAATACTTTTTCCACATTTTAGTAGGAAAAAAGATGTCTAAGGACATTTAGGAAAGCTTAATGACTACTAATATTCATTCTGGTGGTGAGGAAGCATTGCTAGTTAGATACTACTAACATTCTGGTGAAAACTCTTTTGCATCATGGAGCTGATAAAACAATAGCTAATCATTGAAAACCTCCATGTGCTCATACCAGCTTAAGTTTCACAAGCAACATTCCTGTGTCTTACAAATGAGCTGCCATGGCACTGTGATTCCTGAGCTATGAGAGAATGTTTTCTTTGGTTTACAGGTGGGTTAATATTGGAAATGGCTATGAACAGTGCCAGATATTATTTGCTCTGATAAGGAACAACAGTTTAGGTTTTTTTCTTATGTTTAGATGACTGATGTATTTCTCCCACACTCAGATAACACAGAGGTAGCAAATTTCAGAATGATCTTGAAGTTTTTTGAATCTTCTGACTGAAATACTTGTACTTTAGACAGGTACAAAACTTGATTTTTCACCTCTTTTTTCCCTCATGACACACAAATTAGATCAGCTTTTAAAAATCTGCCTTTTACACTAATAGCTCAGGTACTACTCTTAAAGTCAGTACAATAAATGAGGGATTAGTTAAATGAGTGATTTTCAGTTTCATGAAATAGAAAACTAAGCCATTAGGAAAAGACTGCATTTCTAGACTCTTAAAAAACCTCTTTTGTGTGTGCAGTTATTTTAATGTTTAGTCTGTTCTAAGTATTTAGGGATCATTTTCCATGAATTTTGTTTACTTTGGTTGGAATGGAGCAGTCTCCTTCATGACTTAACTTGTCTGGCCAGAAATCTTGAGGAAGATGAGGAGGTTTTCAGGCTTTATGGGGCTTTTTCCTCTCACTTCACGAGTGGCACGACTTCTTTCAGGTTTTTTTCTCAGCAAGTGGCCTGTTCGGGATGTTCCCGCAGCTTTTAGTCAGGCTGTACTCCCTCTAGAGCAAAGCCAGAATTCTGTAGTGCACTAACTGAATTCTGCTCTGTAGGGATTGCCCAACTTGACCCAAGGGGACGTATGTCTGAGAAGTGACTGCAGGGCTGTGACCAATGAAAAGGCAAGCATCTCAGTAATTTGCTTGCCTATGGATAATTGTAATTTAATATGTTTTGCTACCACCCATAGCTTAAATCTTAGAATGGTTGCAGTAGTTGGAGCCTAAATATAAAGGACATAAGCAGTGGCTTAAAACACGCTGAATTAAAATGTAAATGCAGCACAAAGTGACCTGTGGACCTTTATTTTCCTTCCAAGATGAATGTCTGATTTAAACAAAAATTAACCCCGAAAACTATTTAGTGAAGAATATACTGTTGTTGACCTGGATCGACACACTGACATAGTAGAGTGGGAATAATTCTTGGAAGTTTTTATAGCCCTTAGGATGATGTAATAAATTTTACAGTATGAATATGAAATACTGTTTAGTTTATAAATGTGTTCCTCGTGTTTTTTTCTTAGTGGTTCTATGAATTCTTTGTTATTGTTGTGAATACATCATTATTTTTCCATCTGCTGTCAAGTAGAATGCCTAGAGATTCTTTGGGTAAAACGGTGTGAAAACCAATTGTGCCTACAGAGTCTGGGTCAAGCTACTGCTGGGAGTAAGAGCACGGGACTGGACTCAGTAGCTCAGTTAGATATATCAGTAATGTGCATAACATACCAGTGTTCTGACTGTTAATTGTAGCCTCATGTTTATCCCATACTACAAAGATGTTGCCTTAAACAATCTGCAATTAATAATTTTTAAAAAAATAATTATTTGGTACATTTTTGTTATCTTATGTAAGAAACGTGTTGGGGTTTTTTTTCCACTTTGACAAATGAAATAAATAAGCTGCTGCAGGAGTTTTCTGTAATGCTGGGAAGTAAATGTACCTTTAATAGTTTATGATGGCTTGAAATCAGCATTGGTAGAATGCCTAAAAATTCCTGCTTCCTGTTGAAAGCACATTCAGCACACTGGGACACATTTGTCTGGATGAGATATGTAGGTCTACTATTTTTTTTATTTCACTAAATTTTCAGTGATTCCTGTTATTTCAAACCACATACGCCCACGCAGCTATGGTTTACTTGGAATCTGTCTTGACTGGAATATATCAGGAGTAATTGGGTTGGTATGCCATCTTTTGTTGATAATTGAAAACTCTTGGATTTGACACAAGAAGTTAACAAATTCCCTGTACTTAGCCATATGTTCTAGAAGTTCTTGAAACAGCAATTTTCAGGTCATTTGTCTAGTGAAATTTAAGAAACTTGTGGCTACTGCTGATGTGTTGCCCTGCTATTCTTAAGAGTATTTCATAAACAGAAAAGAGCTCATTAGCTGGTAAATTATTCAAAGACCTAGCTGGAAATGTACCAGATATGCACAGGAACTCTTGAAAGGGTCTTTTTTAATAGGCTACATTTGGAATTGTCCAGGCAGAGATATATTTCTCTTTTCAGTAGGACAAATAAACCACTGCAATGCCATTCATCTCAGTTAAATCAAACTGTATGGCAAATTCATCTTAAATACTTCGAGTGATTAAGAATAGGAAAAAAACTTGTTAATAAAGAAATATTGGATTTAGCTGTAACTTGCATTCTGATGAGCTGTGTAAAACTATTGTTTATAGTCATGTAATTAAAGTGCTAATATCCATAGCAAGGATGACTTTACATTTTGTGGCTACATCCGCTTTAAGACTATTCCAAACTTCAGTTCCAGTGGTCCTTCATATTAATGTTAAAATATTCTTTGGTGCCACCTAATGGTAAAAATTATTAATTTACTTTAAAGTGTGAATAAACAATGGGTACTCAGCACATTTATTAGTGCACTTGGGTCTATCAGGATCAGTGCTGTGGCCTGAATATACATAAAATAAAAAAAAATGGATCTTGCCCCAAATTGCTTCCGGTCAAAACATTTCACTGTTAAAGGAAAAAGTAGAGTAAACTCTATACTTTCTTTGACTGTTTTAACTGAACTGGTTTTTAAGATGTTTGGATACAAGCCTGAACCAAACTAACCAGAACTTAAATCAAAGCTACATTCTGAAAATAACCCATAATTTTCTAAAAGGCCAAATGAAAAACTCAATATGCTGTTCACCCTTATTCTACTGGGAATAGAAAATTCAGAGAGGGATCCTGGGTTTGTCTAGATTTCCCCCCCCCCCCCTGTATTCTTGCCACAATGGTGCAATTTGCTGGTCCTGTGTGATTTCCAGCAAGCAGAAAGATATTTTTCTGAACATGGGAACTGTAGTATGGATGCATGGTAATAGTAACATTTATTTTACACAGTCTTCATAGCCTCCGAGTGTTTCAGAGCAGTTGTGTTATCTGCACTGTTGATAGCTCTACAGTGAATGTGTTCCACAGGGCAGACTGTGCTTGAGAAAGTGCAAAGGACCCCCCTGCAGCAGGTGAGGGAGGGTACAAGGTGAAAGAGGCTGCAAGCCAGAACAGATCCAGAAACTCTACAGAGTCTGGCAAAACTTGGAAGAGGTCAGGTTCTTGTAAATGAATTATAGTCTGGAAGTGAATCTCTTTATCTGCCCGAAGTAATTCAAGAGACAGATCTGCTCCTTCCTGTGTGAAGGCTGTAGGTAATTCTTCCTAGTTTCCTTCCTCTTGTGCACTTAAGATTTGGTCTTTCCATTACTTTTTTATTCCGTTTGCTTACCTTTAAATACACTTTAGCTGCAGGACATAGGCATGCTTACAGTTTTAACACTGGGTGTCCTTGTGTCTTGCTGTGACAATTTGCATACCTTGGGGAGTGGGTGGGCTGCTGTTTTATTCTGGGGAAAAAAAACCCAAAACGAACTTCCTGCTCTAAATGAAGTAAAAGTGTACGTGAATATTCTGCTAAAGTCTGTAGAGAAAGAAACTGTAATGGGACAATAATAGATGTAATTCATTATTGTTATAAGAAGCTAGTGAGAGGGGCAGTGTAGCCAAATGATATTGCAAAAGAACTACTTAATTATTTCTCAATTCCCTAGAAAAGAATGTTCAGTATGTTTTGGCTGATCAATTCTGCTATCACACATTTTCTGAATACCTGGTTAAGATGGAATTAATAGAGTTGAGACAAATAAACAGCAATATCCTAGAGACAAGGAACAGTTTTGTCCAAATAGCTGAAATATTAGGTTTGCTGCCAATTTGAGACTCAAGAGGCTACTAAATAATGTAATTGTCAGTTACTCTAGTCAGAACTGTGCCCAACACAACATGAGCTGGTGATTTCCTCTTTAATGTCCTGTTTTGAGCTATAGACTTACAAGTTCTTTTGCATATTCTGAATCACCTTTCAATTCCATCTTCAAGTCCTCTCTTCAAGAATAACTTCCCTTGCAAACAAAAACTATTTGCATGAATGGGAGTTCTGAAATAAGTTTTAGAGATTTCATTTCAAAGAGAAACTGCCTGCTTTTTAGCTATGGAATAGTTGTATTTTGGGGTTAAAAGTGCTTTTTTTCTTTGTAGCTAATTACATTATATTCTGAGACAAAACCCCCACCTTTTTCCAGGTATTCTGGAAAGCTGAGCATCTATAGATGTGAATTACATGGATCAAGTACTTGCAAAGGAACAAAATGCTAATTTTATAGCATAAGCATGTCTAGGGAGGAAAATGTTAGGGGCCAAATTGTTTGCAGATTTACCTGTTGTGTTTTCATTGAGTTACGGTCAGATTTTAAAAGATTTTTGTCTCAATAGGAGATATGTGCAAAGCACTTCTGATGGTCTGGCCAATTTGTGGGTTCAGTCTGAGCTGAGAAACTGGCACTACATGCTTTTGGAAATCTGGCTTTCAAAGGACACATTACACCAGAGGTTTTGGCTCACTTAGACTAACTGCCTGAATACACATCTTTGAAATTTTATTTTTTTTAGGTCAACCCAATAATAAACTTGTTTCATTCTCTGAGTTGTACATAAAGAAAGGAATCTTCTGTGGCTGAGTTGTTGTCTTTAAAGGCACTGGTCACTGACAGTAGTGTTTAATATTGGTTCCCTCTTTGGCTGTAATTCTTCTATATGAAAAAAGGCCAAAGAATTCTCCAAATTAAAACTGCCCACCGTATACAGTAGGCACCCTGAGGCTTTTTGATTGTCATCATATGCAAACTGTTGTTGCTTTCATGGGATTTCCTGAATCTGCAACAGACAATCTGCAGTCATGGGTACTGTCAACTCCAAATGGCTAAAAATCAGGAAACTGGCCCCAAGTCATGACATTGATATACTGTTAAGCCCAGTAGTTCATGTATACAACTACTTTTTATGTACCAAGAATGGGAACAAGTGAAGGAAGGAATTAACTCCCTAATTATAGTCATTCACTGGGTGAAACCACGGCAGTGAATAGCAATAGTTCTGCTACTCAATATTGCAAGCATCCTGGGAACACAGTGAGAGTCAGCAACACTGTGCATGTTGGTGGTAGCTTTATTATTTCCTGAAATTACAGGAAACTCAACTCTGACCCATCCACCCTTTTTGGTCTCCTTTATACTTTTTTCCTATCTGAAACATCATCTGAGTTATGTTTTATGACAACTTTTTGCAGTCCTTGCTCAGGGTTAATTTCTTCCAAGACAAGCTCAATGGGATTTGAAAGCACGGATTTGTTAAGGAGCCTTGTGTGTATCTGGGTGAGTGTGTAGAGAGCTGTAACTCCCTTCCTTAGAGCACACATTGTTCAGGAATATCTTGATATCTGTAGATAATACTGTGCAACTTCATATGAAGTTGTTTGGAGCATAGATTTTATGAAAATAGGTTCAGGAGGAGGCCTTACAGATTCCTACCTATATACCTTACAAATGTGTTTAGTATATCGTAATGTTGTCAGTTATTGATATGCAGAAGCATTGAATTTAAATAATTTCCCAGCCAAATGACACTCATTCTCAACAGCCTTGAATCCTCCTTACTTTGTTAGTGAGGCTTAGGAAATGAGTCAAATTGCTAGCTGTGCTTCTCAGCAGTCTCTCAGAGGTGTACCTCTGAAACTCTCCACGGGGACATGACAGCAAAGTTGCTTTTCTGTACTCCTGTAACTGAGAGGTCTGTCCAAACAGCTGATGTTAAACTTCCTGGTTACTATTTCTGTGGCCTTAGAAGAGACAGATCATGCCCTAAGCTCATAGTGGAGATGTATTTAACCTGTTTGAAGCTGTTGCCAGGCTCCTCATGGCTCCACAGAAAGTGTGGGAGCCCATGTGTCTACTTTGTCTTTAAATTGGATGTTTTTCTCAACAATGGTGCCACCTCAGCTGTGCTGTGTAGTACCACTTTGAGTGTTGCCAGTCTAGTTTTGACCTGTGCCTCCCAGAAGAAAGTGAAAAGCAGAAGAGCTAGACTCTGTCTATGTGCTTCAAGTCCCTGTTTCGGTTTTGTGGGGTTTTTTTATATAGAGAGTACTTGTTAAACATGAAATCCAAGTCTTACAGCACATAACTGTACACAGCACGCTGCTAAGGTGGTTTTCAGAGGCCTTTAAAGGACACTCAGAGATTGAGTATTTCCTTAGAGTCATGGTCTTGGTACAAACAACATGCTGCATGCTGCGTTCTACTGTTTGTGTGAGTCACCATCTACAGGAATGCTGGGGGCTTAATGGGTTTATATGCTGGCACTGAAACCCAGAGACAGAAATGAAGCAGTAGTGAACCTTTATCAAACACAATCTTCTGCTGGAAAGAGAATGAGAAAGTGACTGGTATCACAGTTAAAACTGTGGTGCTGGTGCCTAGAAAATGCTGCGGGAAGGGCCAGGACTGATGTATCCCCCTGGCAGCCTTTATCACGGCTCCTGCAGAGCCTTGCTGAAAATGAATTCTGTTCTGGAGAGATCTCTGTCCAGGCAAAAAGGCTTCCTGGGTAGTAGGTAACTTATAAAAATGGCAGTTGGATGCAAAATGTGGATCCAGGTTGGGCCCTACCTTTTCTTAGAGGCTTCTAACAAACTCACATTTTACTTCATTACCTTCAGCTTCTTCATGCTTTTGTTAAGCTCTAGACCTGCCCTCTGTGAATTCCCTTTCCTACCGAGTTCTGCTTTCAGAGCAAATTACTGTAGGAGTTGAAAACAACCCTTCTGAACTGAGCTCCCAGGTCACTTCTCAGAGCCTCTCCTGTGTCACTGATACCAACACCTGCACAAAGCAACTAGTGCTTCCCTCCTCAGTCTACTCTGCTGTCATTTGGGAGCAGGCTACCCTTATTCAAGTGCTTTTATAAGTTTAAGGTAGAGGAGCAGCTGCAGAGATCCTTTCTCAGAGCAAAAGCAGTATAGGACAGGGCATACAGTTTCCCAGAGATGGCTCTTAGTCTCTGTAAACAAAGCCTCAGTCTCTTGCAGAGGTCACAAGATCAGCAACCAAAAATCAGTGAAGAACAAACCCCTGACAAGCTGGGTTCTGTTGCCTGTGTTCGAGGGTATGGGGTGGGACATCCAGCCCTGGTGGGAGGTAAGTTCCTACTAAGTGTTGTCAGTGAGGCAGGGAAGTAACTTCAGAGAACATCCCTCGGGGCAAGGGCACTACAGGAGAAGGTACTGAGCTGTCAGGTGGGTGCCTGGGATCACAACTTGCTGAGCAGATAGTGTCTGAACTAAAACTCACCACTTCAACCTCATCAAATCTGTGACTGTCTGTGACACCACTGTGTTTGTTTTAAAGGAGATTTGGCCCCTCTGGTGCTGACAGTCTTGAACATCTGAGACACTGGGGCACTGGTGTTACAGTCCTTCCAGTAAGTGCCTATCTTTGTTCCTTGGCTGTCAGTTTTTATGCCCTTTAATTTTAAACAAACAAAACCCAAACAACAAAACTTGGAACACTTGAAAAACTCAAAGAAAATAAAATGTAAGCTCCTTGAATTTTTCTATCTGTTCTGCCTTAATAATCTTATCAGCAAGATGCTTGACTTGTTAACTTTGCTGAAATACTTGCTCCTGATAAGCCTTATCAAATAAGCTTTTTCTGCTTCTCATAAAGCCTGACACTGCCCTCTTGTGCTCGCAGGCCTGGCAGCAGCAGCATTTCATGTGCTGCCAGGAATGCTCAACCACCTGTTGGCAGCATTGGCTGCTGGAGACACAGCAGTTCATGCCAGCAGTGGTTAACCCAGTACCCTCTGGGCTCAGCCTTGAGTTACATTATGTTTCTTAATAGAAGAATATGTTACATTATGGTTCTTAATAGAATAATATGTTACATTGTTTCTTAATAGAAGAATACATCACAGAAGTGTGCCATACTTATTGTTTGCCTCTTCTACTAAATTTTTTATGATGCTATTTCTAATATTCCTTGGCAGACTTGCCCAGGAGATACCTGTGGTTTTGCAAGAGAAGCCTATTCACCTGTCTGTGCTTTGTTACACTGTTGATTTCTCAATCCAGCATGAGCACAATAGGTAACACTGATGAGTAGCATCTTCTGTTCACCTTCATCCCTAAAGATACAATAAACTGTTTTGCCCGAGTTTGTTATTTTGCTGAAATGCCGGAGAGTTTCAGTTGTTGTAGCAGCACCTGAAAGCCTTTGGCACTTGGGGGTCACTGGTTTGGACTCGCTATCAGTACTAATATTATTGGACTTGAAAAATTTGATTTTAAGCCTTGTGCAAAGCTGTGTGGCCAGGATGTTTAACTGCAGTGTCCATGGTTCATAAACTTCACTCACCAAAACCCAACAACTAAGAGTGATAAAGCCCCAAGAGTAATAAAGCCAAAACAGGTGTGATGTGTGTACATGTAAACAAATGCATCAGCTCTGTTCTTTGAAAGCAATTAGTGAGCAGAATTTAAGTCCAGCATCTGGGGCCAGAATAGCAAGGCTATTTTTAATGTATTGCTTAAGCTAAAGCAAGTCTTCCAAGTGGGAAGGCATTAGCCAGAAAAAAATATGCAAAGATACAAAGATGAAATAAAAAATATCCTGCTCAAAGCTGTGAATGCAGATGGGGAAAATTTTCTAAAAGACTACCACATCCACTTCGAAGAGTATTTATATTTGTTAGGGAACCCGGAGTAACAGGGAATGAACAAATGAGCTGTTAAATACAGGAGTAAAAAAGAATGGCAAAAGAGATGATTCTCAATGTCAGTTAATATTTAACTCATCATTGTAATCTGTCCTTGAACCCAGCGTCAGAAATCTCTACTCTGGTTTTAGGTAGCAATATCTTTCAAAGTATGTAACTTCAAACTGTCTTAAGTTATGTTTAAGTTTTCAGCAACAGCAGTTGCATGGAATACTGGGAAGTGATGCTGAAGAGCCCTTTGCTGCATTCTTCTGCAGCTTATGGGCACACACAATGGCAAACTTGGAAGCCCATGCTTTATTATTTCAGTGTTTCAGATACCTGCATCTTGTTTCCAGCAAGCAAGTGGTGATTTGTGAGGCTGAGCCCACGGGAAGGGGACATGGATATGAAACCTGTTTTCTCTTATTACTTGCCTGTCTGTTTTTGGTACTCCTGACCCCCATTTCCCACGTGGAGGGGTGGCTTAACAATAGGAGCAATCCTGTAAAAATGTTGGGAAGAGGTGCATGGCCTCAGGCTTTGATCTCAGCTGTGACAGGACTTGAGATATGATAGCTGGAAACACACAAAAGCTGGGACTTGCCACTGAACACCAGGAAAAATACTTTGGACTGATAATGATGTTGAGGACTTTAAGTGATCCACAAAAGCAAAACATAGCTCTTGAAATATTCTCTGAAGATATCCGTCTGCACTTCCTATGTGCCTTAACTTCAGTTGGGAAGGGGAACAGATGGGAAGAGCCGATGACAGCTTAGGACAGGATGGACTGAAGGAACTGAGCTTCCCTAGAAATTCAGCAAGAAAGACTGCAGAAAGCATAAAGAACAGAAAGGAGGTAGATGCAGCCTGGGATCTGTTTAGGGTCAGACTGTGGTACGCAAGCACTAGTCAAATGGGAAGGAGAGAAGATAGAAAGATGCCAAGCACCTTTGAAAGAGAAGGGCTTCTGAGCATTGAAGACAGGGAGCTGTGCACATGAGCAGTTGGTAGGGGTAGGAAGAGCACCAATGGTGTAACCTCAGCACCTTTGGTTTTGATGTGGATAAACCTCAAAGTTCTCTCCCACAAGAGCAGTCAGCAAAGTGACACCCAAATTAAAAACCAGTGCACTAAGAGGCTGCCTCATGAGCAGGGTATGGGCATGAGTGAATTGAAAACAGGTTTGCAGTCTGGCGCACACAGGCAGAATCAGTGGGAAGATCAATGGAGAGGAATATTCCCTGCTGTTACTGGGGTTTGTATTACAGACCATGGCTGGCTGCATGAATAAGTGAAATGGGTTGCTACCTAGAAGGTAGGTTGCCTGCTCTGCTTATATTAAAGACAATGAGTTTTGACAGAACAGCATGTTCCTCTACAGACAAGGTCTGCCTCCTGTGTGCAGGGGCCTTTGCTGATGGAGGGACGGATATGTATGGGTGGCAGCTCCTCCTGTGAGTGAGGGACTACATCATCTCTCCCTGCAGCATCAGTACTTGCTGCTCTTCTTGTATCACAGCCTGGGCTGCAGGAGCAATAAGTTGTGGTCTTTAGAGCTCCCTGCTGGTCTCTGGCTCAGCCAGTCCTCTGCATGCCAGGGGCAGGTAGAGAGAAGAGGAGCTGATGAAACTGGAAGGAGAAGAATCTCTTGGCTCTTAAAGTTCTTCTGTAATAATCTGGTGATGTCCAAACCTGCACTTCCTTTCCCCTTCCTTTCCTCCAGATTGTGATTGACTGTCAGTCAACTCAGTGCTGCACCAAGCCTTTGCCTATGTGCCACCTTGGACTGCTCCACTCTTTCTGCCCTCTGACTGTCCTATCCCTTCGGTTTTGCTCAGAAGTCTGAAGCCAGTTCTGTTGTGAAAGATACTCTACAGTAAAAGCACTGGTATCAGGCAAGGTGCCAGTGTATCTTTCTTTTCCAAGTGACATTTTTGTGGCATTTGTGTACAGAGGGCAGAAGCAAGCGTTAATGCTCTGACAGGCTGAGGGCAGTGGACTAAGAATATATTGTATCTGCAGTTAAGCAGACCTTCCTGTTCCTCCTCCATTATTATTATGGTTGTTATTACAGTCATTTGTAGGGCATCTAAGTGAAGTTCATCCAGAATATGAATGTCTGAAATTGAGGAGGAAGGCAGAAGAAAACATGAATATTTCCAAGGGGAGCTGACCTCTGTTGCTCTTTGAGCTCAGTCTCATTTTGGCAGGAGCAAAATGAAGAGAAGGTTTGCCTTGGAAAGAAAGTAGTGCAGCTGCCAGCTCCTGTAATTAGCCAGAAGTCCTGCAGAGTGTGGGGAGGTCACAAAGCCCATGGCTCCTGATGTGGCAGTGCTCAGTGCAGCATAGCTCCTGCAGGAGTGTAAAGGCTAGCCAAAGCTCACATACTGCAGCTGATCTCATGCGAAGGCCAGAACCCTTCTTCTGGGACTGAGGAGTCTGCTAATATATAGCATGCACTGTACAGGGTGCTCAATGCTAGAGATGATTCTGAGGAACGTATAACCCTCTGTGTGTGCAGAGAGGATGATTCAGTCTTTACCAACTGCCTCCAAGCATGCTTGGAGGTAATAACTATTCACAGTAAGCTAGGACTTTGACTCTGAATTGCAAGCAAACTTCTGAAATATACAATAAAGGAATTAATCACTTATATTTCTGCTTAGTGTAATTGTAGAGGAAAAAATTACAGCAGGCAACCTCTGGGTCAGTGAATCTATTTTCTCTTTATATGTAAATACCAGACCTGCCAAGAGCCTACATGCAAAATATTTTCTGCTGATAATTCAAATTGAATGTAAGGGTTTTTTAATGAGTACTTTTAATTTTTTTCAAATTTTTCATATTTTCTCTTGTCACGAAGGAAAGTAATCGAGGAAACAAGACAACAAAAAGTGTTTGTCAGGATTTTTACTACAAATATTTTCCTTCCATGATACTTAATAGGAAAACCACACTTAATTTTTCCTAAAGCAACACATTCATGGATATAGTCTGGGTTAAGGATGTAAAGAGTCAGTATATTACACTCAGGAGTTGCACAGAGATAGACATGGGCTTGATATCAAAGACTATAAATCCAGAGCTAGTTCCTAGCCTGAGTTTTGTCCATTTCTAACAAAGCATGGTTTCTCTATAGAAATGAAAGCCAAGCAAACATGCAGGTAATAGGGAAGGATGCATTTCAGCCTGCTTTACTCAAGATGTAGAGCTTTACACCAGTCACCCTGCTTCTTTTAATTTCTTTTTGTACCCAACACTGTTGAAGCAGTGGGAAAGTTCGCTTTCTCAAGAGCAGCTTGACTTGTGAGGTCTCTTAGTTCTGTAGTTGATGGAGTTATACAAAGTGGAAAACTCTCTGGGACTTTAAAATGATGTGTGCTTCCTGAGGAGTTTCCCACCACTTCTGTATCAGATTTCAGAAGCATTTTGGGTTCAATTAAATCTGTCTCATGGGTACCATTGTAGATATTTTATTTCCACGTGCGTGGATTTGTTTCACAGGTCTCTTTGATGTGTGAATGAGACAGCTGAGGGGAAAAAAAACCTTATACAGGAGAGAAGATGCGAAGGTAAGCATAGTGGTCTAGACAAGTAAGATGTTTCCTTAATAGAATCTCATGACTTAACATTTTTTTAACAGATTTTAAACTGCACGGGCTATGGCTTGGATTGGCATAGATTTTGATACTAGTCTTCACTCGCTTCAAAACATTTAAAAACCTTCAACACTTTTTTCTGGTCTTCACAACTTTGCTATGATATCTGACAGGAATACCAGATGGCCCAAAGAGATAAACGTCAAACAAGTAAAGTGTCCCTGCATCCAGCCTTTTGATGGTCTCTGTGGTGACAGCTCGCTGGAGATTTATATCATAGAAATACTTGCACAGCACTTTCTCTGACTTGTGCCGAGATTCAGGTCCAGAGCACCTGTCTGCACTCTGCAGTTCCATCCAGACCTGATCTTCTTCAATCCTTTTCTTGTACACACAATACTTGCTCTCCTCTTGTGTTCCTAGCCAGGCAATGGTGACAGAGTTGCAGGTCCTCAGTTTACTGAAGGATTTGATTTTTAAGCTCTCTGGAAGAAGTGGGAATAAGGGCTTGTGGAAATGGGGAGACACCTGTACTTTCACAGAAGAGTTAAATTCCTCTGTGGATCTCAGCTGCACCAAATATGTGTCCAGCGGCTTTCCCTTCAGTGTGAAATACCTCAGGTCTGAGATGTTTTCCAAAGCCACTGTTTTACCATTCTTTGTTATGTGAACCTGTACTTGGCCATGACACAACTGAAAAGTGAACTGTAGTTTCTTGTGCCTTGCCAGGTACCGCAGATTATAGAATTTCTGTTTTTTCCCATCCAGGACAACATGAATCACTTTCCCATCTTTCAGCTCCATCACCTTAGGTTTAGGTTCTTCCAGGGTTCTCGCAAATGTCCCAGTGTAAGCAGCACTGGCATTTGTGAAGAGATTGACAACAAAAACATCAAAGTAGTACTGAGTGTTGGGACTGAGGTTGGGCACTGTGTAGGTGTTCTTGGTACCCATGCATATCTGCCTGACTTCTCCACTACTTGCTTTGTTGATGATGCTCAATTCGCTGTTGGACAATATCATCACCTGCTGCGGTTCAAGAAGGTATGGACTGAGAGACAAAGCTAATGTAGGTGGCAGTTTCATTCCAGTGGATCTGATTGCTGTCTCAGCAGCACATAGACTTTTATAATTGTGCTTTTCATTAAGTAGAAGACAGTACTGGATGTTTTCTCTATGTTGCAAGACAGAGGGACTGTGTTTCCAGGTCAGAGTCACTGTTGTATGCCCAATGCCAGTAACATCTATGCGTGGATCCATTGGAAGCTCTGGGTAGAGGTTCCCAGATGTTGTGTCAGTTGTTAAGTACACGGTAATGTGTGTGTCTCGCTCGGTGGATAAGAACTCTAGCATGTAAAGGGCAGAATGAGAAGACATACCCATGTAAGTCTCTACAGAATTTCCCTTATAGTTAAAAATGGTGGACACCATGCTTGGAGCCTTCTGAGATTTTGAGACCTCTTGTGTATCATGATCACCTGCAGGCAAAAATCAGACTTGTAACTTTTGCTTTAACTGATGTGAAATAAAGTACGTTGCATAAGTTTTATTGGTTCATATGTCAGAAAACATCCCATTTTCTTCCTAAAACCGGTAATTATACCTAAAAATACTGTTTGTTACTGGAGATTTATTAAAACAAAACTTGAGTAGCTTTTATTTTAGCAGTGCAGTTGTAGAAATATGTTTTCAAAAAGCATATAATTATAAATCCACAACTTGCAAAAGCTTGACTTGTATCATGCCTGGTGTCCCTACAATTTTCCTCTTCCAATGGCTGTCTCTTTGGATACTTTTCTTTAAGGAGACTCATAATTTCTGTGAAAGGAATTTTCTTTGGTTTATTTTTGTGTCACTGTGTCCTGTGGAGAGGGAAAATCTATTACTTCAGAGGAATGTTATTTGAACTCCACAGTCAGGTGTACCTGCCTGACAGGTTAAGAACTTGTTAATGACAGCTTTCAGATTTTAGTTTGAAAAATTAATTCTAAAAAATCATGATAGAGAATGGAATTTCCTCTTGGGCTAAAGGCAGCATGATGCCCACTGACATGGTAGATGGTATTCTTAGAAAAACAAACTGCAAAATATTTTGCACATCCCTGTGGGGAGCAAAATGATCAGTTCAAGTGGGTTAAGCCACAGAAAAAAGAGCTGAAACAGCAGACAAATTTGGGCCAGTACATACGGCTTATGAAGCCGATCTATGTTTGTGGAACCCTGGACACCCAGTGTTGTTCCCAAATATTACCCTGTGATTTTGACTTTTTCAGATGTAATCTTTAATTTACTTGAGCTGATGGCAGAATCTCATGGGCTCCCACATTTCACTCACGGAGAGAGCGATGTCCTCTTCAGCCCATGGCAGTTTACAGGAGAGGGAAGCACCATGTGTTTAAGCTTGTGGGGAGTTTCCTGCAACACAACTCCTTATGAATAACTTATTCTTCCTCTGTCTCAGACAGGCCAAGGGTCTTACCTCGTGTGGCTTTTCCCAGGAAGCTTGCTGAAGCCTTGTGCATAAGTATGCTCCATTCGATGGGAACGTCACAGGGGGTCACTGTTATTGTGAAAGGTGCTAGGGCTCTGCCTTCCTCCAAAACAAAGTAGTACCTGTAAATGCAGATTAAAAACAGAGGGGAAAGTGCCAGAAAATTCAAGTCTGCCTGAAGCTCCTTGTAATCAGCCATTCTTATGTAGGCCATTCCACTGTGGGTAGAAATGACTGTTCCCCTTTGAGGTGCATCAACACAAGGGGTTGGGAAATGTCTGAAATCATCAGCTGTGGGAAGAATACATGCTCTGGTTTGTTTTTTAATACACAGATACTTACTAGAAGTTTTATCCACTTAACATAGGCAATAGTTTTCCCACTGAATTTTAATGTACTTCGGGTGAATATTGTATCTCAGTACTTACCTGGTTATTCTGGATGTGGATGTGATAAACTGACTGCCTTCCAGATTCCAGACTGCCTACCTGTTGACTGAGGAATTTAGTACACTTTTCCCAGGGTTTCCTGACTGGAGTTCACTGACAGCTCTTAGAGTGTATACTCTCTCATGCATGCTTGCATATCCAGGTCTTCCTGGGTGTTAGATGGAGTGGGTGTAACAAAACAGTTTTAGCCAATTCTGAAGGTTATCAGATGTCAATGACATTTTCATCCAGGCCAGTTCTAACTTATTTACCTTCATAACAGAGGCTGCTGTGCGTGAGAAGTACAAAGCAGCATCAGTCTACTCTGTCAAGTTTTGATCCCTGTTTATTTACTTTAAAACCCAGCCTCCTGTCTCACTCCTTTAGTCTTTATTTCTGTTACTTTGGTATGTATGGACAGTATACAGCCACAGAAATGTTTGGACTTGTGTCAGTCACTCTGCAGTTAAATGAAGCCAATTTGAGGGTTTTTTTGTTCATTAGTGGGACAAGCCTAGTCATTATGGATAGATCATGTCAGCCTAGAGCTCTGGCTTACTTTCAGGATATGGCTACTGGGCCAGCATCAAGCTTCACTGGGAACAGCTCCACATTTTTGAGTCTTTTACTTTAAGACAAAACTTGTTCTCTCTTGGTTTCCTGTTTAGATGACTGAGGTTCATAAAGTCCTTACCTTACCATCTAAACCGAAGGGGCTTTTGCTTCCTAATTGCAATCTTAATGTTATGCCACAAGAGCACAGCAAAATTCACTTTTCTTTGAGGTTTCAATACCAATTTGCCTTTAAGGAGGCGAGCTCCTAGTTTTGCTCTTGTGAGCATCATTGCGTTTTATAAAATGTGCCATGTTCCAGTTTCTTCCTGTGCAATGCATATCAAGGCTGAACCATCTGGCTCACTCTCTGCTCCATGACCTCTCTGTTTGGGTGTACATCAAAATCTGTACGTGTGGGTCACTGTCTGAAGTGGACTCTGATTAAACCACTTGAAATGTATCTCTTACCACACAAGTAGATCAATCTTTGCTACCCAAGATGTAGTGCCAGTCTAGATCACCTACACTTCTAGATATGGCAGAAAACATTGCAGGTATTTAAGTGATAAATCTGTGGAATTTATGCATGCAAAGCACTTCAGATCTTGGCAAGCTTTAGTGCCATTCAATGAAAACACTTCCCACATGCAGAACATTGGCAGAAGTTTTTCTGATAAGGAGTTTGTGTGCAGATTTTTGGGATAGGTTATTTGATAGGTAAAATTCCTGTGGTTTACAGTGAGTGGAGGATGGCTGGTGTGTGTCAGCAGTTTTGGAGCCAGGCTGCTTATGTGACATGACTGTTTGCTGTTGGAGCTCACCTGTTCTGGATCAGCTCTGCTGCTGCTCTGACAAATGCCACAGAAAGCTGCCTGAAATATGTACATGAATCTGAACTTCATCTCAGAGGCTCATTCCAGATTCTGGGCAATATAATGACACTTGAGCTTGACAGCAATGGGGCATTTCTTTGGGAATTCAGTGAATGCTGTTAGACCTCTGCAAGTGCTTAGCAATTCTTTGCTTGTACTGGTAGTGTGCAGTTACCAGTGCAGTGCCATAGGGAAGTATCTGAGAATAAGAGTGACTGATTTGCACTTACCTTTTAGGTATATCCTTCAGCAGGTGAACTGTAGTTTCCTTACCATCAGCAAGTATCAGGGAGTGGTAGAAATTGAAGAGATCAGTCTTGAAGCTCTGTTGGGAACTGGTGGTGGATGCTTTTACAGAATGACATAAGCAAGATGCCATGAGAAGGTGGAGAGGCAGATAAAACCAGAACCAGGACATCTTCAGCACTGCAAAGTGAGATGACAAAAGTAAACAAACCGCTGTCTTGGGGGAGAAAATAATCAGTAACCCTGTCTTTCTGTGCCTTTCCTGGTATTTACCATAATCACAAGTCAGGCATTCGTACAATGCTGGTCTCCATTTTGCTAAATTGCTTCAAGTTCACAGAGAAGTATTTCTCAGAGGATTTCTCTGTAAAGATTTAATGGCAGAAGCTGCTATGAAGTATTTTATTACAGAAAAATATAGTCCATGTAGTGCAAGTGCAATACCACAAGGGAGTTATAAAACTGCTTTCACTGCTGACAAAATTAGTGGAGAATTAAATGTAAATTGCTTCTCTTAATTCATAGTGTTCATTTGATAAATTTCAAGACTGGGCTATCTGTAATGGAACTGTCACTTTCAAACTCACAGGAGGTCACTATATCCAAACACTGCTGCTGTTCTGTCAGAGATAATTTGATTTTTATTTCATTCATTGTGACTGTAGGTATGTGTGGAGAATAGGGTCAGAATGGCTTACTCAGAGCAGGGTGGGATACTGTCTGATGTTGGAGGATTCTGGGTAAAAATCTCTAAACTGATACTTAGGAGATTTTATGCTCTTTGTCTATCTGGTTTGAAGGAAGACTATTATTGTAGGGCAGCTGGATAAATCACTGAGGTTTTTGTATTGCCTGTCCCTTTTGCACCTGCATCACTTCCAACCATCTCAGCAGCTGCTGCTCACTGGAACTGTAACAGCTCTATTGTATTCACCCTGATAACAAATTTTTAATAAATCAAGTATGCCCCTTCCTTTTGCCAGAAGGCTTTGAATCTACAAAAGATATGTACAGTCCTAAAAATCATCTCTGCAAATGCTGACATTATTTAAACTGTGCTGTGTACGTTGCACAGAGCTACAGTTAGGAGACTCCAGTTAAGACAAGAAATTTTGATGCTACACTACCACGTGAGGCTATTGATTATCCTTACAACTTTTTTGTCTGCAATATCGTTTCAGAAAGGGAAAAAATTGCAGAAATGGAAAGGGTATAAAAGGGTGAAGGAAGAGCACAGACCCTTTAATGCAGGTGCCAGCTGTAGCTCAGGGATTTGGAAAGCAGAGGGAGCTCTGTGAGCAAGATCCCTTTTTTGAGAAAAAGTAGCTTATTGCATCTTACAAGCAGCAAGGAGTAAAGATTCCAGTTAAATCTGATTATTGGTTAATAATAGAAGAGAACATAAAAACAAAAGCTCAATCCTTTGTAATTTTTACTAATTTCTGAGATCAACCTTTTCCTCTTGATTCCTGCAAATGTGCAGAAGATTTTAGGCAGTCAAAATATCTATAATTTGTCAGACCTGCTGTCCATTACAATTAAAGTGACTATATAAAATGACCAGTTCCTTTCTAAATCCATTTCAAACATGCACATTTAAACATGGTATTGAATACATGTACAGATTTTAGTGTACAGAATTTGTTTTCATCTGTGATTCTCAAAGTAACGCACATCTTTAATATCAGTGAGATTATTACTGAAATTATCACTAGCAGGTCATCTGAATGTCCTACTTCACATCCTAATAAAGTTAGGATATTCTCTTCCTCTTTGTAATACTTTTAGCACCTGGCTGAGTGCAGGATTAGCAACCACCTGAATAAATTGACAGAATATTTAAGATTATCATATAAAATTCCATTTTAAATGTTGTTATGACAGAGCTTTCTTTATGACTCTGAGTCACTTCTTTCCCACTTTGTTATTCTTCTAGTCTAACTATAGCTTGCAGATTCAAAATATAACCCCAAATATTCTGTTTTACCTTTGACAGTGAAATCTGAGTTGCTCTGTGCTTCGGCGAGGATTAAAAGTCTTTCTGCTGCTTAAATGACGCGGTCTTGCAAACCACACTGATACCACAGCAGCTCAGCTTTTCTTGTCCAGGAAAACAAACCAAGCAAGCAACCAACCTGTAATCAGCTTATCCCAAAGAGAACATCATCCCAAAGGCTGATTTCACTCAATTACACAAACAGTATTTTCTCAGACTCTAGGAAATACGTTACACAAAAATAGTCTGCTTACCTATTGTGTTCCAGGCCAGATGATCCCCAGACCACTCGCTTTCTTTGCTGAAAAGTGCATAAAATAAAACAACATAGACTTTTCAGATCTCTGTAGGCAGATAAAAACCAAAACTGTGCAACCAGTTTAACAGGACAGAACTGACTTTTCCATATGGCTTCTGAACAGACATAGTAACTGAAATGCTTGCTGCCTTTCAAGAAAAGGGAAAAAACCTGAGAGTTTTGGTATTTTCTTAAGTTTGGAGTTTTCAAAGGTTATTTTAAACTTGCATGATTTTGAAATCTTCGAAGTCCTGATTGTTGCTCTTTCAGTTCTAGAGTTCCTTCTGGAGGGCTGTGAAGCAGGTTTGAGTGTGCTGCCTCCAGCCACTGGGACTTTACTCCTGCACAGAGTGTCAGCCAGACTGTTAGAGCAGCCTAATCCCAGCGGTGGCTGGCTGGAGAGCAGGTCTCTTTGACAGAAATGCACAGTGAGGAGGAGGGGGTGAGATGGAGAGAGCAAATGTCCAGGACCCTTGTTAGTCCTCAATACAAGCCAGCCAGGGGCACACCCATCTTCTCCAGAAAACTAGTTTTATGTTAGTAGCTTGATGGCCCTTCTGTCGAGCATGTGATCTGCTTGCCCACAGCACTGCAGAAGTTTCAGATAGTTTCAGGTGTACCGTGTTTCTGGTGTGGTTTTTTATGGCCCAACAGGTGCTGACTGCCTTGCAGAGGGGAAGGCAGGAAAGCTGTAAGGGAAGGAATGCTCTGCATTTTTAAAACAGACTGGAATTAGCAATCCTTTAAAGACTCGGGAATCTACTGAATAGAGCTGTGTAGATTTCTTGGCTTGCAGAGGCTGTGTAAGAAAGAGGCTCTAAAAGTGTATGGTCTGGGGGAGTATTTCTGGTGTGAAAGTTTTATGGCTGAGGGAGCAGGCAGGAAAAGGGTGCATGGGAAACATCTCGAAGCAAGCACAAACAATTGCTTCTGCAGTTGGGGCTACAAAGCAGTTGTAGCAAAGCCATGGTGCTGAAAAGACCTTGTCCTGCTGAGCCAGAGCAGGGTATGGCCAAGATTCATTTGTGTGCTGCTTGTACTTCTTGGCCTCTTGGCCTGAGATGTCAGGAAGGGAGCCCTGGGGTTGTCCCTGTGGGGATGTGTACTCAGCTTCTTCGAGCCTGCTCAAGAAGGCAAGCCAGAAGCCTGCATGAGCTTCTAGGGAGGCACTTGGCAAGGGATAAAGACAGAGTATAGTAGGGAGGCTAGGCTTTTGTTTGTTCATTTTAAAGTAGTCACTTGTTTAGTGTTTGAAGAGTTACTTGCAGTGACCCTTTACCATTGTCCCTCTGAATTTGAAGTTGTATTATTTAGCCTTACCAAGACTAGAATTTAAGAGGGGCAGGAGAGGGACAAATAGAGGTTTCAACAGATTCTGCATAGCAGATCCTTATGAAAATGTGAATTTTCTGATCAACTGATGTAATGGAAATAAATATTTACAGTGTGTTTACTCTCACTGTGAAAGATGGCAGGAATAATCATGATGTTCATCAAAGGTTTGCTAAAAATTTATTTGCAAAAAAATTTGCTGAGCAACAGGGCTTTTAACAGGACAGTGTGTGGGAGCCTTGATACAGGCAATGTATGATCAGAGTATTGGTACTGCTGAGCTAGGAAAGGTCACTGCAAGATGTTTGCTGGACAAGTAGCAAAAGTAGTGTAAATAGCATATAGGATCTTTCAGACAAACTGTCATTCTGGTATGAAATCCAAAACAGGTAATGTCTAGGTGATAGACATGGCAACTAATGGAAAGATAAGCACCTAGCCAGAAGCAAACTGTTCTCCTATTGAGAGAAGCAGGAGAAAAAGGAACTGTGAGGTTCAGTAAGTTCCAAGAACAGGCCTGAAAGAGGGAAATGTAGATCAGATGAGGTGCATCAAAAAATGTACCCTAAAAGCAGGCCATGAGGTAAGAGATATTGGCCATAAGAAGTGTAGGGACCACAGTGTGGTTTTGCTGAGATTTGGAGGGACTCATGGGCAGAAACAAGCAGGGAGAATTTTAAGGAAAAAAAATGTTGCTAAGCAGGAAGATCTTCTGCTCAGGAGCAGGCATCACTCATGTCTGGTAAAATCCCTAGCCAATATGGATATAGTGGACATGTTTGTTATGGAAGGGGTGGACTCACTGTCTCATCCTCCCTGAACCTCCCCACTGCCATCAAGACGAGCCATTACTCAGTGCACAATTCAGCTTCCAGGAAAGGCAAGGAGAGTCTTTCCATTGGCCATCTTTTCAACTGTGTTAATGCAGATGCTTGAAGGATGACTTCATCTCCTGGTGAATCACCTGAGCAAAGATGTCAGGTGAAAGAGGCTGACAAGAGGGTTTAAGTATGGAATTAGTCCAGTTCCTCTCACAACGATTTCTTGCGTACTTCCCACATGTGTGTGCTTCCATGCTTTGCTGGAGCAGGATGCGTGTTTGTAGATCGAGAGGTTCACTGAAGCAGTATCAAAGGAAAAACAGTATCCTCTATGAGGAAAGACCTAAATTCATGACTCGTATAGCTTGATTGAACTCAGTGGAGCTACAACAGGGATAAATCAAACTCTTGACTAGGCATGAAATTGATACCACAGACTTCTCACTAGAAAAATGTAGTCTGTAATGAGCAGCCTCAGAGATGGATCAGTGACTTCAGGAGGGCTGCTCAAGAGATCCTACTTTTATCCCAACCCTGCTGGCCATCAACACCTTTCACAAATGCAAGAGAGGATCACGCTTGACATCAGAGACTTGATTTATACTCTGTTATGTAGTAGCTCTGCTAAAAGATCAGTAAGACTAAAAATAAAGGAGCTCTGTTGAAATTGAATCACAGAGTCAGACCATCAGGGATCTTGCTTGAAGCTCTCAAAGATACTTCAGATGTGTGTTTTCTGGAACTGCAGTCCCAGTTTCTGTGTTCAGGTGAGGAACTGTGTGAACCAGAGGAGTATCCCACAGTCCTGGCAGCCCACTGTCCCACAGCACTCCCTGCCCACAGCATTTGATTGCTCTGTTACAGCATCCTTTTGAAAAGATGCTCAGAGAGCTGTGCAGCACGCCACAGCCTGCCCCACACAGCCTCTGACAGCCATGCAGCACTGCTTTGAACCTGGGGTGGGGGGCTGCAAAAAAATCCACTGCATGTAGTTCTGATGAGGCAATTGCCCTGCCCTGCCAACTTACCTTTGAGACGGTCAGGTCACCTTCATCAGGAAATGATATCTGTGTGAAGGGCCAAGAAAGCTCTAGTCTGTGTGTTGTCTCCCCCCCCCCCATTAGTACAATAGATGGGGGAGTGGTAACAGGACTGTGTGGTCTCCCTGTCCAGTGCCCAGCTGGATCAGGCCCTGGCTGGAACCCAAGCCATTACCCAAACAGACAACTTCCTTGCACCCACAGCCCTGCCCAGGGAGTTCTGTTTCATGAAAATTTGTAAGTACATTAAAAATGCATGGGGAAATAGAAATCTAATCCTTCAGTTATGAGAAGTAATATTCTCCTTTTCTGTCTCTTATGCGTGCACAAATATATCCTATGAGCAACTGAGTTGAAATTGTTAGTCTTTAGCTCCCAGCTACCTATTTGCCAGCAAAATATCTTCTTAACCAATTAGCATTTATAAACTATGTTCATAGCCCTGAGTGGAAGTAGCTATGGAAGTCTGATGTTTTCTGATGTCTTCCATATCAGATCTGCAGGGGGAATTATAGCATCCAAATACTTTCTGCATTTTCTATGGCTGCAAGTTACAATCTATTCCTCTCAGCAGAAGGAATCTAACTTCTGACTTGCCCTTACAGCTATGGAAAGGGGGTGCAAATTTTTGTGAAAATCTCCTCCCAAGTCAGAATTATTGCTTGACAGCTACAGGAGCTAGTATGACCTTGAGAAGTTAGCATACTTCTGGTTAGTATTATTGCTCAAAAAATATCTGAGACACACAGCTGGGCTCCAGAAAGAATCACACTTTACTTTGAAGCTGTGAAAGACAAGCCTAAGCAATAGTCTGGCACTTAAAACCTATTGAGGGTACTGTAGTGGGCAGCTGCTTCTATTTCTTCCAGGTTTTGTCAAATCCTGGCAATGTACGAGCACTCAAAGGACTGTTTGATAAGAAAGCCCTTGTCTGTTCCTATTCAGAGGTATTAATAAGCAGGAGAGATGGAATTGCTTAATTCAAAAGCAAACTTGTGATTTTCCTGCAGTGTGTAGCCAGGTGAGAGTATAGGAGTAGCTTGTTTTGGAAGCTGGTGGGTTGCCCTGGCAGTACATATTGGTTTTGTAGCATAAAAAGCCATCAACCTTCTACACTTGGATCCGTAGCCCCCATTATGGCGTGTCTGTGTTGAGAAGTTACCCAAGGAATTATGTAGTGGTAGTTGCTGTATCTACTGAAATTGCACGTGTAAACGTGTCAGCATCTTATCCTGGAGAGGGACTGCTAAGACAAGATGCTGACACCTTTACACATGAAAACAACCTTTTCCTGATGCTGTTGAAACTAAAGATAGCCTTGAAGGGTCATTTAGTAAGCAGCAATCTAAAAATTATAGACAAGCGATTACCCCACACTATTTTTGTGTTCCATATTTTAAAGAATGATTGTAATTAGTCAGAGGAGTCTGTTGAAGTAATAGATGTGATGTAAGGGAGATTTCCTGTGCAAAGCCCTGATCTTGTGGGATGTGAAAGATTGCTTCTGGGGTTACAATATCCAACTTAATGGGAAAATTCCTTATTTTTATGACAGAATTTATTCCTCCACTAGTGAAAATTCAGTGTAACAGAAAAATCTTCAGGCAAGAGTCAGTATTACACTAACAGCTTCTTTATGAATTAAAGAAGAAAGCATATTGAAGGTCCTGAGCTGCTATTTTCAATTCCTTTTCCTTTTGCCATACCCTTAGGCTTTCAGGATTTTAGATTGTCTTGTTAATGCCTTAGAAAACACCTAGAAAATTCCCTTCAAGCCATCAAAGCAGCGTAACGGTTTGGGCAGGTATGGAATAATAAAGTGAGGTTTTCAGCTTTGCTGAAAGCTTACTGGGTATCCCGGCTGAGAAAGTCACAGGAAGGGAAGATGTGGCATTGTTTGTAATCAATTCTCTATTTTAATAAGGTAATCCTATATTTTGTTTTTAGCTACAGTGTTGCTTGTTTGATATGCAAAGGATTAATCTTGTATAAATAGAACTAATCCACCTTGGTGGACAAGGACTCTCCAAGTGCTTCCTATGGCAGAGGTTCTCATGTGCTGGTTTAACTCCTTGCAGTGACAAGCTGGAGAGGGGCAAGGAATGCTGACTGGCCAGACTCTTGCTCTTAAATCAAGCCCAGGTCTGGTGAATTCCTTGCATCTGGAGGGTGGCTCTATGATCTTGTGTTGCTTGCTAAGCTGTTTAAAAACACCTTCGATCTGACCAAGAGGCCTTTCATCTAATAGGTGCTGGTTTCATTTACAGCATTTCACTTCCCTCTTGGGCTCCTGGGAGCCCTCCTGCCTTCACATACCCAGCGGAATTTGCAAGCAACCAAAATTTCCACCTACAGCACTGAACAAATTTTCCAAAGGATGTGATTACTGGTCCTTGCTTTGTTTGTCCCCTTGGGTTGCAGCAGTTTACTCCCAGGAGCTTTAAGCTATAAATAGCCTTTTACAGTCTTGGAAGGCAGTCTGCATTAATTTCCCTGTCTGGACCTCCTCTGTGGTGGCTGGCAGAGGAGGAGTTAACCACTGTCCTCTTTTCTGCCTTTGATGGCTAGAGTCACTGGCATCCCATCTGGTCCAGGCTGTCCATAGGTCTTCCCAGCGTTCTCTGGGGAAGGCACTACAATACTGAGGAATTTTAACAATCCTAAACAGATTGAGGGCCACATATGGAGCAATATGATTAGATTATAAGAAATCCAATCACATTTGCTGCCCTGGCCTTATATTTTTAAGCATTTGGGATCAGGCTTTCTGCTCAATTACAAATATTTTACATGCAACAGAGATAAAGTTATTATGTTCATCTCTCCATCTTGTCCCCAGCAGAATAATATCCATTTTAGTATTTGGTTGCAGGAATTTAATGAATAAGTTAACATTACATGTAATAAAATCTACCACTTCTGTCATAAATTGTCACAGCGACTTGCTGTTCATGGTGGAGTGTATAGAAGAAGGAACATAAAACATTTATACAAATGTATACAGAAGGGAAAAAGTAATCTGTGTGCTTTGTTTATTCTGCCTTGTTTACTCTAATTTTTTCTGTTCAATTGAAAAGAGCTGGGTATTTCATGAGAGAGCTTAACAATAAGTGTCTGTGTGAAACAATTGTTTTAGCCAAAATTCTTTATTGTGAGCAAATCCCTCCAAATATTGAGCATAAGAATTAACAGAAAATCATGCAGCTCATCCTAGAGCCATCTCACACTGCATCTCTTGATATCACCCTCACTTGTGATACAGAACATCCCCTGCTGTGTTGCCCTAGCAGCCATGAAATCCTGTCTCCTTTTCCTAACACCCCTGGCTGAGCACAGACCAGCAAGCAGCAATTAATTTTGACACAGAGTTATTGTGTAGGAATGTCTTTGGTTTTGAATGGGCTTCATGGGCAGTTTTGGGTGTTGAGCAAAGTCCCCAGAGATGGTAAATGAGAATGGAGGCAGGCAGAAGCATGTTTCCAACTGCGTGGAAAGCCACCTTCACAGCCATATGGGCACCTCTGGACCAGTCTGTTGCTCGTTCTCTTCACTCTTCTGTTGTGGTCCTTCCCATATCCAACACCCAGAGCGTTGTACTTGCCCCAGTCCCTTCCTGAGCCTACCTGTCTCCTACTGTCCACGATTCGCTCCTACTCCTCTCTGAACTTTACATGAGATCAGTAAATGCACACACCAATGGGCAGCAATATAGGTCCTTGCAAAGTTGTAGAGGGCTTTGCAAAATGACCAGCACAGCTTTTTGTCCAGAGGCAAGCCCAGAAGGTCACAAAACAACAAAAGAGACCTGCAGGGAATCCTCTCCATGGAAATACAGAGTTAGCTGATCTGGTTCTGCTCGTTCTCCTTCCCACAAACCAAAAGTTTTGCCTGGGGTGAATTATTCACTTAGAAAATTTGATTATAAAAATTGTCTTGCTAACTCTTCTCCTGATGTCTTGGATAAGAAGTTAAGTTCTCAAGCACCGCTTGAAGGAAGCAGTCTGCCAGGCTGCTGAAAGCAGGGATTGCTGCACTAGGACAGTCTAATAACCACAGAGTGCTTTATCTTGTCTCTGGCACTGATCTGCAGCAGGAATCTTAGCAGGAGATGGAAAACCTTTGCTGTAGCATAGTAGCACACCTAAGGCCAGTGATTAACAGCAGTGGCTGGAGCCAGCTAATGCTTCAGGGTCTCTAGGAAAATCACACTTGATTTTTTAAAAGAACATGACTGCTCTAAATTTACAAGCTATTTTACAGACTCATTAATTTTTCACAGGGGAAGGATAAATGAGTGGCTGGAGAGGAGCTCAGAATATGGGCTATTTACACTTAATTTATAAATTATGAACTTGAAAGCTGATACTTTATGGTCCTTATATCATTTCATAATGAAACTGAATGAATGTCTCTGCTTCTGTGCCAGATCTCACGTACCATTAACATCTACACTTTCAGGCAGTTTCTAACAGCAGTGACTGAGCACTGCCCAGCCCTTGGGTGGAAGAGGGGTTTTCTTTTTAATATTTGCAGCTCATATTCCTTGTGTTCCCTCTTTCCTGTGACAGATGTTTGGCCCTCATGCTCTGAAGATTGCAGGTTATCTATCTGTTTGAGTCCCAGAATGGTCGGGTTAGAAATTGTGACTCTATCCTGGCTCTAGAACCATGTGGCTTCACCTTCATCCCTGAGGAAAGACTCCACCAGATCAGTTCATGAAGCTTCTGCAGCACAGGGGGGAAATAGGGAAAACTAAGGCAACTCAAATGGCACATTCATTCTGGAGCATTACAGGAGATATCTGGTGCAGGGATAAGGGACACTGCCTGTTCTGTGCCTCTGTTGTATTCAAATGACCCATAGTCTCCATGGGCAAGTTCCTGGTCTTATGGCTGCGTCTCTGGAGAGTCCTATGACAGGAGAAGAAGCACTGATGGCACTGCAAAGGCAGGTCCACAGAGGATTTCGGGAAATTCCACCCTTTACATGATGCTTGGGACTGGGTTTGCACTGAATCAGAGGCAAACATATGTAAAGAAAGCGCTGCCCCAAGCTCAGGTGAGACGAGTTCAGTATTCTCTCTTTGCTGATACAGCGACTTACCTGTCAGACTCAGTCTGTGCTAATATACTGCTTCTACTGTGTTAAAACACTGCTTCTGACATTAGATTAGCTCAGGTGTTGTCCAGCCTTTCAGATTTATTCCTGACACTGGCTTAATTTATTTTACCACTTGGCCAGTGGCCATTTCTTACTGAGGCTTGTCTGTAGATTTCAGTGTGAAATGTAATTTTGTCACCTTGTTAGTGCTCCCTATCAGAGCACAGCTTTCCAGGAAGCTGCTCAGAGTAGGACTGCTCCACCACAGTGCTCTGAGAAACCTGTCCCATGAGGGACGGCCCACACTGCCAGCCCTGCTCACTTGCAGCCCTTCGACCTCTTGCTTCCATGTCCAATTTTCTTTTGGAGGTTGCGGTAATGTAATGCCAAACCATTTCAGGTTGAAGTTTCCTTGAAGGTCTGAAGAACAGGTTGTCAAGGAGGAGTTGATCATCAGAAATCCTTGAGCTTTCCTTCTCACCTGTGAGCTTTTGTGAACTTAATTTAATGTCTTGTTCTTTCCCTCCATGGAATTGTTCTTGGCTTGGGTCAGGCTTGATTTTAATTTGTCTGTCTAATATTAGGACTGATACTAAGAATAAGTTACCTAATGTGTGATGTTGCCAGAGCCTTGGCATCTATAAGTTCATCTGATTTGTATGTCAATTTATGATTTCTCATACTTTCTCTAAGTGATGGTTAGAAATTGCTTGTTGCTTGATTTCCATAAATAACCATAAAAGAGGTTATCCACCACTATGGCCTACCTACCCTGTGCAACAGGAAGCAAAACCTTTAGGTTTTGTCATTCCCTGACCTGAACCCTTCATGCAGAGGGCTGTTCCTGTTTGGGTGCTGTCTGTCCCCCAGGATGCTGAGAACTCATTTTTCTGGTTGTTGTTTTACACACAACTCAGTGAGAGTGGATCTGGGAGCCGTGTCTGACCCTTCCACATAGGAAAAAACACATTTCATTGCTCTGAACACACAGGACTGGGCCAAGGGTGGGATGTTTGTTCCTGTCATGGAAGACGCCACCCTAGAAGGAAGCTACAGTGCAAGTTGGCTGCAGGAGAAAGGCATCGTTTCAAGATATGGTGGGCCACAGGGTGAATAGCACGTAGCTGTTTAACTTCTGGAAGCAAAAAGAAACAGAGCTTCAGGACATGCTTAATTGTCCCGGCAGATGCTGTGTTTGTAGGAGTCATAAGGCATGGTCAGGAAATGCCTCTTCCCATGACTGATTCCCTGCTTTTCTTCAAATTCAATTAGGCACAGAGCAATAGGAATGCTGCTCCAGATGGCAGGGGCAGCATGGGAGCAGATCTACTCCCTGCAACGTAGAGACGAGCAGTGGGGAAGAGAGAGGAGCTGCTGTCTGAGGAGCAAAGGGAATGAGTTGGTGAATAGAGAGCCAGGAGGTCAGGCAGAGGAGGGAGCAGGAACAGCCACACCATTTTAGCTCCAGGTCATTGCCTCTAAAGGTTGAGTGCTGGTGGGTGGGGGGATCTGGTCTTCCATTTCCATTTTTACAATGCAGGTTTATCAGATTTTCTTGGCTGGAG
The DNA here is from genome assembly GCA_013398125.1 of Aegotheles bennettii. NCBI lineage: Eukaryota > Metazoa > Chordata > Aves > Caprimulgiformes > Aegothelidae > Aegotheles > Aegotheles bennettii. Next base: position 136,225 of record VZRW01011299.1, on the reverse strand, counting down.
TAACATGTGTGAACACATGACCTGTTTTATTATTTTCCACAACCTGGCACTACACAGGCCAAAGAATAAAAACATGTCGCCCTTCACCTGGCTCCAGGGGTGAGTTTGTCTGACATATGGTATCCCAGATTTATATTTCTGAATTATGTTAATAGTAAATATGTTAATAATCTTCCTTTTCAGAGGGGAATAGGGGAAGAATCAGAAGTGGAACTTTAATGAAGAACAAGCAACTGCTGGGAAAAGAAACGTTGATAAATGTCTGCTCTGGGAGAATACCTTTCTAAGCAAAACTGCTCCCAGCACTATTGTCAGGGAAGTTACAGTCAATTCCTAAAGGAATTCATATCTTCATAATCGCCTATGATGAGTGTCTTTATCATTCTAGCTGAGTGACTGCACTGCTGTTATCAGGGGACTTCTCTTAATTGATTAAAAATGTTTCTTCACTGCAGTATGCACCTGACTTATTTATCTGATGGAGGGAAAAAATCTGATAAAGCATATTGGCTCAGAAAGATGCTGAGAGAGACCTGGGGGAGAAAGGTGGGGAAAGAAAGCAGATTTTCCTCAAAGGATCTACAAAGAAACACAAATCAGGTTGTCAGAGAAATGCATTCAGAGGGATAATGTCTCTGCCATCATATTTCAACTAGAAGACTGCAAGAAAATGAAACTTGCCTTCACACTTCAACATGCCAATCAGATCTAGCCATAGAAGGAAGCTTAACTAGGAAACACACATTGCACTCATATGAAGATGTAAAATCGAACAGGCAGCTAAGGAAAGTCAATGATCTAAATGGTCAAGACAAATGAAACATTGTTTGGGCCAAGTTGGCTTTATTCCTGGGTTTCAGAAGCCCACACATGAGCTCTCTGAACTTTATAGCAGATGATTAAGTTAGCTCTGTTGTCCTCTTATGAACAAGCCAACAAAGTCTTCTCAATGTTTTGTTGGTTTTTTTAGTATGTGTCACAACTTTACAGAGCGAGCCCTTCTTTCTTTTCTTCACAACAACATTAAAAGTGCCTGAGGGCCTCAATCTGCAAGTGCTACTCATGAATTATTAACAAGACTTCTGCCAATGGAGTTATGCACAGTGGTGAGCAGTTATGAAGCCTTTGGCCCAGAGAACCCATTCTGGTTTAGAAAGATACTAAGAATATGTTTGTAATTGCACAGTTAAAAAAGCCAATTAAAAATGATTAATGCCACAAACAGCACAGCTTAACCAGAGTTGGGCCCCTCATCTTCAAGGTAGAATCCCCCTCCCCCCTGATTTCATCATCTCTAGATAACTGCTTAATGCACAAAAGAGGCTGACAAATGGGGTAGTCTGACCACGTATTTTCCACTTATTAAAATGAAATGTGTGTGATCATTTCTCCAAGCTGCTTTGAGAGTATCTACCTATTGATTTCCACATAAGAGATTTCCCTGAGATTTTCCACTTCTCAAAAAAACGTTTTCCATGTTGGCAGCTCCAGCAGGAGGATCTGAGACTGCAGCTACCTTCATTATTTGGAAAGCTTGCGGGACATAAGCCCACGCTGCATACCACAGTGCAGTGGAGAGGTGCCAGGCTCGTATGCTGGGTGATCACCAGCAAACCACTCACAGCATCGTGCTGCTCTGGGCAGCCCCACACCAGAGGAGCAGGCTGAATGTTTTCACAGAGGCTGAGTTTGACCCTGGGGAGTGGCTTTGTTCTTGGCCAGGAGTGATTGAAATCTATGCACAGAGAGCACAGGTGCAGATTATATTAAAGCTCAGAGAAAGAGATTGCTATGATACCTTGGTGAAAAACCTGCTCACTCTCAGCTCCTCCACCATAAACCATACTGCAAAGAGGTTTTTGGTGGCAAAGAGTGGCTCAGTTGTCTTAGCTCCCTGAGTGCCCCTGCTAACTAATAGCTTGCATTCTGCTGACTTGTCCACGCTCCTTTCAGCTAAACAGGGAGGAAAAAAGGGTGGAAGCTGGTGTCAGAAGCTGCTCTTTCCACATAGGATAGGTTGAATGTCAAATGTGATTTGCAAGATATGCTAAGAGCTGGAAGTAGAGGATAAAACTCTTTGTCCTCCTGGAGGTGCTCTGTGAAGTCACCAACTCTGGTTGAGCTGCTGTGGATCCAGAGCTCAGTTGTCAGGGTCTTTTAGCTGATGTACTCCAAGCACTCATGAGGGAAGTGCCCTCTTTTTATCACACAAGCAACAATATGTATCAGCATTTAAATATGAAGATGCAAAGGCTTCAAACTGTGCATGCTTTTAAGGTCCTCTTATGGAGGTCCTCTGTCTAATTAAAATCTGTTTTGGCTTTTTTTGTTGATCACGTTTTAGTTGTTAAAAAGAGAAAAAGCCTACTTTCTCCTAGATGTCCTCCCTAGGCTTTTCCTTCTGTGGGCAACTGTATATGAAAAACAGGATGGCATAATATTAGCTGGTCAAAATAGAGGAAGACAAGTCATAGCTGGTACTTTGTTGGTTACGTTCTTTTGAGTCCTGTCTCTTACTTTTCCACTTTCCTACTCTGTGTGCCCCCACTGCAATTGATTTAATTTCACATGCATCTCTGGGATACTTTGCACTGAGTTGTGTGTGCTTTGGGTGGACCCTGTGCCTGGCACACAGGAACACACAGCCTCAGTCAGTACTGACCCTGATTCCCTGCAATGCCATTTGTGAAGATGACACTCCGCAGTAAAGAACATTTACTACAATATTGGGATTTCCCACTTTCTCCCTGTTCCTCATTTTGTCTCCTCTATTAGCTCAATCTATCATTCTGGGCAAGTGTGTGTCTTTGGTCTGCCCTTTCTGTTCGGTGGGAAATACAACATATTTGCCTTCTTACTAAACCCAGCACCAGGAAGAGTAAAGAAAGTTTGAGAAATGTTTGCAAACCCTGACAAAAACACAAACTGTTCTAGGTACCAGAAATGAAAACAACTAAGTAACCATCTGGAAATAATAGCAATGGTTTCACAGCAACATGAAAACACAACTTAGAATATTCATAGCATTAAGCTATGAAACTGCTTATATTTTCCCTATATTAAAATACCAATTTCTGAACCATACATAGAGAAGTTTGGATGCAGTTTGACAGGTCGTGCTGCCCCTGAAAATTTTGTCCTCATACTTATCTTAAAAAGTTGACTGATGACTCCTGTGTGGTGATGTTGTCTCTGTTTCTGTCCACCAGTAATGGACATCAGGCACCTGTGAGAGATGGTACATCAGTTTCTTAGTTGTATTGTAATGTTTTTGGTTTCTGCAGCACAGATTAGGCCTCTGTCTTTGGCCTTGAGAGTCCTGAGACAGTATATTTTCATACTATTTCTGGCAGGAGGGGATAAAATCAGACTCAGCTTTAACACTACATCAGCCCCTGATGGGACTTTAAGGCAGTCAGGCAATGATGAGGTCTTGACTGACAAAACTTGGATGTAACACTCTGGCCTGAAGTGAGGAGAAGTGTTTTTGGAGAGAAGACCCAAGCTGGGGCGGCTCTGAGTGCTCTGCAGGGTGAGCCCACATATACAATCCTCCATGTTTTACTGGAGAGACTGTATTTCACATGCACTGAAAGAACCAGGAAGAGGAAAGGGTGCAAAGAGGTTACACAAAACGGATGGAAATCTTTCTTTCCCTGAGAGATCTGAAAGGATCACCTTGTATAAACACTTTAAATAGTTTTGAAAGTGCCTTCCAAACAGTGAGGCTATGGAGTCTCATTGCATTGAGGGACTAAAGCCTTAGCAAGTACACTGCTTACACTCTCTATGGAGACAAAACCACTCTCCAGAGCAGTTCCTTCCTGACAGTATAGGAGAAGAATTGTAGTTGTCTTGCTGCAGCTGTTGACAGTATATTTGTCATGTCTTTATTTGCAGTGGCTGCTCTGTGGATGGACGCAGGATATCTATCCACAGGGCTGTCGATCAATAACTTTCATCAATATTCACTTAATTTTTAGAGTAGAGAACAATCACAGTGCACCAGGAGATAAGGAAAAGTCAGTGTGTTAGACAGCTTGGTGTGTTTTGCTATTATCTCTCCATCAGTGCTGTTCTGAGGCACGCCAATGAACTTAAGCCAGTACCATCTATATTATAGAAAGACACACAAAGTCTCTGGATAGTTCACTTGTCTTTCTGCTGGATACCAAACTGCCACCGGTTGTAGAGATACTAGCTCTTACTAGTCCCACTAATAGGCTTAGTGGCCCTGACCATACTCACCTGGGCCTCCACCTGCAGCCCCTGCCCATGGATCCAGGAGCTCTATTTAAGCTCAGTCCTGAGGCTTCAGTCCTGAGGCTTCAGGCCAGAGCTGTGTTGTGCAAGTCTCCAGCTTGGTTATGCCTGTGCCTGCCTGTGGGACCTGTTGCTCCAGACCTGTGGGCTGGCTTAATCAAGGACCTTCTTCATCACCGTGAATTTGTCTGATTGAGGTTGCTATCTCCAGCTTGCCTTGCTCAGGTACTCTGGGATGGGGCCCTGGCTGGTAAGGCATCTCTCCTGCCAGTCCTGTCACTATGCTTGCCTCTCTCCCTGTCCCTGAGGGAGCAGCTGGATCTTTCTGCTTCCTGATCATAGCAGAAGTGCTAAAGGGGCACCTGGGGCTCTCTCTAGTGTTGAGGGTTAAATTTTTATGAATGAAAGCTCTGGAAATAAATTCCCCTCTATTAATAAAATATGAATGTGAAGAAGGCATTAAATTTTCAGATGCCTCCCCCCTGCTCCCAAAGCATTGCAAGCTGAGGATGCATGTAGCTGTTGAAACAACATGTCATTCAAGAACTAACCGCTCTGTGATCTGTTAAGTAGTGTAAATGCCTCATACATTGGTGGAAGAGGAGGTTTATGAATGTTGCTTTCTTCAGGAGGTTGACTGGAGTTGAGATCCCCATGCCACACTTGGTACTGAGACTGGAACATGATTTTTGGGTTTCTGCCCTTTGTAAGGTTGTTGTTGCAATGCCTCCAGGAAGACCTGTAGTGCAGAACAAGATTTACAATTGCAGCATCCTTTGCACTTGCAATCAACCAGACACTGTCCAGGAGCACCGCGTGCAACTTCAGAGAGCTGTGGATGTGCAGCAGGGAAAGATGAGAGTCTATAACTCTATGGCTAGGAGCTGCAACTCCATGCACCTCAGCAGTTGTAGTCAACTTTTGGGCTGACTTCTCTAAATAGTAAAGAGGATTGTGCTTTTGTGGATTCAGTTTCTTGTTGCTGGGCACCTGTTGCCTGGCAGAGTGCTGGATCCCAGTTTGACAGCTGAGGAAAACCAGAGCAATTTAACTATTCTTTAGGTAAAGCAAGAGAAGAAAAGTTAAATATGTAGTTCAACCATAACGACTACGATTGTGCTGGGCTCTCTTCCAGCTCAGACGTGTGCCCAGCAGGTGTGTGAATGCTGCTTGTTTCCTCTGTCACCTACAACTTGGCACACACGCCCAGTGAGCAGCGCAGTGAGAACTAATCTGGAGCCTGCTGCTTGGCCTCTGTGTGTTAGTGATTCTTGTCAGGGCGGCAGGGGACAGAAATAACAGGCAGAAGGGATGCAGACAAGGGCAATGACCTTGGCAGGCTGTTTTCCCAAAAGGCCTGGAGCCAGCCTCCACTCTCAGACATCACAATTTCCAGTGGGATCAGCAGTGAAAACTATCAGTAAGGAAAAGTCCAACCTAGCAGATGCGCTGCCTTGGTCAGAGCAAAATAGCAGTTAAATTTGATATCCAGCTTGCCAAATTACCTCATCTGAAAGTAATTCTGGAGCAACTGTGCACGCACTCAGCGAACAGTGGTCCTGCAGGTGAATTTGAATTGCTTGATAAGTGCTCCACACGTCTCTATCTGTGTTTTATATTTTGGGAATCTTATTCCTAAACTGCCTTACTGTGTTGGTTGTATGCTGCTTATTTTGAGTGGGTACTTTGTAACTGGGAGTGAAGGGCCAGAGTCCTGGTTCTTAAGCAAGGCAGATGCCCCTTTTGGTTGGTGCCTTTGAAATTTTTCTTGAAGTGAGACAGTATTTCTGCATGGAGCTACTCAGTGTCATTGGGTGGAAGGGAGGAAAATACTGTCACATATCAGCTGTGAGTGTATAACACCTCTGGATAGAGACTGGGCTCTTAAATTCGTTTCTCCTCCCTTTTGTCTTTCGGGTTTGTTCAGACTGCTCCAGGATTTCTTCTATAAATTTATATCTGTTCTGTCTAGAAAAGCCTCTTGAATAAGAGAATGTCATAGTCACACAGGAATATTTGCAATTCAAATGCCATGGGATGGATATTCATATCAAAAGTGTCTGCATTCATACCTCATGAGAACTGGCAACATGTGACCTATTTGAATCATCCCAAACAATCAAATCGTCTTAATCAGTAAAAATTACATAATTATCCAGTATGGTTTATAATTAAAGGAGAACTGTTTGAAATAAGCTCACACAAAGCCTGTGTTGAGGAGTGTTGCAGAGGAAGGGTGGACGTGCCAGGTCTCCTCTGCTGGGTGGAGAGCACGGCCTCCCAAATGCAGCCTGAGCTGCTGTGTAGAGATGGGAGCATGCCCCCTAAATCAGATATATTTTATTTGTTGTGCCATGGTGTGCATCAGACTTGGAATTCGGCTTCTTTTTAATTGCCTTATGCAGTAAATCACACATGCTCTAAATTATTAGCTTCAAGTGTCATCACTTGGACTGGGTTGGTCCTGGATGGCTCAGGCTGGATCTATGCATACAGCTATGCCATGGTGCCTCCTGAGGGAGCTTTCACTGCAAAATGAAGCACAGGCAGGACACATAAAGGTGCCAAAAGTGGTACCTAGCTCAGGATAGAATGAGTATAATAACCAGGAGGCTTTAGGGAAGTATGCAAAAAAAACCCCAAACCAGCAGCCATGCTGCAGCCTTCCAACCCAGAGGAGCCTGAGAGGGGCTGGGAGGAAGGGGGGGCTGTCGCTGTGCTGCCCTGGCTGCAGCCCTTCCCCTTCAGCCCTCCTGGCTGGGAGGGAGGGGGAACCTGCTGGGCAAGCTTAGAAACTGAAATTGTAAGAGGCTCACTGCTTTTTTTTGTTTGTTGGGGTTTTTTTTGTTTTGTTTTGTTTTTTTTAAAAAAAAGCAGTGATTCCTCTTCTCAGCCAAGGGGGAGTAGAGAGGCTGCCAGAGCAGTTCAGTTTGTACAACCCCATCCACAACACTCGGGTCAGTATCTGTTTTGGTGCCTCCGTGTCTCTGCTGGTACATCTCCTCCTTCTGACAATCTTCCCTTTGCCCAGTGTTTGACTGCACCAGCCACTAGTTTTTCTAGAACCAGCCTTTTGAAAGGGTAAAGGGGAATGAAAGGAAAGACTTCTAGCTCGCGTCCAGGGGAGCCTGGCAGCCAGCTGGCTCACCACTACTGAAGCAATGAAACTGGGCACTAAGTCTGCGCTCAGCTCTGGGCACTAATTCCCTTTCCCCACTGACATCATTATGCTCATTTGCTAAAATCTTCTTAGAGCCAAGAGGTACCAGAGGGCCCAGAAGAGTGCCTGCTTTCTGCCAGCCCTGTCGGGAGGTTAAACAGCAGCACGGTGCTGACACGGGGCACCAGAGTCTGGGCTTGCTTTTATTCCTATGGCTGCATGGGCAGGGATTACTGGAGGGCACTTGGGACTGGCGAGGCTGCTCTCAGATGTAGAGATGAAGGATTTTGGAAGGGTGAGGGAGACATCCATTTGCTAGGTCAGTCCTGTGTTACCCCTTCCTGCAGGATGGACTGCAAAGCATTTCAGTGTTTCCCTCTGTGCCCTCCCAGGGTGCAGCTACCTCAGGGGTTGGGATACCCGAAGGCTGCCCAGCAGTGCACAGGAATCAGTATTGGCATGTCCTGCTTCACTGGAGTCTTGTGTCTCACTTCTGTGAAGCTCCCGCTTAACTCTAATTGGATGATGAGGACGGAGATGTTGCAGGCATGGATCATGGGCAGAGGTTCCCAGTCACAGGAAAACAGCAAAGAGCTTTCTTAGATCTTCCAATGGTAATGTCTTGTTTCTCTACTAAACACAAAGCTTTCCTAAGCCCCACCATCCCCATTTTTTTCTTTTGCTTTATCAGCTTGGCTGCAGGCAGGGTAAAGAGGGAACAGTTCAGACCTTTTTGAATTCCTTAGACTTTCTAGTTAAGATTCACCAGTAATATTCATACCCTGAGCCACTGGAATTCCCTTTTACCTGCTATTTCACCCTCCCTTCACTGGCAACTTATCCACACAGACTGATTCCCATGGGGCTTCTTCCTCCCTGTTTGGGGGTCATTGCAGCCCAAGGGCTGTTTCCATCTATCTGCTCTGAGCAGGGCTACCTGGAGCAGGTCTCCAGGGTGGTGCTGGCTCCAGCAATACATTTATGAATAGAAACACCAAAGTACAAGTGAGAGATGGGTTTCATTGTTCATCACACACTGCAATGAATTTGCTGAACTTCTCTCTCCTGTGGGCCAGGCAAGGATCTGTGCCCTGTGCAATGCCATGTCCCCAAGCCCATGTGCCGACTGGTAGTTGCACTCCACCTGTGGTAGTTGCACTCTGCCTGCCAGCCCTGTGCTTCTTGTTCTGTGTTAGCAAATGGATTGGAGAGAAATACAGTATGTTCATGGCCAGCCTGTGAACTCACAGGGACGTGCTGTGTCAGGTGATCCCTTATGAATTATTTACATGGCACTAATGGGAACATAACAGCCATGATGGGGTAAATATGCCCTCTCCAGGAAAAATTTTGTTCCTTAATGGAGATGCAAGGGAAGTCATCCATCCTTCTTAATGTTCAAAATAAAAATTGCCTGCTTGTTAGCTGTGATTTATTGTTTTTGCTTCGGTCCTACAAACGGAATGGACTCAGAAGGTTAAGCCCAGATGAGCTCATGCTATTCAGCTGGATGATATTAGGAGTTAATCCCTTTGCATGGTTCCATGTTCTGTAATACCTCTCAAGCCTGATGATTTCAGCTGTATTTTAAAAGCTTTTCTTAAAGATAATCTGCTGGAAACATGAAGCTGTAGAAATAAAAAACACTCTCTGCTTTCCATAGAAAAGACAGTATTTGTTTCCATATTTAACTTTTCATTGAACTGCCTAGCAGAACAAATTCAGGATTGATTACAGCTTTCCAGTGATGACTTGTAAATTCAGATCTATTATAGAGATGTAACTGGTAATGTTTCCCACAACTGCTGCAAGTAATTAAAGGTCTCCTTCACAATTTTAATAACCTGCTTGTTTCCTGGCTACTAAATAACTCTTTTGTTCCATGCGGTTTTCCTTTGCTTTGTGTTGCTGGCACTTAAAATGGCTGGTTTCTGGGAACCTGTGGACTGCTATGTGTTTTAACTGTAGCGTATCAACCAGGTAGTTTTATAGCCTTCTGGCTATGAAATAATTAAATATATGTATAACAAATCTGTCCTGTAGACTGAAACTCCAAGCGTGTGCTCGATTGACCTAGGGCTCCCAGCAGGGGTTATTTATTTGATTCCCATGCTTACAGAATGTTTTAGGGATTTGCTACTTATACGAAATCCCCGTACCAGGTTTCTGAGCCATCTACCAAATAGCTGATCCACTCATCCAGGTTAACCTTCTTGTGTCCATCTGTGTCACAGGACTCAGAGGATGGAAAGTGGATTGCAAATAACAGACTTGCTCTCTTTGAAGGATTGTGGAAACACTGCTATGCCCCAAGTGTTTGCAACACGCCTCTAAGCAATGTGTCAATTAAAGTAAGCTTGCTTTTGAAAGAAAGCCAGAGTATTGTTAACTTTGGTTTTGTTTTTGAGTCTCATTACTTTTATTTACAGCTTCTGTGTAAAAAAGAGAAGTCCATATGATAGCAGAGAAACATGATCTGAGCTAACCCTAAAAACCTGAAAATCAGAAAGCAGAGTAAAGGGCTTGGTATATATAAGCATACCTCTCCTTTTAAGGTCTGAGATTAAATGCAAAACTCTCTAGAACATTGTGGTTTAGATAGCTGGCCTTGGTCTGGTCCATCAGGGCCAAGGAGTGTAAGAAGCTCTTTCTTTTCTCTAAGAGTTTGGTGTATCAGCTGTTGCTCTAAGCTCCTGGTGAGCATATGCTCTCTGTGAAGAAATGAACTCTGCAGGCACACTGCAGGGGGGCTGTTTTCAAGATCTATGTGATCTGTAAGTCAATCAAATAATTCTGAGGGCCTGTCTTTTGACTTAGGAATGCTTAGGCTTGCTGCTGCCAGGAATGAAGCAGAAATTGACAGAACTGGAGTTTGGAAGACAACTGAGTGATGGAGGAGAAATAGACAGGAGGAGGAAAAAGCACAGTATTCTTATGCCATTCATAGTTTACTTTTCAGCTGGTATTTATTTTTCATATGTTTCCTTGATTCCTTTCCCACTTTTTCCTCTGCTTTCCTTTCTGCTTCTTACCTGTTTAGATTTAAATAATACATAGTGCTAGAAAATATTGGTCCTGCTTTTTATCTGCAGAAATGTGTAGAAGAGATTAGAGTTTAGGGACCTTGCAGGTTAGGGACCTTGGTTGTGGGGTGGATTTTGTGTGAATAAAATAGATTAACAGTACACAGGTTTGGCCAAGAATATATTTGCTCTTCTGCTGTTAAAGTTGCTCTTGAAGTTCATTAATCTGTCTCAACAGGGCCAAAAGGGAGTGCTAAACAAGGTATTTGCCTTATTGTTTGATTGGAATAGTTCTTAAGGTTCAATCTTTCAGTTTGTCCTCTCTAGTGTAGGCTAGAAAGCTTCCTAGTTGAGGTTGAACTAAGACTTGAAAAATATTTTAGTTCTCCACTGTCCCTCTGAATGACCTTGGGCAAATCTGATCCCAGTGCATCTGTTCCACAGAAAGAGCACACCTCTCCCAGGAGTGGGAGAGGGAAGTCGTTAATGTTTACAGCGTCTGAGTGTTTCAGAGGAATGAGGAGCATACAAATACCTACAGAGACAGGCAAACTTCTAGAGCTGTAAATCAGAAATACCATCCTTTATTAGCTATCATACGCTAAAATATGTGAATTGCTTTAAATGAGCATGGCTAGAGTCTGCTTAGTTTTCATAAAAAGCAATAGTAATATGAGCTGTGAGCATAAATTAGGCTTTCTCAAATGTTAGCCCACACTGTTATCCATGCTAGTACTAGCCACTTGGTTTTAGCAGTCTCTTCTGTGGAGCACCTGCATGTCATCACCCTAACAAGCAACTCACCAGCCTGTTCTTTGTATCTGATACTATAGCTTACATTGCCCCAAAGCTACTGTAAAAATCAACTCAGTGAGATGAGAATCCAATCCATAAACTTTAAGTTTCTATACAGTGGAGGCAGAATGGGTAACCGGAGTCTAGTTACACAGCCTCTTAGATCCACCATAGTGGTGAAAAGACTCCGGAAAGTATGAAATGTCTAGCTGAAGGTTCTCTGCTGTTGTATTTTTAGTTAAACTTGGAGCTTCAGGAGGTACTGCTGCCTGCTGAGCACTCAGTGTATCAGCTCTGTATTTCAGGCTTCAACCATACTTAGAAAATGATGGGGGAGTTCTTCAGAGATGTAGCCTTCAGGAGGTACCTTCCCATCCCCTGGGCCTCAGGTAATGCACCTGGAAATGAAATGCATTGCATTTAAGAAGAGTGAAAATGGAAGCACGCCCTGAAAGGGAAGCAGAACTTTGCCCAATTTATAGAAATGATGCATTTTTATTTAACAGGAGGGGATTTTCACTTTTAGTGGAAAAATGCTTCAGCACACTATGCCAAGGGAAGGGTGTACATGATGAAGCTTTTTCAGCTCTTGCTGGCCACATCTGTGGTTTCTGTTATGTTCTGAGGCGTGGACTCTCCACTCCAATATTCCCAAAAGGGAAGGAAGGAATGAACTTGGAAAATCAAAGCTTTTTTGTAATACTGATACATTTGATGTATTTCTAAAAATGTGAGAAAGCAAGAGTGATACAAAGATTCAGAGCTGTAAGCCTTACTTCAACCATCACATGTTTGGGCTGCAACAGAAGTTAAACAGTTTTTTAAAATTCTGCCTGTGAACTTGGTTGGATAATGGCTTCATGAAAGGAAATCGTGTTCCTCTAATTTGCTGAACTTCAAGTACACCAACAAAACAGTGAACAAAGGCATACTTCGCTTGAAATCTCAAAAAAAATCTGTTGCCAGCATCACTCTTAAGGGCTTATTAAAGTATTAAGCTATTCTGAATTAAAGCAATGCCTGGTTTACAAACAGGTTAAAACACAAAGTGATAAAAAGCTTTTCAGTTAATTTCAGCACAAAGCTGGGTTAATTATGACGTACCTCAAGATTTTGTTAAGACCCAGGTTAAATTACACAATATGCAAGGAATGGTGTTTTTTGAGGTTAAGCAAGATAGAGAAGATGGGAACTCCAAGGAGCTTTCAGATTTTAGTGCTTTCCAATGGCAAATTAAATACAGAATTAATAAATGCTATATAATGCCAATGAGAAGAATGATTTTAAACCATGCAGGAGTAGTGAAGAGTTGTTAACTGTTTAATGAAAACTCAGGAAAAGACTTGGTGGTTGCTGTGCATTGCTTAGCAAACTTTGTGTGACAGGTCAAAAAAAAGGTGACTAGCATATACAGGACAGAACACAGGACTGAACATGTGCCAGAGCACATGAGTGCTCTTACCTGATGCCATGGCTGGTCCTCAGTGACCTGGGAGGTGAATTAGAAACGAGTGACTGAAACTGGAAAGGAACTCCAGAAGCTCTCACAACGAACCTGTTACTGAAACAGTTTTTTTCAGCAGATGAACTATAGTTAGATAGAATGTTTTTCTACTCCTCTCCTGTTTTTACTTTATTATACTCTGGTTCTTTACCTACATACCCTGGAGTACAGCATAGGTGTGACTTGGGGCAGGTGATCATCCTGGGAAGTTTAAGTGGCTGTGTTATTATTAAATAGAGACCAAGTAGCCCAGAGAAGGATGAGCACAGCTTCCTTGTCTGAGCCCCTGCCATATTTTGGCTGGGCTCATGCAGGCCTGGGCTGCAGTGCTTGTCTGCTTCCCTGGTGCCTGTTACCTGCCCGGGGCACAGCCACCCAGAAGGCATGAGGAGGGCTGGTGTATTGCCCCTGCTGAGCCAGGCTCACCTCCTTGCATAAGCAGCAGTAGCAGAAGGATAGGGAACTGCTTGTCTGGGCTGACATTTCTGGAGCTGCCTTAACCTTATTCCTGCTGGCAGTCTTTCTAGGCACTTCTAGGTAGGTGTTGCCCAGGACCTGCTTTCTGGTTTTCCTTCTTTTCCTGCCACCCTCAAAGATGAAATAGGAAAGATGAGGCACTCTTACTTAGGGAGCCTTATCCTTCCAAATTCTGGCATAGATGTAATGGGAGGAAAACCCAAAATCATTCCAGTGGAGGATCACATGAGGTCTGGAAAGCTAGTGCTTGGTTACCTGTGGTGGTAAGGAAGCTTTCCAACATTTGGGTATAAAGGGTTAAAAATAAAAAAAGACTAGATCTCTAACTGTGACAAGGCTGTGACAAGACCTCCACCTTGCTGCTGCTGGAGCTTCTCCCCTGCTGATGGAGACTTGTCTTATCGCTGGCAGTGCAGCTCAGGAGTCCCTGTGGATCCTGGTAAAGGCATCTCCTTTTCCAGGTGCCACCTAAGAGCCTAGTTCAGCCAGTAGTTGCTTTGGACTTCAGAATTTCAAAGGTCATGACTTTGTTACAAAATGCCAGTCCCATGACTGTCTACAGCACAGTTCACAAGATTACATGTGGAAGCAAAGCCAGATCTTCGGTGTTTACCCTGTTCATGAGGACATAGTTAAAAACCACTGTCTGGCAGAGGTAGCAGAGGTAGATGGTGGTGTAACCAGCTTGGCAGTAACCTGCTTCCCTGATGTGGTCATGAAGAAGCAGTAATCAAGGCTGGTCTTTTTTGTGTTAAATCTCCTTGTGACACTTTCCTCTTCTGCTGTCCCTGTCTCTGTGCCAATGGTTAACTCTTGGTGAAGTGTTTTGGCTTTGCTTTCACAAGTTGTAGACAAAAACGAATTGCGTGTCATGCCACCGAGTAGGGAGAGCTTTTTTGGTGTTGTTGCACAGTGACAGGTTTCACCAGGATTGCACGCCGTGATTCCTGGCCTGGGGCAGGCCTGGGAACCCTTATGGAAACTACAGGCTTCTGCTTGGATTTCATTATTTGAATCATAGAACATGTTGAGTTGGAAGGAACCCTCCAGGATCATCAAGCCAACTCCTGTACCTTTGCAGGGAACCCATTTGACATAGAGTCCAACAGCTTTGATGCTTTTTGTGATTCTGCATAGCTTTTTCCTGAAACAGGAAAGAGAACACGAGAGGAGAGCTCTGCCTTCACCCATTTGTGCCAGGGATGGTGATTTCAAGAGCAAAGCAGGCACTTTTGCAGTATCAACTGCTGGGGCCAGCAGTGAGGTTGCACTGGTGCCCTGGATCAGAGGCTGAGCCTGATAAATGTGCTGCTCTGCTTGGTCGGTGACTCTCTCATGAGTCAAACCAGTCATCCTAGCAGTCTGCAGGGAGAGGTAAAGCCTATGATAGACTGAATAATACCAGCTGCAGGAAGGCTTTTTCCTGGGCTTGAAAATCAGCAGTGAACTTTGAGTAGGGCAGGAGCTGAGAGCAGTTGCTCGGAGTTTGCCTTGATCGTATTTTTGACACGTTAAATCACTGTGCAAAGCAGGGCACTGATCAAAGGTGGCCTATGCCTGAGAGCTTGCTCAAAGGAAAGCACTTCACAGGTTGCAAGGAGAGCCTGCAGGAGCAGTGAGGTGCTCCCTGCCTGCCTGGGCAGTGACTGTCTGTGTCTCCAGCTGCAGACAGTACAGTTCATGGCAGGAAATCTTCATACAGAACAGCTACTGAAAAACTTCTCGCTTAAAGGTTTCACTGGAGGAAAGGAGAAGGGAAGATCAGGGTATGATGTGATTCTCCTACATTGCTCCTTGAGTAGTAGGAGGAAGAGGCAGACACATAACCAAGGCTTTCACCATTCCTTCCAGGTGACTAAGCAACAATTTTATTTTTAACAAAAGCTAATGCGAGGGAAGGGAATAGAGCTGATACCTCTGAGCACTGGTGTCACTTCCTGCTTTGTGAGAATCTGCTTAGGCTTTGAGAGATGCATTGCACTGCATTGTATTGATTTTTCTACTTCAGGTTGAGTGTGCTTGTTAGCTTTCTCCCCTGTGACAGATTAGGTCATCTCTACTGAAGGTCACTGATGGTTTTTCAGCGTCTTTTTCATTACTGGAGGCTGGGGTTTTGGCTTCCCTGCCTGTGCTTGTTTTGGCCAGCAGAGGGTACTAAATGAAAGGTTAATATTGAAAAAAGTTTTCTTTTGTCAGGCTGAGCTCAAAGTTAAGGATAGAAGCTACACTGCTGATAACTGTGAGGCCTGTAACAGACAAAAAACCAGTTAGAAATGCTTGTATCCTTACACTGCATTTCTATACAAATTTGCTCTGGTTTATGATTAGAACATTTGAATTTAGAACTTGTCAGTCATATATAAATGACTGCCATTTTTATTCAGTATTCAGTTAGCAGTATGTTTCACATTCTTGATGGCATCTTTTGTAGGAACGAATAAATGCTAATAATTAGGCTTTTAGTAAAAACAAAGCTGTAAGAGCAGCCACAAAGTGATTTCATTATTGAAAGCAAAAGAATTGATTTTAAAGAATGTACATCTAAAGCTAGTGCTTGAAAGCATCGGTATAAAGAGTTTATTCTCCAAGATTAACATGGAATTTTCACCCACTAGTGTTATCTGCTTGCCACTTCATTTTGCCTGATGCCACAGCTACTGTAATCCATCTCTCATTACCAGCTGTTGTCTGTCCTGTGTTGGGAGGGGTGTTAGACCCCCTTTCCTCCACCTCACTTCAGACAGGCTTGGATAAAGATCACTCTCTGAATTTGCTAGCTTATTGCTGCTTATTTTTGTAAGAGTTAGGCATGGCCTCAGCGTGTTAGTCACTGTTTCAGCACAGAAATGCCCCAGAGGTCCCTGTCCGGTGGGATATGTTGCTGACCCCTTGGAGCTGCAGAGCCCTGCATGGAGCACAGTGCCCATTCGGGTCCCTCGCTGGAGCAGGCTGCAGTCCTGGCCAGCTTCATACAGCAGAGAAATCTCCCACACTCTCCTGTCCCAGACCTGAGGATAGAAGTATTGGCTAGCTGACGTGAGATTTATGAAGTTTGTTACAGTGGTTATGTACAGTGTCACTGCTAGTGCAGTCGTGCAGCTCCTGAGTCGTTACCAGAGCCCGTGGGTGCCTCAGAGGGGCTGCCCAGCTCCTGTGGCAGCAGCACCGCACTCCTCTGAGCACCCTCGCTGTGCAGGGCCCTAGCAGCAAGCAAGGGCAGCAAGCAGTCTGGGTGGTGCATGCAACACTGGGACAGTGGGGGCTGAACACAAGGCTGCAGGCCACAAATCTGCCCTATTTGGCTCATGCTGTGACGTCCCCCTGGGTTTCAGTGTTCCCTCTCTGCAAAACCAGGTTAATACTTTCATATTTCACTGCAAAGTTGTGACCTGCATTCATATTTTAAAGAAAATGTTATTGCTATTTTGTTAACTTCTCCAATCCAACCTTGTGTTCCCATGTGGGAGGAACTGCATGTGGAAAAGAGAAATACAGTTGTTACCTGGAAAAAAAATAGGACTTTCAGAATACATTGTTAGAAAAAACAGGTTAGGAAGAAATAATGGTGGTATTTTTCAACTTGAATTTTAAAACAATTTTACATTACATGTGGGAAATACTTTCTTCCATCTAGTCTTAGAATGATATTTTGGAGGTATATTTCATATGTAAATGTATTTCTCATTTGTCTTCATATTTTGTACATATCATGTTATATGAACATGAATAGTAGAACTTATAATAAAGCATTGATCAGGAAATGCAATTGAGGATTGAAATCGAATGTGCAGAAATGTAGAATTGAGGTTGAAAGCCCAGATGGACCCCATCACTTCTCATATAACTTGTGATACCACCTCTCTCTCGCATGTTGTTTGTCACCAATATAGTATCAATAGTGTACAGAGCATGTGAAATCACAAATGTGTGTATGCACCTGCAGAATTGTAGTACTGGGGAGGGGGGAAGGACCACAAGCGTTGCACGCAGCAGTACTCCGCACCTTTCACCCTCTAAGCTGCAACCAAATGTGGAAAATTCCAGTCCTCGGGAATTTGTTTCAGAAAGTGATGAGGGAGTGAAAGAGGTGTTACAATGTAAGCTGGAACTCGGCCTTGATGATGTGAAATGTGCACCTGCTGGCTGGTAAAGTAAAATGTGAAAGAATACTCTTTAGAAACCTACCCACAATCTCCACCCAGTTCAATTTCTGCCCTCTTTCCTCATTACTGCTGTGATGTGCCTGCTGTCTGTCCTTGCTGTCTGGAGTTCCATTCTTCCCAGCCTGGTCCTGGAGCTCTGTTTTTTTCCCAGTGATCCTCCCCATGCTGCAAAAGTCTCTCAGACCCCACCAAGCTCAAGTCGAGCACGTTCTCTTCATCCTCCTGGGCCAGTCAGTTGTCTTCCGCATCCCTCCTTCTACTCTTCCTCACAAAATTTGTCACCCTTTTTTGATGCTGTCATTGTCTAACCCCTTGCCTGCCCTTCAGCAATGTCTCCTGGAAGATCTTGCTTTATTGATCTGAGAAGCTGCTGGAAAAATCACAGGAGTTTTGAATCCCATTTTTTTCCTCTGCAGCTTGGCTGCAGGAAATCTTGCCTGCAAAGCCCAGGTAACCACTGTCTTTATGCACACACTTCAGCATCCTTCTCCTTCTGTTATCCCCTCCCTCCAAATGAAAGCCTAGGCTGCTCTTGCTGGCACCATGTCAGTGTCCACCTTAGCACAGCTTTTGAGCTTTCTTTTTCTGACTACTGCAGGCATCACCACTGTCCTGCTGTGACTCAGGGTGGTATCCACTGTGTGGATATCATCTAGATCTCTGTAAATGTCCTTATGTCCAAAAGGGGTTTATATTTCACAAGCTGACCTTGAATGAAAGCTGTAAAGGATACAGTCCTTCCTTTCCATCTGCACTAAACTTCCTGCTCAGACATCTCTGTTACTGCAGTATACACATCTCCATTCTTAGCAAGCCTTCCTGCATCCTTGTGGCATGCCAAGGTAAGGAGTTTGTCTTGTTTAGAGCCTGTTTTGAGTTTCCCACCTTTCACTCCTCCCTGTTCTAGCACATGAGATGTTATTGATCTCTCCTTTGACTGCTTTCACGGTCTGGTGCCTCTGACTGCTTTGCAGTGAGACGTCAAACCTTGCTTCTGACTGGCCCACAACTTTATCCATCCCTTTGGCTGCAAAAGATCTCATTATCTCTTATTCCAGTACAACAGACTTCTCAAATTTCTCTGGGTTTTCTACAGCAAATATTAGTAAAATTATACTCAAAATATCCATGTGAATCTCCATCTTAATCTCTTCCAAACTGTCCACTGTCTCAACAACAAATGAAGAGGTTTAAGAATTGGGCAATGCTGCTGGTGTGTGGAGATCACAAAGAGCAATGCTGTTTCATTGGTTTTGTAGTCTCATGTCTTGTTTTGTATTAGATTTAAGCATCTGGCAGACAGAAAAGCTTAATGTTTTTTGGCTGCATTGCATCTTCTAACTGATAGCCAGAAAACACAAGAGCAATGGACAAAATGAACACCACTATTTATAAAATGAGCATCTAAACGAGGATAGAGGAGTTTACCATATAAACCTCTGCCTTTGTTTGTCCTCAGCATAACCTCCCTGGAGAGATACTACATCAAGGGATGAATTGGGAAGATTATCTACACCGCCTTGTTTCACTGCCTGGGATAGAACAGCTCTGTATTTGAAAGGTGGGTTAACAGAGTGAAAAGTAAAAATGGAGGGCTTGCTTTAGAAAACACTACCATTGTGCCATGTTCTGACCCTGAAAACAGAGATGCTTAGCTTGTGAATAAACCCACTTGCAGAATTTGAGACTTGGGTCACTGAGTGATGTTTAGATATTACTTAATAATACTGCTTTGTTATGTATTAAACTGTGATATACCTCCTTAATGACTTGTACTGTTTTCTAGAGTAACTATTGAATTTCCTGGTTTTATTTGCTTCTTTCGAAGGTTTCTCCAGAGATCTTTATGCAACTCAAATCTTCAAGTGCATATTAGGAGCTTCCATAATTTTTAAACCTATTTTTCCTCAGATATTTGTGTTAAGTGTTTACTACTACTCTTGAATGCTCAGCATGCTGAGCAGGTCAGAAGATTCTTTCAGTTCCTAGATTCTCAAAGCTTACATAGTATTTAAGCCACGTGATTCTCTTTAAAATCAGTAAGAACTGTACGACTGTAATGCCCTGGAGCTGTAACAGTAGTTATTGTTCAGTAGTTTAACAATATTTTTCTGCTTTTGATTCTTGAGAGCAGATGCGGGTTAATTACACTATAAACTGAGCTTGCAGTAGGTAATTATCATCATTATTTATTCAGGATTAAGAATGCTAATTAAAACAACATTTTCTATACTGCGACAGAAATTGTGTGCGTATCTGTACATTCAGAAAGCAGCAACATAAAGCCATGCATACAGTCTGCCATAAATCTTAACAGCTGTGCTATTTATTCTCACGCGCAGTATAATACAGCCATGTACAAAATAACCATTCATTGTAAAGCACTCTGAGGGCCATGGTGTATGCCTGGTATGGCAGCAAAGTTCAGCTCACAACACTAGAAGCTTTCATGTGCAGGAGCACAGGACAAGAAGGGGGTAATGGTATCTAGTCTACTGCCACATAATCAGAGACAGCCCCGTAATTGATACTGCTACTTCAATCTGTTCTTTTCAGTTTGGACTAGACTTTACAGCTAGTATGCTGAGCAGGTGGAGCTGCAACATGAAGCAGTCCTGTCCTGCTCCCATTAGAATAAATCAAAATAGTGGCAATTAGTGAATTTTGCCTCTGTTGTGATTTAAAATCCAGAGCTAATGTGAAAAAAAGGAGATGGAGCCACTTAGAGTGGTGATGTCCATAGAGCATCTATTTCATGCACTGCAAAGTACTTTTCAGTATCTCAAAGGGCTCTGCACTGGTAATTAGAGATTGTAACTGCAATGTGTCGAGGAAGAACGCCTGTTCTAAGCAGGTACTCACTCCTGCAGTAATGCCTGGAGTCTGAAAGAGAGACTTCTCCCATTAAAACTGGTTTGAGAATACAAACCTATTTAGCCAGCTGCTAATGCCTCTATTTACTTTCATTTCCCATCTGGACAGGATCTGATCCAGTGACACAAGGGTAAAAAGCTTGCTATCCTGTTACAAATCCCCCGAAACTTCTGTTTCACCAGCTCTCCTTACTGGTAAAGCTTTCTCTTTAACAACTACCTCTCACACCCTATCTGGATGGGGAGGACTTACAGCTCTGGCCTTAAAATTCATGCAATTTGACAAGTAAGTTACATTTCCAGACAATCAGTAATGTTTCTAAAAATGCCTGGCTGTCTTGAACATCCAGGCAAGTATTAGCCTAGAGGCATATTTTAGTTTAATTGGATAATTGCCCAATTCTGTAAAGGCAGCTGAGAATGCCCCTCCACCCCTCATTTTTCATATTATTTGCATGTATTTGGGTAATATAATTGGCATAATGTACTAAGTAGCTGTTGATGCTAATTACAAGGCTGCATCTGGAAATACTTGTAATATCTATTTTTGCTACGATTTTTCAATTTGAAAAACACAATCATTTTTTAGAGCAATAGATAAATCATCATTTTTCAGCTCTGAGAATGTACGAACAGCCCCTTGGGATTTTTCTATTAAAAGAAACTTTCACAGTTCATGACACAACTTCTGATTGCAAGGCATTATTAAATACTCTGAAATATCATTAATTCAGAAGGTAGTGGAAAGAAAGCCCTCCAAAACCACATTTTCATTTTTCTCATGTAAAATTTCTCATCTTGGAATGTATCTTTTGTATAATTAGGGTAACTTATTTCTATATTGAAGATGTGATTTTGGGTGGACCACAGACTCTGTCCTCTTAAAGTACTACTTAACGCCCCTGTTCATACACGCAATAAAATTCTACCACAGTGCATGTTAAACAGCTCCCTTCATTAGGGAGAAATGGCAATTACTCTGCAATAATAACTTCTACATTTTACATATATTCTTTTCTGTACACCTCACTAGGAAACACTCAAAAACAATTAACACAAATTTGTGTAGTCAATATAAACTATTTGAGTGTTATTTAACAAATCTGAAAAGCAATTTATGAGAAACACAGGAGATGACAGTGTAAATTACATTTAGAAAATGTTTTTCTTATGTTTAAAAAATTTTATTTAACATAAATTAAAGGAAGGCAAACAATTCTAGACATTATCTATTTGTTTTGCAGCTGGAATATTTTGCTTCTTACTTTTAATAAGCAAGTGTTAGAAGTAATGTTTTGCTTTTTACTTCGTAAGTATAATGCTAAAAACTCTGTAAAACAATTTATGCTGGAGTTTTGGTTGCTTCTGAAATATCAAGTCCAGGTCCCTTTCTGCCAGCCCCTGAGTCTGGCACTAACTGTTTAGATGTGGCAACATCTGAGGGAGGGACTTGGCTTCTGTAGAGAAAACACCACTCTCTCTTATAGTGCTTCTTCCACCTGTGGGTCACAATGCCCTGCCTAGGGATCACACACTGCTCAGACGTAGATCCTATGCTGTGTTTAGGCAAAGCCAGGCAGCAGGTTGCTAACCCACATTGTGATGTTTGTGATGCACGGTTTTGCTGGCAGTTAGCAATGTAAACTGGCTTTTGTTTGGTGCTTGGCATAACAGGACTGTGTGCTCTGCTCTCTGTGCCATTATAGCACAAACTTGGGGTGGGAGGGAGCTGGCTACGCTTCCCTCGTAGTGAGCCGCAGTGCTGTGAATCTGTTGTGTTGGCCTGGTTGCACTGAGAGACGTTGGAAGTGCTTATTTCTCCAAAGTCACAAGTCTCACACTGCAGAAACATGCCAGACCACTGTGGCATACAAGTGACTAATGGACTAGAAGGCTGTCTCAGAGTGGGTATGAGAGACTTGGATACACTCTTAAAACAACCAGTAAGTGCAAATATGGGAAAGTCTTGGCTTTTAGAAATATTCTCGTGGATGCTCAGGAAATGTGCAAAGTGTTCAGAGAAAATAACTGTAATTTTTAAAATAAAATAGTAGTCTGGATAATGTCCATACTGGGATAATTAGGCAGGTCAGATTCTCTTAGTTCATACCCCAGCAGAAACCCCAGGGATCCTCAGTGTGTACACAAGAGGAAGCTATAGCAGGTCTCCTGGTGATTTAATGTGTTGTTTCTGTGGTTAGAGGCATTTCAATTAGGAAACAATTGCTCTCCCCTGAAGGAACAGCATAGGATTTTTACATGAGTTAAAGCCCATAGGCCTGTATTTATCTGAGAGATAAGAGTGAGCAGCTTCTATTTATGCCATGCAGCTGCTGAAATGAGCACATTGCTGGCTGGAGGCATCAGCACAGCTGCTTTAAGTAGCTTATTGAATCTGAAGCTTTGCTGTTTACTGCTACCCTTTTATTCCTTCTCAAACAGAAAAATCATGTTTGCCCTCACAGAATAAATACCTCTTCCACTTTTTCTCTAGGAAAAAAACCTGCATGCTTCTGAAAAGCAATGCAGGAAGTCAAATAATAAGCACATAGTCTAATCCCAGTTTTTCAGAGCCTGGGCAAAACAACCACTATGTGTGCAGGAAGAGGTCAAGCCCTATTCTCAGCGTTCAGGGTATGGAGTCCCTGCTCAGACACCATTATAATTTTATACAATACAGCACTCTATACTTTGCTGTATGTGTTCCCCAACTTCAAAAGGTCCCTAGGCTCTGAGGGCCCTCAGGGAGAGCCAGCACAGAGAGCAGACACACAGAGGCCATGCTGCGGCTGAGCCCAACCTTCACAGTGCCCAGCAGTGCCCATGAGGAATGGGATCTTTTTTCCCTCAGGGACAGTTAACTTGCTTGCTGTCAGCCACTCCATATGTTAGGGTAGGGTTGCTGCTTTTTATTTTTACGGCTCCCTCTCACGAATCTAACAGCAGATAGGGATTTTGGAAATAGCACAGAAGCTATCCTGTGGGGGAGGCATCCTGAAGGTGCAACTAAGGCACTGGGCACCTCTGAGCCTGGCTTCAGCAGGGCGGCGTGGAAGATACAGAAGAGAGGGTGGAGGTCAGTACATTCAACTACTGCTGTTCGTCAGCCCCTCAGGGGATACAAGGAGCAGAGTAGATGCTGAGATGCCCCAAGCTTGTTCCAGTTTGTACTGGCTGTGCCAACTCTGAAATACAACCAGGTTTGTAAAAACAACTTCAAAGCACAAAGGTTTTATGTGGCAGCCTCTTCTCCCTGCTCTTTTCCCCATGTGGAGCCTGCAGAGCTGGGATCCCACATTCTGTTTACCCACAATCTTTGATACAGCTACATAAAATGCTGTAGCCTTGGTTAGTGCCTCGTAAGCATGTAAGAAAAAGGGAACAAAAGAGATAAAAATTCTATATAAAACTCAATAAAATAATTAAATCTCAAGCTGCTGAGGCAATGTATAAATAAAAAACATATGCTGTCACCTGTACTTTATATTTCCTTTAAAATGTGAAATTATTAAGTAGAGCATATCAGCTTAATGAAGTATTTTATTATCTGTATCTACGTAGAATGTGAATTCAAATACAACAAATAGCTACTAAGGAGCCAGAAATGATGCAGTTCCTGCATGAGCTTGTGGAAAAAGCTAGCTTTCATTTTAATTTTAGGTATGGGCCTGGAAAAATGAAACTTAAATTGAGTAGTGTATAATGAGTAATTTCAATCACACTTTAACTTTATCTAAAATTGAGGAACCGTTTAAATATTTTTCCAGAGAAGAACACCCCATTCTTTTGTGAAAATAGTTTCAACAATAGCAATACTTTAATGAAAGCCCTTATTGAGAATTGAAATTAATTACTCAACTGCATAAAAGGATTTATGATGAAATTAATACAGTAGAAAATTTGTAATGTTAATTCAAATCTAAATTGACTATGGAAAAGAAACTTCAAAAGGACTACTCCAATGGGAATCTTCTGCTGACTCCAGTAGGCATGGGTAGGGCTTGTAATTATAGCAGAGCTCTGAGAAATGGCTGAGAAAAGAGAAGCAATAAAGGAGTACATCAATGTGTACATTCTGATGAGTGGGTTTCCTGAAAGTAATGTGGGAGTGGGCTCCAGATATTCTCTTTGTGCAGTGGCTCCACAGCCACCTTTACAAGTTTCCCAGCACAAGGACTACGTGAGGCTGATGTGCTTGGCTCTTCACTGTGCCCCACAGCAGCTTCTAGCACAAGGAAGTGCTGTTAGCCAGCCAGGGTGGCAGGAAGATTGACTGGAAGTCTATACACCAGCAGGGCGAGCTCTTATATATTACAGGCTTTAATAATGTCAGGATAGTTTCAGATTAACCAGGCACCTGACAAGCACTACACTGTTACTGGGTCTGACTCCAGGGCTTCCCCAGCTCCTGCAGGACAAAATTGTCCACATATCAGCAGTGAGTCCCGAGTGCCCATAGTGTAAATTGTCTATGAAATGTAGCCCAGGCTGTGCCCCCGCTGTTGCAGGTGCAGCCTCTGTCTCAGGATATGTGGATTATGAGACTGCTTTGGCACTCTAATGCCATCTGTGTGCCAAGGATGTACACATCCTAGCATCCTTCTGCAGGTGAAGCCCATGACAGTACCGGGTTATTGATACAATTTATTTGTTGTGACTCAAGGCGAAAATCCCTGTCACTGAGGCACTTGCGACTGGAATAGAAAGAAGTGACTCATCCAGAAATATCCAAGACCTGACACATCCCACCAACACCCCAGCAAATACACTAGAAAACCAACAGGAGTCAAGCACTTCAACAGCCCTACATTGGCTCCTGCTTTTGAGACCCAGATGGGGCTGCTTTAAAGACTGCCTGTGTGCAAGGGGAAGGGCTTGGATGCAATGAGAAGTTTTAATCTTCCGTCTCTAGGTACTGCCATGAACAAGCTTATGAGCTGGGACGAAGCAGAGCTGGATTAGGTAGATGCAAACACTAACAGGAGCCTGTGGCATGGGGTATTTTAAAATAAATTTTTTTTATTCACCTAATTAAAAATGATTATGCAGTTCATTTAGTATTTCTGGGCTAAAACTTACATGATCTGCTTCAGACTATTATACAGCTTGAGACAGTTATAAAAGGAAGAAAACGGCTATTCTGAATAGAAAAAGTTCCTAAACTATAATTACAGCATCATCGTTTAGATACGGCAATTTAACTACAAATGTCCTTGCAGTAACTCAGTAGCAGAAGCACAGCATACTCTGTTCAACATGCTAACTGCTGAAACTTGTTTTTCTTTTTCTCCTGGATTTTTTTCTCCCCTTTCATTTAGTCTGGATTTGGTTATTGGGTATTTACAAGCAACAAACTGTCATACATCTGGGCAGAATTAGACCTGCGATGTATTCGCCATACTGTGTGTAGTCAGGCTTAAACTAATAAATGGTGCTCTGAAGAAATAGGTTAGCTGCAGCATTCATCTGCTTTCTAGTCTAGGTTGAAGTAACACTAATGCTGTGTGCTCCTCCAGAGTTGCATGGTGCCCTCGGGAAGCAATGTTTGAGAGGCTGAGCAACTTCATAGGGTAACAGTATGTTCAACCTACACCCTGCTCTTGGGGCTGCTGGGTAAGCAACTGCCTTCCTTCCTCTTTCTTTAGATGGCCAAGAGGAAACTTCAGCATCCACACTGTGCTCTTCCTGAAAGAGGCACCTCAGAAAGGAAACTCCCCCATAGCAAGAAGAATAAAGTGGTACATATTCTGAAGTGGCTAGGATTGGGCTTCTAGTACATGAGGCTTGTTTCTGTGCTAGCCTGGAAGCTGCCAGACTGATAACAAATGACTAAGACAAAAAACAACTGACCCTTGCTGTTTGGCTGTGACAGACACATTCAGCACAGCTGGCCAGGTCCCTGGAGGATGGCTGTGTCCTTGTCTTTTCACAGCCTGCCTTGGGAGTGCTCTTGTTTGAGGCCAAGGAGATTTTTAGATGCCACAGGATAAAGGCTTTGAAGAAATGACTGTTACTACCATTCTGGTTGTTCTTATTACTGTCATAATTAGGCTGATGGTAAGAGCTGGAAGCCTAAGAGATTAACTCATTGATACAAGTTTAGGTAGCTACTTGAACTTTCAAGCTATTTTTATACAATAGGCAAAAGTCAGAGTACAAAAGAGAAGCTGGTTTGTGAATCAGATCGGGCAGGAATTGAGGTGAATGCATTCCAGCCTGCAGTCAGGAAAGATGTCAAAGACTGAAGGGGGAAAAAACCAAAATGGGTTTTCCATCAAGGTCCCATAACTGTTGTCCCTTGTATTAAAATAAGAAAAATTGTGTAGAGTTTGCAAGCTAAATTTGTATATCAGTTGTGTGGTAAACCTTTTGTTTATTGATGCAGAATTTGCTGGATGCCATTACACAGGTCCATTTCAGTCTCATGAGCACATTGAGATGTATTTTAGGCACCTATCTACAGTGTTCAGATACTAGGAAAATTCCTCTTGAATACCTTGGGGCATGACTCCCTCACTGTGCAGTGTCATCCTGCAATGCATCATTCTGCTGTATCGCTGCAGACAAATCAATTCCCTGGCCCATTCGGTTAACTCATGTGGCTCTGATACCTTGTTCTTCCTTAGCAAGTAGGGAATTTTTGCCCTTTCATAACAGTACAGAATGAACTTTTTCCTAAGAAAATGATGGTGAACAATGCACAGGCAGCACTGCAGAGCTGGATGGTGGGACACAGCACCTGGGATCAATCTTTCCACTGGCACAAGTGTAAAATATTGTTGTCCCATGAAAATAAACAGTACATCACTTCAGAAATGGGACCACTGTGAGGTTAGCTGTTGCATCACCCGTGTTCATACCGTGTAACCCCACTACCAGGTGACTAACATGTACTAGGAGTACTCTAATAAGTAGTGCTGTTGTTTTAAATGTTTTCAACACCACTGTGAGGGAGAGAAGCAGGTCTTTACATTAGGATAAGAGAGATCGGGTCCTGGCTCAATACCTCTTGGGGAACACTCAGTGTAAATTTCCAAGGCTTGACATCTTTTCACCTACATTTCCCTGCTTCTAAGGGTGGGAGAATGCTTTTGAACTCAGGTTTTCTGCAAAGAAAGGTTCTGCTCCTCAGAAGTATGTTTACATGGGAGAGAGCTAGATTTCCTACTAGTTGAGAATTTGGCCTCATATATTCTGTTTTCACATGCATAAGCAAATACGACTGCAAATAATAGTTGAGACCCTCTGTAAACATTCATTGCTGTGGCCTAGAAAGAAAAGTTTGTGCTCTGTTCACACTTCACTTGCAGCTATGTTAACTGAAAAGTGTGAAAATAGAGTCTTCCTAGAATTGACATTGTGGGAAACGTCAGGAGTATTCCTGAAGCTGATGGGAGGAAAAAGCTTTTGCAGTGTAAGTGTGCTTCTGGGTTTGCTTGCAAAATGTTTGTCCATGCTTATAGTAGAAGCAATTGCTAACACTTGCAGCTCCATAGTACGCTAACAGTACTTCCCTTTTAAGGTTACATATCAAACTCAAACAAATAGTTCGCTTTCCTGATCTCATTTGGTATCTAAAGCTTTGGTTTTGCAAGGAATTTCAGCAAATGTCCGTAGGTCTATTCTACTACATGTTGATTTTGTAGACTCCTTTGAAAATCGTAGCTCAGTGGCCAGGTTTTGGATAAAACATTAGAGCAATTCCTGCTATTGCCATCCTAACATAGTGAGGACATACCCTGAAAGCTATTTCCGTTCTTCTTGGGCAGCTTGAAACAATGTAGCATGCAAATCCCTACCTCAAGACTGAGTTGTAATCAGCCTGTTCAGTTGCTTATGCCAGATTTGTCAAAAGCAACCAAAGCTTTTTCTCAAGAGTGACTAACTGGATTGGATTTACTCCATGCTATGTGGCATTGCTGTCAAGCATCCCATTGACTGAGAAGCATTTAGTGATTGTAAGCTTCATGTCAGCAAAGGAGTGCAAATAATTTAATTAAGTTAGTGTATCTACATGTCTGTCAAGATGAAGCAGAAATATAACATAAGCATAGGTGTGTTACCACTGATAAACAAGGGTAAATAGTATGTATAATAATTACTATAGCAATTAAAGTGAAATAACTCATTAGTATTTTTCCAATCTAAAATCTAGAGGAGAAACCCCACATTGCTGCAAAGCATTTGTTTTTAATTCTTGTTAATGAAAAATTATTCAAGACTTTACATATTTTTCTTAGTCCTTGGAAAAAAAGGAAAAAAAAAACAGAAGAAAATCTAGACATTCTAGAAAATGTGATGTACTGACTGCAACCTCCATTCCCTGTCCCCCTGCACTGCTGTTAGGGAGGAGGTAGAGAATTTGAGAGTAAAGATGAGCCCTGGAAGAAGGGAGGGGTGGGCGTGAAGGTGTTTTAGGATTTAGTTTTATTTCTGATTACCCTTCTCTGACTTGATTGATAATAAATTAAACTAATTTCCCCAAGTCAAGTTTGTTTTGCCCATGACAGTAATCGCTGAGTCATGTCTATGTCCTTATCTTGACCCAAGAGCCTTTTGTTATATTTTCTCTCCCCTGTCCAGCTGAGGACAGGAGTGATAGAGCAGCTTTGGTAAGTATCTGGCATCCAGCCAGGGTCAACCCACCACAGAAGCTCAGATCTTGATTTATTTTTTTATTTTTTTATTTTTAGATGGTATTGGTACCATGTGATAATTCTCTGCTTGAATTTGTCCTAATTATGATATCAAATAGTCAATTTTGGCCCTACACAAAGGGTTGATTTTATATAGAAGTATGAGAAGTATAAGTACATGGATGTAGAAGTACAATGAGATTTCCATTATATGATTAACTGAGTATATGTCAAATTTTATTTTAAATTATATAATTATTCTGTGAACATAAATGTACTTTCTGAAGGCACACTTAATAGAACTGGTTCTTAATGTAGTTAATAGTTAAGCGTAGATTCTGATTTTTAAAAGATCAGAGAAGCCAAGAAAAAAAAAGTAACATAGTACTCAAGTCCCAGGCTAAGCTTGCTTTTCAGTTGTGTCAGTTGTATCATGGGATGTAAAGTCATGACTAGATGTCACATGGCACTTTTCCATTCAGTGGGCTTATCCTGTAGGTGAGCACTGGCTCCAGGGATCAATCAGTTCAGATGGAGTAAGGCTGTCCTAGATACCATCTTTTCTATCTTAATACAGCTGCTGTGATCCTGATCCAAATTCTACAGATCCAGGTCTCTCTCATAAGGACTCCACTCTTATGCCTCCTACATGCAGATGGAATAATGAAATACTGGCATTAATGGACTATTACACCCACTTATTCTTTCTTTGATCAATCAGAAACTTGCTAACAGAGCCTATTTTGGTCCAAAAGCAGGCTAGCTTGTGGTACAAGCCCATGAGGGTAGAATGTGGTTTTTTTGGCCCTTCTGCCTCCTTCCCTGGTACTGCAGGCAACCAAGTTGTATAATCCTCCTTCTGAACCCACAGAACTCCACAGATACACAGCACATAATCTTGTGTTTCTTTCCAAGCTGGCAGTTGTCGTCTATTCTTTGTGCTAATTCCAGTCTAGAAAGGAAATAGTATACTGAGCTGTTAGAAAGCAACCCGTTATTTTGATAATTAATACTAATGGGGCACTGGTGTTCCTGGTGCCATTTGCCTTGGGGGACCCAGGAGACCCGCCAGGCCAGCTGACAGTGGGTAGCTGGACAATGCTGATCTAACATTCCTCCCTACAGAAATGAATCCCTGGTGCATCCCTTCTGTGACAACTTGGTGTGAAATCTGTCATTACAGATTTCCAGTTGTTCTGCATCAGTTTTATGCTGACAAAATCTTTGGGGTTTATTGCTGCATCTGTATTTTATTGTCAGATCACTGACTGCCAGTGGAGAAATCCAGAAACAAGCCTTTTGTTCTTCATGCTCCAGAAGCAAATATCTGAATATTAAATTTGAGTTTATTGCCAAAATCTAGCAATCCAAATTTGATCAGAAAAGTCTCGCATGTCAAGCCAGATTTTCCTATCATTTGGGAAATGATAGAGTGGATTATGGATAGGGTGGATTATGCTGGACACAAAAAACCAGAAGCATCTCTTTTCACTTTTAAGCTGCATAAAAGTAAGCACAAATGAGTTTTAGCCAAAAGAATGTAACGATTTAATCAATCCTCCCTCTCAGCCACTGGTATAATTGCAGGCCAACTTAGAGCAGGCAGTCTTGAGAGATCAAATCTCTCTGCCAGCATAACTAGGTTGCGTGTCACATAACACCCTTGTGAGGAAAGAGAATATTCCCACAAAGGTCTTATGGGGCTGACCAGAGCAGATTTTTTCTGCCACTACATATATGCACAACTAAGCAACTTGTGCTGCTCCATTGCAACTCATCCAGGCACCTGGGATCTGTTGTGAGTTAATGGACAAGGATTATTATTTGCCAGCCTAAATTTTCCCAATGTATGAATCCTTTTGCCAGTTCAGGTTTCTTCTCTGCTGAACTATGGCTGCTGTACAGTTTAACAGTAAAATGCTACTTATTGGTAAAAATTCAAAACCATCTGTTTGAAGTATGTACATGCTTCCTTTGCCACCCTTTAGACAGGCAAATGCAGAGCCAGTGGTTTGGATTGAAGAAATATGACCGTGGTCTCATATTCCCTAAAACTCTGTCCCTGCTGGCTGCTGCTGATGTTCTAGTGCAAAATAACGGGGGCAAGCAGGCTTCCTCTGCACAGGGAGTCCGACCTCCAGGGTGAATTCAGCCTCTTGTTTTGTAGCCAGTTCATATATCACATACAATTGTTTCTAGCAATTTTGAATTGATTTTGTTAGTTCCTGAGCTTTTTTCCACATCTTGTCTTACTAAAGTGTGTCAGTGGGTATTAAAGATAGAAGAAAAGCATGAAGAGGAACAAATGTAAGGCAATAAAATATACTGAATGTCCACAATTACGGCAGGGAAAAAAATAGCAGATCTATTCTCTCCCAACCTTTAGACCTGTGAAAACTGTTTCTTTTTCCTGTGAAACATTCCTGTATCTGGCAGAATGAGCTGGAATCAGTAGTTAAACCCTCTTTAAATAAGCAGCAGTTTCTAAATTGTTTTTGAGCTTAACACATGGCGCGTGGGCCTTCCGCAGCTCTCCTGCCTGGAAGGCATCTTTGGTAAGATAAAATGAACTGGTGTTCCAGGACATCAACAGATCTGCAAGGGCTCTGAATATCGCCTTGTAGTAGCTGCCAGGATCACATCTGTTACCTGTTGGGGTGACACTCAAATGCCTCTGATCTAAACCAGGTGTCAAAGTCAGCAGAATTCAATCTATAATGTATGAACTCCTACTGGAGCTTAACATTTGATGTTTAGATGGGATGCATCTGTTCGGTGCCCTTTATCTTTGTCCTTCACAAAAGACCATCAATTCTCAGCTGAAGAACAGTGTCCATTCTTTTGTATTTTGTGTTTGACTCTGCAGAATGTCAAAGGTTCTCATGTGAATGACCTTACAAACTCTTCAGTAAGAAAATTCTGCAGAAAATCACAGTGCAACCCAGAATAACTGCTCAATTTACATCGCAGTACATGGAGGAGCACTTCTGATTCCTAGCTTGTGTGCCATGGTGAATTCTGTTGATTCTGATCAGTGAAATGGCTGAGTATATGCACAGCAAGGCAGATGGGATTGATTCATTAGAGTTCAGTAGGTTATCATTATTGTAGGAATAGGTAATGACATCTATTCTAATTAGAAAAAATACTCGGTGGTTAGGGTGAATTAAAGGCTAAAGCTGATGTGACCTCAATCAGTACAAATGAGGATACAGTGCTTCATCATTCAGACAGTGCCAATAGCATCAGGGTTCAAAAGCCATCTGTTCCTTCCAGCCTTTAAAAGAAATTGCTCAAGGGTGTTTCTAGGACTGTTGTGTTTCAAACTTTGGTCTTTTAATGCAAATGGGAGAAAGCAGGTCTTCTTGAGGGCAATCACTTTAATTCTTATTTAAGTCATTGCAAGGTTTGGGAAAATTTCCGTGCACTGGCAGAATTGGTACCAAGATGATGCCTACTTATGGCACATTTCTGGCCTGAGAGTCATAGATTATACATTACAAGATGAACTCCATCTCTTGGTCAGCCTTACTTTAGGGACATCTATGGATTTGCAAATCGTAGTACAAAGAGCTAACAAGCAATTGGGTTACTGGTTGTTGTTTGGTTTACTGTTTTTAAGATTCTTGCATAGCTCAAGTGAAACTAAAATAGAATGTATCTAATTGAATGAAACATTAATAATGAAAATATACACATATATGGTGGAATTATCTGAATAGGAAGCTTAGCATTTTTGATATCTATAAACATGGGGCAGGAAGCTCAGAATTGTCATAGATGTTAGCTGGAAGCTTTAGCTAAACATTATAATTATATTCACTTGCAAGTAATAGAACAGTTCATTCAGATGAGTGCACCAATTTTCTCAAATGAATTGATTGTTTTGGGTGGTCTTGGACTTGAACAGGTATCAACATACTAGCTTCTCCTTTGATCTCACATTTCTTGTAAGTTTTGCAAGTCAAAAGACTAGAAAAGTGTGTTTAAGCCATTTAAAAGATGTTTAGGCAGTGGTAGATCAAACGGAGGCTTTTCATATTGACTATACCAGATGCACAAAGGAGGAAAGCATGTTTAGAACAGCTGGATAAATCAGAGAAAGGGTTCAGAACAGACCTGTGAAAACAAGGTATTTAGAGTTTTATTCATTGCCGTATTTAGCCCCTTCACAGCTTACAGGGGATAGTGTACTATTGGCACTCTGGTTCTACCAATGTTTTAGCAAAGAATAAAGCAGTGTGGGGATTTTTGTGTCTAGCTGTGAGAGGACAAGGAAGCAGGTACATGGTGATGAACTGCCACCACGTATTCACAGCTTGAGTCTCATAGGATCCTGAAAAAATTAAAGCAGGTATTAAAGCGCATCACTGTCTTGCAGTAGCTTTTGCAAGTTGAGCTCAGAGTATTTAATTTTCTTTTATTAAAAAGTGCAATTAGCAGTCAAGGTCTTAGAGATAATCATAGGCTTTGTGTTTGAAAGATTTCACTTAGGGATGAAGTCCTTAATTTCTGATGGAAGTTATTTCAGGAAGAATATATACACAAAAGCCTCACTTCAACTTACTGAAAATTATTTGATAAAGAAACTTTCATAGAAGCTGAAATAGGTTTTTTAAGGAATTTATATCCTAGTTTGGAGCATCAGGAAGCTCAAAAAAAGATCAAACCTGCATCTACTTAGCTCAAAAAATTATGTTAATTCAATTAGTTAAAATATTATTTTACCTGAGTAAATTGCTATCTATCCTGAAAAAAAACCTTACTATTTTAGTTCTTGTCATCCTTTGAGAGTCTTGGAATTCCAAGTAGCAGAACACAAATTCCCTGCAATAGACTGAAGGAACTTTATTCGCAACAGCAATCCTTTTGCATAGACGTATCTTTCCCCAGGTGACTTGACCCGCAGAGGAAGCGAGATGCACCTAAGGAAAGCTGCCTTGGCACAGGAGGTTTGCCAGCACATGAGCATGCATTGAAAGAGAGCTCCAGCAGTATAACAGTTTTTAGCTTCTGACAGTAGTTGAACTGCGTAACTTTTCATTTATAAATTCAGACTCCCTTGCTTTTGGTAAAGCTTTGGATTTCTGGGTGTCATGTTTGCATTGCAATTGTGCAGTGAGGGCTTACGGAAAATCTAAGCACTGTTATTCCAAATAAAATTAAATGTCTAGTTAAATCTCTCCTGAAAACTAATTTTTAAAAAAGGTATATATTATTATCCATATCCCACTTGTATTGGAATGGAAAAAAATAAATAGGATAATGAAGTCTTCATCATAAGGTCTAAATGCAGAAGAGAATTTCTCAGGTAATGTATCATAAGACTTTGACAGAACATGAAATATTACGAACAGAATTACTAGTAGCATAATACTAATGTGACTTTACATGTTAGTAAAAGAATATCACATTTAAATTTGTTAAATGATAACTTAATTTTCACTTTTTTATAGTTCAAGGAATCTAACAAATGCAAATAAGTAACAATACAGCCAATACTCCATTAAAGAAGTGACAAGGTTGAAAATGCTAACTGAACCATATTTACTTATTCTGTGCAAGAGGAATCTCTCACTGGTGCAACCTTTGTGTGGTTTTGATTCCAAAAATATGGAAACAACTTCAGAATAAGCTGTCCATACTAAAGCAGCATTCTTAAATATTGGCAAAAAAGTCTTATGAAAATATTTTTATAAACAAAAAAATATAACAAAGCATAATGTGCCCAACTTCGAAGTATACTGTAAACACATTTTGGAAAGACAGAATTCTCTTGTTTGTTTGTTTTCTTATTTAATTCTACACTGTGCAACAATTTACTCCTAAAAGTATTAGCTAAATGGAGTTTAGATTCCTTACCACTTAGTTTAGTTCTTTATATTTATGGATTGCTGATGCCTACCTCCTTCTGGTAGTGTTCTTTCTTCCTCAGCCAATTATTTTTCACACCCTTGGACCCTGCCTTGCCTAGGCAGCTGTACAGAAGCTTTTAAGAATCTACAAACAGTTGCTAAATTTGGATCTGGATCCCTTCCAACGAGGAAAAAACATTAAATTGAACTGCTGTACCCAAGGTCAAAATGCTCAAGACAAGGGATGTTTCAGTCACAGCCACAGTTAAAAAAACATTAGAAATAAATAACACAATCTTATGTTTGGTAAATGTTAACATTCTAACAGCTTACAACGATGTGGAGGATGTGGAAAGTTTGACTGGGCAACAGCAGGTTTCCCCTTGGCTTCTTTACTTCACTTCTTCACCTCTGACTTCTAAAGCATTCAGTTTTTAAATAAAATTTAAAAGCCACTGCCTGCTATGGGGTCCAAATGTTAAAATAAAAATGTATCTGTATCTTTTTGCTTTGTCTGTAAGCAACTCAGACAAAGCACTAATAATATGTGTCTAATATTTGGTAGAGGATAGGAGTCAGTATTTTGGTAGTTTGTTTTACATCACATGTTACTTTTTATTCATTGACATCTCAGTAATCTTAATAAATAGGGCCTAAATGTTGGGGAATTAATGTATAAACCACAAAACCTCTGTGAAATGGGACATAAACTCTATATTTCTAAAAGTCACTTCGATGCTAAATGCTTCCAATTCTGGGCAAGTAGCTTGGTAGACCTTGTTCTAGGTCATCTTGGGTGCAAAACACTTGTATGTTCCATTCACTTCCATTATTGCTATGGGTGTTCCTACTTGGCACTTCTGCAAGAAAAATCTGGTGTCTACAGCTGACCAGCCAGAAACATAGAATGCTTTTGAAGATTTGACTTTGTGGCTTGCTCAAGCTCATACAGCAATTTTATAGCAGAACCAGGATGCAAAATTTTGGATTCCAACTACACAGCCTTAATTCCAATGCACTGCAGAGGTGTAGGCTGTTAATTTTAAGGTGGAAATAATTTCTTTTCCAGAGTGGGAGGAAAGAAGTGCAACTAAGCAGCAGTATTCTGGGTACTGCTTGACCATATCTTGTTAATGTAGTATTATGTTGACACAACACCTTTTATCCAGGATAGCAATCACCTTATCACACAGCTGGTGGTGTGAACTCAGCAATACAGTGTGTTTAATTCTGAATTCTTCTATCTCTACTCTGAGCTGAAGAATCAGACTTTTAGCCTTACTTTGAGCCTTTCTTGAACTTGCTTATTAGGGGCTTGTCAGGATTCTGTTGGCCATTCTGTTCTGCTCTCTGGAGCATTAAACTCACACATGAAAGTGAACCACAGATTAATTAATGAGGGTAATGTTTACTGCACTCTTTTCTGTTAGTCCTCCTTAAAGGTTATTGTGAGAGTACAGAAGCTTTGATTTACTAAGTTTGGGGATCATTTTACACGAAGCCTTTTATCGTGGTTGCTTTTTGAACATCAACTCCTTCTTGGTATTCTACTGATGTATTTGAATGCATAGGGAATGTTTTATTGGCAGTTAAAAGTGCTTGTGCAATTTCCACGTATTAGAATTGGAAGGGAGGGCAGGAGCCAGGCAGAGAGAGAATTTCTGTTGCTTTAAAAAAACATGAGTGATTTAACAGCTTGTTGGATGAATAGAATAACAAAAGAGATCAGTCTCAGAGGTTTTTTGATCAGATTAAAGTGTTTCCGTGGTGGTAGGGAACTTTACAAAGAAAATCAAACATCAGAAACTCTGTGGAAGATGTGTTCACTTAGAGGGAATATCTGTTACATTACAACTAATTAATTAAATAGCTCTTCAACAGCAGATGTC
This sequence comes from Aegotheles bennettii, assembly GCA_013398125.1. NCBI lineage: Eukaryota > Metazoa > Chordata > Aves > Caprimulgiformes > Aegothelidae > Aegotheles > Aegotheles bennettii. The sequence goes on along the minus strand of VZRW01011299.1, from coordinate 99,587 downwards.
ACTGATGCCTTAAAATTTAAGAGGATTTTTGAAGGCAGAGGAACTGGAATAAGTGAGCCTTGGTGTTACTTTAACCTTGAACATACCTAGTATGTACATTACTTTTATTACTTTGAGAGTCTCATCTCCGGAAGATGCAACAAATTTATATTCTTTACTGCACTCATTACTGTTGTAACTGTTATATTTGACTCCAGCTTCACTAATTTATACCTGTGTTTCATTTTTTTCCCCTTAAAATTTCTTCTCTTATTGATAGCTCAACTTTATCATAAGTAATATGGGTAGGAGGTATTAGGATAAAGATTATTCATATTAGCCTTCAGTCTTCAGCCCCTGATTAGACTTAGCCTATTGCATGCAACGCCCAGAAAATAATCTGTTGCTGTAGCCTTTTTAGTATATTCCCTTAACTACCAGTAGTAGTGTTTTTCTTTTCAGAGATCCTAAATGCTCTCCAGGAGACTGAGGATCAGTGAGAAATTGTTTGTCTGCGGGCCTTGGGGCACCCGCATTGATGGCTGGCTCAGCTGTGAGTCTGTCTGGGTCTCCTTCTTCCCCAAATGTGGGTCAGCCAGTGGCTGTTATTTTGTCAGCTATGGTAGGCTCAAATGCCTGTGGTTTGCAGTCTTGTGACTGTATCACTGGGGCTGGGTGCCCCAGTGACCTCAATCACTCCAGGACCTAGATCTTCCCTTGCTGAGACAGGGCTGAGGGAAAGGTGTTGGCAGAGAACTCATAAAAGGGGCGTCCAGAATAAAGATATTAGAGATTAGTCTCCACATTGTGTTATTAAGCTGCTAAGTTGTCCCACTTTTCAGGTCTTTTTAATAATGCTGCTTAAAATGGAAGGAAGCTTAATATCTGTATTTGTATCAGCCCTGATTGGTACAGCCTGAGACAGGAAGGCGTGCATAAGCAGAGCCAGATTGATTTTACTGTGCCAGATTTTAACCTTTCCTCATATTCAGCCTGTTTCTTGATCCTGTATTAACATAATGCAGATACAATTCAATTTTCTAACAAGAAATTGACCCAGGTTCTCTGACTGCTCTAAAATAAAGTGAGTGGACAGTCACAATCAATTAGGGCCAGTATGGATAAGCCCAAAAAATCCATACGGATGCAGTTATAAAACATCTGTATCTGGTTATATATCTTAGAGGCTTGCATTTTTAAACACCTTTTCATTAGAGTGTCAGACACAGGGTTATCCAAGCTGAAACTTTTCATGGAGAAGCTTAGGGGAATGAATCTATGATTCTTCATTTTACACCCCGTTGAGATGATTTGCATAAGAGAAATTAGATGATGGTACAAGTGTCACATGCTTTCCTGATAACGTGAAAAAGGCTACATTTTTTCCATTGGTTTCATCTGCTTGTATTAAGCTGCTGAAATCAGTAATATTTCCCAAGATCTTCTGTATGGCTTGCTAATCCAAAATGTCTGAAAGCAGCATTATTCATAACAGTAATTCATTCCTGGTGTCTAAAAATAATCTGGAGCACGGTCAGACAAATACCTTACAGTAAAGCCCCAACCTTAGAGGGTCATAATCTCTCCAATGAGATAGCAAATATAGTTTGAAATAATGGGTAAATATCCTGCATTTAGGAGGCATGAAGAAGAAAGAAAAAAAACAGCAAGGGAGACATAGACGTCCCCTTCTCCCATGTGAGCATGGTTGGATGTGGCACAAAAACTCTCATGTCTTTTGATGTGTTTGCCATCATGGGGTTGAGCCGATCTCCCCTTCTCTCTCTCTTCTCATCACCTTGTGTGGCAGGGTTGGCTCTGTCTTTGCTGATAATCACAGACACATTGCTTTCTTGCCCAATGCAACATAGGGAAGGCTGAACTATTCTTGACTGACATGGATGAATAATAAATACTGTGCTGAAGATGTTCAGGCTCAACCCTTATAAACTTTGTAAATCACTGAAAGAGTTATTAATACTCCTGCTTTATAATAACAACTCACAAAAGGACATTTTTATGATTCACTTTAAAAATTTCAGAGTTGCTCTGCTTTGAAAGAGAAAATCTTGCTGCATTGAGATGACAAGGTTTCCTGGCACACACACAGTCCGTTTTTCATACTGTTGGTTTTGGTTAAATGATGCCAAATAACAAAATCTGTAGCTCTGGTTACCAACTGACTGTGAACAACCACAGGTTGAGAAAACCTCCTAATTCTTAGCTGTACTGGGAACACTCCTAGACAGAACCATGTAAACAAACAAGCAAAAAAATGTTTAGGATCATACTGCAATGTTAGGTTACAGGTCCTATAAGACATAGTTGAAGAGTCTTACCATCTCTTTGCATAATTGTTTCAGCTCTAAATTGCTCCAAAGGAAGAAGTACTCTCAGGCACAGAAATAACTGTGATGATGTACAGATCCTGACAAACTATTTAAATGCATCTATGGAGTAAAATGCAACTTACATAAAGAACTCAGAGTCAATAAAGAGGCAGTGGGTCACAGGCACAATAGAATTACTTAAGGCAATAAAGCCACATCACAGGCTACACTGTAGTCATCGTATAGGACAGCAATAAAAAAATCAGGATGCTGTTTCAGTAACAGTACATGATTATAAGTAAGTAAAGACCGGAGCACGCAGTATGTACCCAGAGGAAGGGACATGCAGTCATGTTTGGAGTTTCCTGAACAGTGAATGCTCAGCCATTTAACTACAGAATTTCTCAAAACCTTTTTCACATGCAATGCATGTTAACTGGTGATAATGGTGGCAGCTACTGAGGAAGGAGCATCTGAATATATTCTTTTGCCTTGCTGCTGTTATTCCACACTTGTTTCCAGCAAAGGCAATTTTAAGAAATTGTTGACATTTTACAAATAAACAAAATAATAGAGTATCAAATAAAGTGCATACATTGATTACTGACAAAGTACATTTCACAACTGCTCTGAGTGGTGGTATGTCCAGCTGCAACCGTTGTGCTATAAAGAAGGATTGTCACCAAATTGCTAACTGGCCAAGAGAAGCGGCAGCGGCCAGGACAGCCAATGGGGCCTTTTATGTTTGTTTTGAGACTTGCCTCAGTTCCCAGCACTGCAGAACACTTCTCCAAAGCAAGGATGCTTTGCCTGTCCTAAATTTAATCTAGTGGAAAAAATCTTTTAGATTATTGCTCTGTCCCTTACCGACCCTCAGCTCTTACCAGTAGGTCTTGGTGCCAATATGTTAATTTTTCATTTTATGCTGCTTGCTTTAACAATGTGTTCTTTGGCAGTCAGCCATGTCTACTGCACTCTGCTGTTAAAATGTCTGCTCTCTACTGCAGCTGTCCATTTACTTTATGAACTGATCAGCCAGTAGATGTAATTTAGGAGAATAGTAATGAGTCATAGTTGAGGGCACAAAGTATCAGCTGATTTGCTGTATGCAGGTCTGTCCTTCAGAGATTTTTGAACCTAACTTGTCATACTACGTATTTATTTTTTTAATTAGTGCATAATGTGAAAAGAATGACTTGACACGCTGCACATAGTGGGTGAGTAAAACCAGTACTGCCCCTGTGGAAATACTCTTGGTACCAGGAGCACTCGAGAGTGACACAGTTGTCGAAGTCAACAGAGCACATAATACTTCTCTTACTTAATTGTTATTACAGGTCTAGAGGGCAGGATAATTTGAATTTGTAATGGCATGAGCTTTAACATTTAAATAGACCAAAGATGATCAATTCTTAGGGGACACTTGCATACTAGATTTTCTCTTGTAATCGCTGAGGTCTTACCAGGCTGAACCAAACTGTAAGCTGGATTTTAAAGTGAGAGACATTTCATAGATGTTCTATTTGCCAGCAACAATGGTTGTTGAGAGAGATGGTGGAGAGGGTGGCTTACCGAACTAATGAAAACAAAAACATCTACTGATATGACCCAAGGACTGGGTTGACATTGTGTCTGGTAAACAAGGGAAGAATGGAATCAGAAATTAATGGACCATAATTGATGTGCTGGCAATTAGAACTAACTAGCAGGCGGGGTAATGGGGGAATGACTCTGCTCCTTATGTTTTCTGAAGTCATTAAAAAGTGTGGGAAGTGGCTGTGGAGAAAGGCTGGGAGGATGAAAGGAATTTTGTTGTCATCTTTAGTATCCCTGGGATTTGGAGAAGTCCACACCCTCCTCAAAACCGCATCATACTGGGCCAGATCTAGAGATACACATTGATTGGAGAAGCCAGAGGTAAGGAATATTGAGATTGTGGTCTCATCTTCACCAGCAAATAAAAGCTGGGAAGACCTCTTTTTCCTTCTCTGCCTTATTTTTGTTTTCTCATCTTTTAAAAAATCTGCATTAGCAAGACATGACTTCCTCTGTCTCAATATTTCCATAAGCTGATGGCCTGTAAAGCAGTTAAAAGCAAAGACTGAAATGGCTCAGTGATGGTGTACATTTGCCAAGTCTCTGAGTAGCCAATGGGACTGAGTGCTTGAAGTAATTCCTCTAAGAACACGCTGGCAAGATTGTGTCAATATATATGGTATATATTTATATATATATAAATAGACGTAAAAAATCAAGGCAGGACAATGAATGATGAAAATAAGCATAAAACCAAAATAGGGATCTGGTTTATATTCTTAAAATTAAGTGTAAATAAGAAAACAGCAGACCTGTAATAATGATAATTTTTCCCCCTTGGCAAGAAAACAAACATCTCTGTAGACAGATCTTCAGTATATTCCTTCCCTCTTGTTCTTCCCCCCAGTTTATTTGTAAGCTGACCAGTACAGAATTTACTATGCTAATCAAAATATAGTCTCCTGCTGTTGACTGCATTTTGATATGGAAATTTATTCTGACTTGTATATATTCTTTTACAGAACTTAGTGTTGTAGAGCAAATGTAAAAACCACTCTCACTAATCTGTTTCTATTCTTTCTGTTTACTATACACAATGATGAACTTTTAGCATTAATTTCCTTCCCTCTTGGCAGTGACTGAAGCATATCTAATATAGAGCTTTAAACATATTAGCTTTTGAATGAGTAAATTTTTTAAGAAATTACATGCTCTACAAAGACAGTGGTAATAGATAACAGGGTCTTTATCTCAAAGGAGTACGAAGGGGAATACAGTGAGATTCAATTTGCAGTCACCACCTGGGTCACATCTCAGTGAAGATGATATATTATTTCTGACAGACAGTATGGTCTGATGGCTATTAAAAGAGCAACAGAGTAAATTTGATAGTCCTAGTTTAGTCCTCAGTGGTCAAAAGTCCAGTGAAACTGTTATTCTCAGTGGTTATCAGTATTTGTGTCTTGTGATCATGTGTTCTTTATCCTACAAAGTTGAATGCTACGTGGAGTAGTTTTGGCAACAAGGCCGTGGGCTAATTAGACATGGATCTTGAACTGTCTTTTCCTCTGAAGAGGATTTCCTAGCTTAGCTGGCACTGCAATATATTCCTTAAAACTGTTTCTAAAATCACATATAAATACAAGATTTTGGTTTTCAGGTTTCTTAATATGGTACCTTTATCATCATAGCTTTCTAAATTTGTATGAGGCCCAAATTAATTTCTCGCTGAATTACTAACCATGGAAAGATCGGAAAAGATCCATCAATACATTTGTGCATTGTTTTTCTTCCAAATAAACTTTTATTTTTAGAGTTGATGTTTGCCATCAGCTGTGGACTCCTTTGTAAACTGGTCTCAACATACTTTTGTGCAACAACTTGGTGAAGAAAGCAGGCAGCTGAGTGTTTTTTATGTTCTCTAACAGTAGTAAGAGATTAGGTGCATTTTTTTAAATAAAAATCTGTCAAGGCTGCAGGAAAAATAATAATGTCTTCAAATATGCCCTTAATGTTTAAAATTAATATAAAAATATGCCTGATGTTTAAAATTTATTTATGGGACCACATTAATTTTAGCAACGGTTCTGTCGATTCATTGTGCTTGAGCCAAAAGCTTATGAGGGTGATAGACATTTGCATATCCACCATAAACCTGCAGAAAATAAGTTTATAGAATTCATTGATTTGAATTATATTTGAATATTACCCAAGATGATATTGAATCTACAGTGTGTATAGGGAGGAGAAGGATAGAAGTACAAGTGTCACAGGACTGCAGATCCTTGCTTAAGCTTATTTTAAAAAGCCAGTAACCATGGGTACTAATGTATTAAAATATCCAGGTAAGCATTTCTGCATTTAAAATGAGAACAGACTTCCATGACTCATGAATTGGCACTTACCCATTCAGTGACTAACAAATTAAGAGAGATTCACGTGTAGCTGTAAACACTGATACGGAACACAGATCTAAGGGCCATTATGTTTCTATCTGATACGTACATTTAAATTCATTCACTGAATATGCAAACTAGATATTTAGCTAAGTGCTTAAAATTGGCCTCAGGTGTAAAATTTTAGAGATCATAATTGTGTCTTCCCAGTGATACTCTTGTGTATCTATCTAGCTAGGGGATGCTCCTGTATTAGCATCAGAAATTAAATGCAGCATGAAGCGTGTGCAAAGTGTAGGGGCTTCCACCACTCCAGGGGAAAATGGCAGGCCTATTTTTTTTACTTCTCTCTTCAATATTTCATGAGACCAGATCTTCTCTTACTAGCAGGGTTACCTTCTTCTGATTTGGAAAACTTTTTTCTGTCTCATTTTGTATTTTTCTGTTTTCCCTTATTTCTAATCTCTCACTCCCCTTTGTTTTTGCCCATCTTTGGACCACTCCAGGCCATCTGCATCTACAGAAATAATGCTTAATGTTCTTTTCTGCAGCTGCTTCTATGCTTTCCACAAGCAAAAGACTTCCAGGATATTGGGACTATAAGAGAAGCACAACTCCAGGGAAAACTAAGGCTCATTTCTCTTAGCTAGCATCTGCAATACTGTCCGTGATTTAGATGCCTCAGCAGCACACGCTGCTATTTTCTTAGTATTGAAATACATCATTTTAAATGCTCACTATCACAGTACCTCAGGCAGATGAAGGGTACAGTTATTTATGTAAGTGGTTATACCTGTAAAGGATTCTGTCCTAAAGAAAATTAACATAAAACCTTTTTCCCATCTTTCCCGTGAAGTATTTTGGAATCTGTAAGAGAAATCAAGTTGCTGAATTTTCACACTAATGAGGGTTGTCATCTTTGAAGATTTTCACAGAATTGATAAGGTATCTCTTTTGTAATGAAAATGCCTCCAAACTCCTTTTCCCTCTGGATACCAGAGTGTGTCTTGAGCTAATTATTATTAAAAATTCTGACCCCAAAAGGAGAATTTTTTTTCCGTAAGTGCTTTCTGATGAACACGAAGAAAATTATACTCCATGCAAAGGTGTGTAACATTACATGTCACTTACACAGCAGTGGAATCTGGAATCTTAGTAGGAATTAAATACTATAAACACAACAATGCGTGTCACTGCATGCATTGGAAAAGCCTAGCTCAGGTAGTAGCATTCTCACCTTAGTAAGTGAATTATTCAGAAGGACATGCCTCTTTCACCAAGATCCTCCTTTACCCATAGATACTGTATTAAAACCCAGAAGCTGTCATTGTATTACTGATTGAATTCTCTACGATATTTGTCCTCACTTTTTCTTGCAAATTAGAGAGTTGTGTTGCCAGAGCATCATACTGTTCTTGAAAAAGGATTGCAGTGGATTATAAAAATGTAGCATTAAAAAACCCAACAGACATCTAAAAAATGTTTGGAATCAAATAAACAATTTAGAATTATATTAGAAGATGGAAGAAAGCCAGACATTCCCTAAAAGCTTATCCATCTCTCTGTGCATTTTTTGTAGGTTTACGATTTTCTAAGTGCTTGTCTAATAACACTTTCATTAAGTCCATCACTGCGGTTTGAGTTCTGCACTTGAACTGCATTGTCAGTAAAGAGATATCCTTCAGCTTGTTTGTGTTGTCCTCTTTTTCTGCACCTCTGAGGCGCTCTGAGCCTCTGTTCAGAACCTCTGTTTTTCACCACCAACACTTAGGTGAATATCCACAAATCTTTCTTAATTTACTCACAGTTATTATTGTTAAAGCTTTCTTACACTCAGGGTGTTGAATTTTACGTTCTTTCTCTACACTAGTTTGGTATGGGAATACAGGTTCAGTCCTAAACACACTGATCTGGCAGTGAGGAATGGTGGATTCCAGCTTTGTCTTTGTCACTACCTTGCCAGTTTGATCCTGGCAGCTTTCTATACCTCAGTTTATTTAAAATTAGGTAGCCTTAATACTGTTAAAACATATTCTGAGGATACATTCATGTTTGCAGAGCACCAGGAGTTCCTTGATTTCAAAGGACCTATAGTGCAAAATATTTTTCATAGCTATCTTTATAGTGAGACTGAAAGAGCAGCAGTTTCACTCACAATTTTGCATGTAACTTTCTGACTGCCAGTGTTTTCTATTGCACAACGTACACCGAAGACATATTTTTAGCCATTAAAATGCTGGAATCATGTTGTTTGGAATTTGTCCTTGAGCCTTATGACAAGCATTTAAAGCATACCCATAATGATTTATTGCATGCACTTCTAAAATAGTTCAGTTTCTTTTGAACTTGCTGCTATCTGCAGCTAGTTATTGGTAACTCGGAGAAAAACACCTTCAGCATCCTCTGGTTTAAAAGTACAGCAGAACATTACTAAGAGCCTTACTAGATAGAGCAGTGATTGAATCTCTGGTGCCACTATTTCAGGAAACTGTCAATCTCTTGGGGTAATGTCTTTGGAAGGCCATGAATCAGGGGCAGGTGCCAGCTTGAGACAATAAACTCTCTGTTTTTCCTTGGTGAGAATTCAGCTTTCTTACTTTAAAGCAGAGAAAGTACTTCACACTCATTGCAACTAAAATATGTTTCACTTTAAAAACAGTTTCCAGCAAGATTCAGTGTTGAGGAAGGACCTCAGAGATGTGGTGACAGCTGATCCTCCAGCCTGTGTGGAGATGGGCTACCCAGCCCCACTTGGAAGAGCAATCACTAGCGACCTGCACAAATTTTATCTCCAACAGCCCAGGGTTGCTATTTAGGCATCATGTAATTATCCACTTACACTCTCTAGAGTGTAATGCCTAAAACAACTTTGTTTATACACCCACACATATACACATGCATACATGTATATCAGGGTATATGCCAAAGCTACATTTTATATAAATATGTTTTTATTTATACATACATGCATATATAAGCATAGCTTTCCTGAGTAATTAGAGCTAATAAAAGAAACGAGGAGAGGGAGTAAGTATAATAGAGAAAAAAACCCTTATATGACAAAAACTTTTCTTAATATAGTATTTCATTGTTTTTCCAAGTGACTATGATTCTGAGCATACAGTGTTACTGTCCTTGATGTTCCTGTAGAGCTTTGAAACATATGGTTAATTATTGAGCTACACAGGTTAGACTGGTCACGTAAATAATTGTAGATAAGTTCAACTCTTTTCTCCATGCACATGTTACTGCCATGTGCACGAAAAGAGGATAAGAAATTACATCTTTTAATCTGTATCTTTCAGCTCTTTGTTTTTCATTGCCGTTTAATACTGAAAATGTAATCTAATCACTAAAAAATGGAATTTCAGCTTTCATTTTTTACCTTCCGATGCTTTCACATGTTCAGTCAGGAAAGATTAGGGTCAAATACATACATGGACTAAAACTATTTTTAAAGTCCTGAACTGCATTTTGAAAGTGCTGTTTGCTACATGAGCAGTCTGCTTGTTCTTTTCTTTAGGTTTCCAAGTTAATTGAAACTAATTATTTGCATATGAAAAAATAAGATGATTGAAGTAGTGTTCATCAAGCAATATCACTCTGAGTTAACTCCTTCCTGCAGTCTGTTTCAGCTATGAGTCAAGACTCAGAAAATGTATGATTCCTCTTAAAAGGATCCTCTCTAGCATGAGATAAATGAGAATGAATTCACATTTGATCTGAGCAAGTGGGAAGTATCCCCTGTGCCCGACTCTGGTAAGTAGGAATCCTGCACAATGTGCAGCCGTTCGGCCAAGGACTGCCCTTTGGTGCACAGCCAGCAGGGAAACTGAGTGGGCTGAGAGATTAACCGAGCTCAGGAAGGTGGAATCTGGTTTGTGTCTATCAGGATAGAGTCTGAGCGGCTCTTGCACCTCTCCAGGAGCATTTGTAGCCTCACCACTTCAGGTTGCTGTGGCCAAAATGCCTGTGAAATTCAGCTACAGTGCAGGATTTCTTTGTTTTCTTTTCTGTGATCTCTCTTATCTATCTGCACTGCTAAGTAGATAATTAATTGATCAGAGAACAGATCTCATTACTGCCTCCATATAGTATGTATAAGCGTCTCATGGAATACTTTCAGTTATAGGATTTTTCATATAATTAACGTGAATTTTGCCTAAGAAAGAAGGTGGGACTAATCTATAATTGTGTCTATCTTACCTTTCTTATATAGCTTCTAACCATATTACAGAATATCTGTCACTGGTAAAAACAGTAAAGAAACAAAATTATTAGCTCAAAAAGATAATTTTGTACACTCCTTAAACTCTCTAAGGCAAAATAAGAAGTAATACAATGAAACAGATGAGGAGGTAATACAGGACTTTTATTTTAAAAGAGTTTTGATGGGATACCATACAATCAAATCATTGTTAGGACTGGTGAGATTAATGGCAATCGTAGCAGGAAGGGAAGCAGTGAGTTTGCTTGGAATCAAACGGGTGTCTCAGCTGTCTTCTCAGTTCAAGGTACAAACTTATCAGTGGGGGCAGAAATGAACAACTGCACTCTGTACATTGCATCTATTTGTGTGCTAACAGCATGTAGCAATCTTTGGTCACTACACCATCCATGTGTCTTTTGTCATTTCTAATTATTTTTTTGAACAAAACTCAAAAAGATCTTGTTCAGTTCTTCCCTTCTAACTGCTGAGTGATGCTGATGGTCTTCCCCGTGGGTGAATGTTAATATGAATGCTGTACCCTGAGCAGTCAAATGAAGACAAACACATAAATTTGATGCTCTTACTGTACTTATTCCTTTCCTATATGCTTCCTTTCTTTTTACATTTTATTTCTAAATAGGTATAGCTCTATTGCTACATGGTCCACTGCATCATGTGCTGATTATAAGTAGATTATTATTTCTGCAAATCTCGGGATTAAAAATTATAATATTGTAAGATGGAGAACACTAGCTATACAAACAAAAAATGGTTTCGTTTCATCTTTCTTCAGCATTTTGATGATTGTAGTATTTGAAATGTTATCAAATAACAAAATTGGAAAAAACACAAATTATTCACATCAATCAGTTTAGGATTAGCATTCATTTCAAACAGGATCCCTTGTAACAATATTCACATAAGGATATGCTTTATGATGTTAAATATATTTCAATGTTTTTACTGAATTCTACTGAAATTTTGTTGAATTCCAGTCAGCTTTTCTCATTCTGTTAAATTTGGAGGCCATTACTAGAAACGTAAGTCTGTTATTTTTTCTGTTGTGTAACTGAATGATGATGAGATTAAAAAAAAATAAATCCCAAACACATCAGATAAATTTCCATAACGGTGTCACTAGTAGGCAGCTATTTTTGGGGTTTTGAGATTGTATTATTGTATTATTTATAACCTTTCAGTTATAAAATATGGTTAAAATATTTCTCTGGCCTGATTTAGAATATTTTTTAACTATACAAAAGGAAATAATTTCCATACCTGTAAATTAAGCTGAAATATGACTTTTTTATTTATGTTTCAGAATCCTCAAAAATCCCACTGACTTAATGGGAAAATTAGGCATTTGTATTCCTTTGGGCATTCAGCCTATGTGATTACAAATTAAGTTGCAATGAAAATAAAGAAGAAACTGTATCAGACTTAAAATATATTATGCAATAATTCATTTTAACATTTCTAATTTAATTTTAACTCAGGATCACATGGTTAAAAAGAAATGAAAGACTGCATTTGGTTTTTAGACATGTGCAATATGATTTTAATCACTGCTGAGAAATGCTGTTCTGTGCCTGTAAAGATGATGTGTGTTGTAGGAATACGGCCACTGAAGACGTGCAGAAAAAAATTGGCAGTATTTTATGAACTAGCTTTAACTAGACTGCTTAAATAGTTTAACTAGTCTGCTTAAATAGTCACAGACTAATAGAATCACAGAATTGTCTTGGTTGGAAAAGACATATAAAATCAAGTTCAATCATTAACCTGGCACTGCCAAGTCCACCACTAAACCATGTCCCTAAGCACCACATCTACACTTCTTTTAAATGCCTACAGAGATGGTGACTCCACCACTTCCCTGGCCAGCCTGTTCCAGTGCCTGACAACCCTTTCAGTGAAGGAACTTTTCCTAATATCCATCTAAACCTCCCTGGTGCAACTTGAGGCCATTTCCTCTTGTTCTGTCTACTTGTGAAAACAGACCAACACCCACCTCACTACAGACTCCTTTTGAGGAGCTGTATAGAGGGATAAGGGTCTCCCCTGAGCCTTCTTTTCTCCTCATGGGATGTGTTCTCCAGACCCTTCACCAGTTTCGCTGCCCTACTTTGGACACGCTCCAGCACCTCAGTGTCCTTCCTGTAGTGAGGGGCCCAGAACTGAACACAGTATTCAAAGTGTGGCCTCACCAGTACCAAGCTCAGGGGGACGATCATGTCCCTAGTCCTGCTGGCCACACTATTCCTAACACAAGCCAGGATGCTGTTGGCCTTGGTTGCCTGGGCACACTGCTGGCTCATGTTCAGCCACTGTCAACCAACATGCCCAGGTTCTTTTCCACTGGGCAGCTTTCCAGCCACTCTCCCCCAAGACTGTAACACTGCATGTGGTTGTTGTGACCCAAGTGCAGGATTCAGCACTGAGCCTTGTTAAATTTCATACAACTGTTCTCAGCCCACCAATCCAGCCTGTCAGAGCCTTGTCATCTGCAGACTTATTGAGGGTGTGCTCAATCCCCTCATCCAGATCATCAACAAAAATATTAAAAACAAGTGACTGTAGTACTGAGCCCTGGGGAACACCACTTGTTGACCGGTCACCATTCACCACCTCTCTTTGGGCCTGCCCATCTGGCCAGTTTTTTACCCAGCAAATCATACACCCATCCCAGCTGTGAGCAGCCGCTTTCCCCGAGAGAATGCTGTGGGAAACTGTGTCAAAGGCTTTACTAAAGTCTAGGTAGACAACATCCCCAGCCTTTCGCTCATCCACTAAGCAGGTCACCTTGTCATAGAAGGAGATCAGGTTAGGAGGAGATTAAGTTAATATAGACTAATGTAGTGTTTTGAAGCATCACACCTGCCCTTAGAAGAAAGGGAACAGCAGCAGCAAGGGGTAAAGATTGCCCACTACATGTTTTCATGGCAGATTTTACTGAACTGGTCCAGGCTACTTCTACCACGGCATTTCCAGAGTAAAAAAAGGACAACATTAAGCACATGATCTTCATCTATGTGAGTTTAAACCGACATTTGCTACACCTGCCTTGGGAAAGAGGGGCAGAGAGGAAAGCTTTGTGCCCACTTGTTCATTCACATGAGAAATACTAAAAATAAGAAAGTAGTTTAGGCCTGTGTAACTTCACTGTTTTTCACAGCGTGAGTAGACAGCATAATGCATTCTGAGCATCTCTGAACGCTGGCAGTGCTAGACACAGAGTGACACATTATGGAGTTTTAAAAACAGACATCCCGGACTGATATTTAAGTATTCTTTATGCAATGTTCAGAAGAAGAGTTTGATTTAAGACCAAGAAAACCTTTTCTGAAAGGATAAGGGTAAGAAGAGTCATTCACTTGCCAAAACCATAACTATAGCAACATTGCACCTCCAAGATAGACATCTGGGTCAATTATTTAAATAACAAAGCAGCTGCCAAATGGTAATGAACAGTTATTAATTAAAAAAATTATTCTCTTTAAATATTATCTAAATATTATCTAGAAAATGGTAGGTATTACTAATGCTTGAAAAGATATGACATGTTCAAGCATTCAATTTGGGTTCTTTTTCAAGTAATTAAGAAAAATACAGGGCTTAGTCTTAAATGTGACTAGGTTATTGTGTATGTCAACAGAAGTTTGAGCTCATCTCTGTGTTTTCTCATACGTACACAAAAGAAGATGCAGTGATGGTGAACCATTGTAAAGACCTCAGCTTGCCCCAAGCAGAATTTCCTACTAATTATTTTATTCTTATACAATTATTTATTGAAGAATGGTTCAAACTTTAGTTACCTGTGGACACAATGCATGGAAATAATACATACACACACATATGAACACAGCCATGGAAGTATTCTTGTATGTTACATTATTCCCATTATTTTCTTCGTTACCCTAGCAAACCAGTTCATCAACTTGTAATACTCATTTTAGTATGTCTTTTTAAGGTAGTACAAAAATGATGTTACTTGTATAGTTTAAAAAGTACAAATTGAAATTTAATAGGTAATTCTGGAGACAGTTAATCTCTAGAATCAAATTAAAACTTGGAAAATATAAAGGATGTATCCCTTACTGAAAGAACTATTTGTAGTGACACAGATTAAGAAAACATGGCAGTTCATTTTTTGATACCTGTCAATTGTACAGAATGAGGCATTTTGAAATGAAGAATTTCAACCTCTCACCATCCAACTGCATGCACTCTGTCCTATGTTTCATCAAAAGTCCAGCTGTACTGCAAGCCAGCAAGGTTACTGCTGGATATTCTCAAAATACCTGTTCAGCTATTACAAAGATAATGAGGGGTCCCTAATGCTCCCTGCACTGAAGCTGCTCATACTTCAGCGGATTTGTGGGAAAGTGTGTCCTTGGCTCATAAAACCCCCGGACTGCAAACTGCTGGAGGCTGGGAGAATTTGTGTGAGCATCACTACCTGCTCATCCAGCTCTTATGCTCTTCTCTGGGTGGCCAGTGTTACCCATTGCTGTGTCTCTGGTTTTGGAGGCGGCACAATGGCAGGTCAGTGAGTGACGTGAGTAAAACATGATTCTAGTCCACCTCCCAGTGTAATATAAAGCCCATTGAAATCAATTTAGTGTAAAATCAATGGAACTTAATGTCCTCGAGCTGAAGACATATCAAATATTAAACTGATAAGATATTGCACTTGATCATAGCTAGATCTTAGTCTGTAGTCTGTCAGTTGGAGGGTTAAAGCTATCTTTTGAGTTAAGTAGTCAGAAGCTGTGTATGTAATGCTTCCCTTTTTTGAAGTTATTTTTCAAAAACTGTGAGCTCTGCTTAAGGACTGGATTTTAATTTGAGACTATGTAAACACTGTGGAAATCTGTTAAGTGTGTAAACAGATAGTGGAGATTCTCAAATCTGTCCTAAAATATCTCTAGGTTGTTTTCTTCTCTTATATGTGTAGTTTTCTTTTAGAGTTTTGTTTCATATCATTCTCAGATAATAAAAGTATGATCTGGAGTTATAAAAGGTGGTTATACCAGTGCTTCCAGGTCAGTACACATAGCTTATGTGACCCCTTTGTGCTGGCTATGAGCGTTCCTACTCCTCTGATCTAGCTGAAAAGTCAGGGGACCGTTTGTTCCTTGATCTTGTTCACTGTGTGTTTGAGTACCTGACTAAGAGATGCACCAGGGAAGCTCCACAATTGCTTTGCGAGCTGATGGTTAAAGTATTGGGGTTGAAGAAATAGCTGCCAGTGCCTGCAGAAAGGCAGTGGGAAATTTAAGACTCTCCCAGTGAGTCTGTAGTATCACTTCAGTGGGTCTGTAATAGAACTTCTTTTACTTTTGGGAAGGAAATGGAGAAGAAAATTAGTTGGAGGAAATTTCAGTGGGAACAGTGAAGTTGTCTGATGAACAAAGTAGGGAAAAATCAAATCTATGCTAACACAGTTGATGTTTACATTGCTGCTCAGAAGCTGAGAATGACCAAAAGGGAGGATAACTGTGTGGTTAAAGCAATGACGCCTGACTCAGGAAATCTGAGTTCATTTCCTGCCTTTCCCATCTCCTTGGCTTTGTGCAAGAGATTTAATCTCTCTTTGCTGGCTGGCCTTTTTTTTTTATTCCTGTACCACAGGGGAGTAATTATGCTTCAGCTTGTTCCCAGAATAAATGCATTAACATAGCCAGTATATTTAAGTTCAGGCAAAAAGCCACACAAAAGCTTTAGTTGTTCCTTATTTTTTCAAAAAGGCCTTGCTGCTATCTATGGGGCAAACGTACAGGAGTCTTCATGCCCTGTGCTGGAAAGGTGAGGAGGCACTTGCAGTGCCCGGGCTGACATCTGTGAGCAGGTTTGACACCCTGGCAGCCTGCCCACCTTTTAGTCAAGAGGCTGTGGCAAGCGATGCTTATCAGTTACAGGGCTTATCAACTGCAGGGCGTTTCTTTTTCAGCACGAATACAGCTCAGAGCTACTGCAGGGCTCTCTTCCTCTGGGAGAGCTGGCAAAGCAGGCAGGCAAACGCCTAGAAATAACGGTGGTCAAAATCTTAGAGACAAATTGAACTTTGAAATCTTGAAGCACAGCAATGCAAACACTGGGAGGAGAGGACAACACGTGGTGACCATCTCTGATCCCAGCAGCTGCAGACACACGGCACAGACAGCGGGGGCAGCTGGGGACCGCACTGGGGTGTGAACACTGAGTCAGTGATCCTGAACCACGCCGGGAGCTGCTGACAAGGAACTTCCTGCGCCTTGCGGCAGCTTTGGATGTTCTGTCCGTGCCTCCCCGTTCCTGGCACGGGCAGAGAATCAGAGGGAATGAAACCTGGGAGTCCCCCTGTGAGCAGCAGCGCGGAGGCCGGGCCTGTGGGTTCGCACCTCGCTGCTGCCCGCAGTGCCCCGCCAGGCTGCTGGGGACAGGGCCGAGGCCCCGCTGCCCCGGCAGAGCTCGCCCAGGCCCAGGGCACTCTCGGGCCTCTTTCCGTACCGCTTCTAGCGACGACGTCTGGATCTGCACCGGCCGGGGGGCTCGCCCGCTGTCAGGGGTGACCGAAGGGCTGCCCAGCAGCCGTGTGGGCCCACGGACACGGTACCAAGCGGGCCGGCGCGCAGCGG
>VZRW01011299.1:0-81825 GCA_013398125.1 Aegotheles bennettii | reverse complement strand
TCCCTGGGGACAGCCCGCGGTGCGGTGGGAACGGCTGCGGGGGGCCTGGTCCCCAAGGTCTCTCTGTAGCCCCAGACAGGGGCAGAGGCAAGGACACCCGGTCTGTGGCTGCTCAGAGGCAGCGGTTCGAAAAAAACATGGTGGAATGGCTGCTTTAGCTATAACACTGTAACAAGAGGGGAATGTCACCTGTGTGACGGGGATTCTGCTGTAATGACACTGTGCTTCCATCACCCAGAGCCTGCCGTGACACCGTGTGCTGCCAGATGTACCCGGGCACACCATGAGACGTAGGCAACGTCAGCCCTTGGCCGTTAGTCGGAGGAGGTTGAGCTGTTTGCCCTCAGCTAAAGAAAGCAGGAGTGCATGGGAACTCTGTGCTGTAGCAGAGCGTTAGTGTCCAGGCCAGACAACAAATTCAGGTAAGGATTGCAGGTCTGGTGCTTCATCTGCTACGTCATATAGAGAGGTTTGCCAGAGTTCAAGGAATTGCATCAACTTGTAGGATTGGTGCCTCATATTCATAGCAGGTTTGTTTCTGGTGTTTGTGGCCTCTGAGCCTCGAGTTGCTGCAGAATAGAACTTTTCATTACAAAGATATTAAAAGCAAAATGAAGTTCCATCTAAGGTCTTGTTTTGTTATGTTTTTATAACTGAGAACCACTTCAAGTATTCTCTGAAACTTCAGAAATATCTCTTCAGGAGTACCTGAAAATAGAAACATTTTCATCATATTAGTGCAAGGCAGTAAATATTTACATTTTTTGGCCATACTGAATGGAATTGGGTAGATGCTTTTGTGTTTATATAATGATCAGATAACTCTTAAATTCTGTGGGCCCATTTTGAATTTAATGCCTCCAAGTTGAAGAGGTGAATGCCTAACAAATGGAACATTAGTAATAACTAGCTACCCAAATGTTAACCAAGGATCTGCATCAATATGCAACGTGCAGTAGAAAAAATGTTTTTAAAGGTGAAATTTAATCTTTGCTCACAGTTAGTACTTTTCATTGTAGATATATCAATGTTCAGGCTCCAAAAACTGTCAGGTATTGTCTTCTAATTGTGAAGCTGTTTAAACATTAGAGATGCTTCAGGCTTAGAAGATTTTCATATTTGATATTTTTGACCACGGTAACACCTTGTGATTTTGAACTGAAGTAATAATACATATGGATGTAGGAAAAAATTAATAGTAATGATCTCAATTAACATAATCTCATTTAATGTATTGTTATACTAATGAGTAATCCTATTCAATGGAACTGTTCATGTGAAAGCTTGCTGTAGTAAAACCTATTACTTTTGGACCTGATCATCCTTTTAAGAGGGATTGGTTATTTGGAATAAACCAGTTATAAAGAGATGTTGGCACTGGCTTTCTAGATAAAAAAAGCCATCATGCCACCAGTCTTCAGATGAACATTGCCTGCCTAAAATTGTTAGATAGCGTGGATCTGTGGAAATGGAAGAGAGATGAAGGAATAAAAGGTAGCCAGGTGGTTGTGGTGTTCTCTTTAGCCACTTTTTGGAAGTGTAAACAGCCACACCATCTTCCTTATTAGAAGCCTCCAGGCAGGGTTAAATTCTTTGCCAATAGGGATACTAAGAAGATCAAAATATTAATGGTACTTTTGAAAATTAGGTTAAAAATCCTGTATTGTGTTTCAATTGGAGCAATAAAAAAAGCTTATGTAAATCTCTGGGTACCTAAATGCATGTATGTTACAACACTATCCCAACAGCATTAAAATAATTATTCCAAAGGTGAAGTTTAGCTAGTTACTGTAGGTCTTTGCATTTCATTGTACCTCTGGGATACATATTCTGGCTCGCTCTTAAACTTCTATCAAATAGGTGCATTTTGGAAGACATTTTGAGAATATTGTGTCCTCCTTGATCAAAAGTAGCTTGATTTGCAGAGATCTGGGCTGGGCTTGCTAGCTGTTCTCTGTGTATTCTACAGGGAGGATTCAGCTGGAGCAGCTCGGCTCATAATATCCTGTAGTAGAACATCTTCTCAGGGTGCTTATCCCCGGTCACATGGGGAACTGGTGCTGCAAGTTCTCAGTAAAATGCCTTTTTCACTACAGATTGTTGGGATTTTCATGAGCACTTAAGTCTGTGATGAGGTGAGGTAGTCTTCTCCAGAGTGCATTTTAATGGCTTTGATTGAAGCAGAAGTATGGTTAATGTTGGCAAGGTTCTGACTGTGAGGAGCCTTGCCTTCTTAGCCAGAGGAAAATAGCTGATAAAGTTTTACTTTTATGTGGTGGTTGAACAAGTTATAGATCTGGAATAACTCTCAAACTGCAAACAATTTCTGAATTTATAGCCTGAAGCAAAAGAACTCCTATTTTTTTAGCCTAATTAGCCCAGATGGCTTGTGACACACAGCACAAGTCAAGCAGCGTGTCATGGGAGAACTGAATATCCTGGGTTCTCTTGACTCGATAATAGCCCATGTACTTTGAGCTGGAGATTCAAGAGTCTCTTCTACATAGGTGTAGAGAGTCTCGCTACAACATGAATTTGCATGATACTTCAGCTCGTGTTCTTTTTGTGAATCATATTAAAGATAGGTTTTAATTAAATGTATTTTTTCTAGTCTTGTATGATGAAATTATTACACAGTCTTGTTGATCAGTATTTTTGATGATTTGGAGAAAACTCTGACTTTTAACTAGGCTGCATTTCAGTAAGGCAGACTTTCATAGGTGGAAACTTGGCAAGGCCAAAGCTATTGCTGTTAATAGCAGGAGACTCGAGGAAAGGAGCAGAATCTTTCATCCTGCAGAGCCTTGTCCATCAGTGAACAGATTAAAAAAAATAAATCCCAGTCCCTCACTGTGTAAATCTTTCAGTCATGAAAACTCTCTGAAATGATAGTTTATGAAAATAACACATTACTGGGACTAAATTTGAGATCTTGATTAAACAAAACAAACAATGTATAAACTTCCTCTACATTCAAGTAAAATGTGAGCATGGATGACTGCCTGTGTCATTCTATGAGGTAATGTGGGAGAAACTGATCCTGTGGACAAACTGAAGTTACACATGTCAGTTTCTTTGAGAATCTTTCTTTTTGAATTGCAAATGTATGAGGATGTAACAGCTCTCTGTCTTCTACATTGTAGAAAACTGACCTTGGTAGGTACCTTCAGATGTAACTGTTTATGTTTGTGTATCAGAAAATGAGTTAAAATAACACACTTTAAAATACTTTCAGAAGGCTGCTGTGGTTAAAAACATGATGTTTTTATCCTGTGGCAAACTTGAAAAGTTGTTTGGTACTGGAATATTTTTAGAGTTTGGTTTTGAGGTTGATTTGATGGCTGTAAATCAGTTCCCATGGACAGGAGCTGGAAGTGCCCAGCACTAGTGAAATGAAATTCGATAGCAAGACAGTGGCACTTTGAAGATGTGGTTCAAAAATAAGCAAGTTTCAACTGAAAGCTTATATGCCAGTATGTGGCTGCGGTAGTTTTGGTTAAGGGTGGATGCTGAAGAGAAGTCAAACTTCAAGGAATACAAGTAATCCTTTGTCTTCTTGCAAGCGCTTAGATATGAAGCAAATTGATCGATATAACAGGTATGTTTGGTAGCGAGGAGAATGGAAATCAGTGGCCAGTTCTTGCAATGTAAGGAGTTTACAAGTAGTTTTCCTTAGGAATCTGTGCAAGGCAATGGAATAATCTTTAAGGAATTATTATGCTTAAGGCGTGGATGGAAAAAGTTTGAGGTCTCAAGGACAGATTGGACCAGACAGTGGAGGAGTTGCTAAACAAACTGTGGAGCGTTCCTAAACAAACTACATCAAATTCAAGAAATCCTATGAATTGAAAGTAGTTGAAGATTGAGGAGGTCACATTCTATGCTTACCCTGTTCATCCTCCTCCCAGTGTATTTTTTTTAAGGCTACCATAGGAGACAATGTGACTTCCTATTTATTGCCTTTAAAATAAGATTGACTGCTGGAACTGTATGGCTGAGCTGGAGAATTGAATCTGGACAGTTGAATCACCATGATCCAAACCCAGAGAAATAATATGATTTATATCAGATTTCAAGCTTATCTAGGGTTTGTTTGCTCTCTTTCACAAATGAAGTTCTAACGATTTTCTTTGTCAATCCTTTTTCTAGTCTTTTTTTAATCCAATAGCGACTGACTTACGATTTTTTTACAAAACTGTAGTAATGGTTTGACATGTTCTTGTGTCAAGGTGTAGTGATCTTCTGATAAAAGCTAAACTATGTTAAAATAGCATTGGCAATATGTGGAAAATAAAATCCCAGACTATTTTCTTCTTTTTACTGCTTCATCTTGTCTAGTCTTGCTCAATTATCACCTGTGAACCTCTTCAGGTTTACTGAAGATATCTCAGTACCAGTGGATTACATGCAGTCTCCCTCAATTATCTCTGCTTGTCATTCAGGTTAACCTGTAACTAGAATTCTTATTCAGGCAGCAATAAAAAGAATGAACAAGTGTTACTGGAGGGGAGAAAAAATTATCTTATGTATTGTTGGCAAGTACAGCCCTGTTGCAGATTTAAACTAATGGAATTGTTAATCTTAAGATACCTACATAGATAAACCATTCAGCAGTGGTTCAGACTGGTAGCATTGTTTCTGTCATTAGTCATTTTATAATCAATACAAAAGTATATTGAACAATATCTGTTTGTACTGGTATAAGAGGATTTTAGCTCAAGGCAGCGCAGTGTTCTTATATGGAGAAGATCCATAGGATGAATAAAGAAACTTAAGGAGTAGGATGGATAAGCTGGCAATGTAAAAAGGGATATTTCCATTTATAATCGGTTACATTCAAAGTTTCACTTGGCTTCCAGCCTGCCTGTTCTTATCAGCAAGAAAATCCTGCTCCATGTAGAATGTGTTAATAAGGAGCAGAAAACGGGAACTGGAAGCTGACTCTTTATACTGAAGCAATGGTGAAGTGAGTATCTCCTAGCAGAGTGAGAGACAGGAGTGGTGTGTTTGAATTGTGTGGTGACAGTAGATAGTTCTGAGAGAAAAGGGAGGCTCCTTCTTTTTTAAGTGAAACTTTTGCCAGACAATAGCAGGTAATTCCTGCTTGTTTGTAGCATGACATTGCTTTTATGTCTGAACTCTGAGATGGATTAATATGTCTTGTAAGAATAAATTCAGAAAAATTGAAATTACCACCATGAAATGATGTTGCTGAAGGGATAATACCATCAGCAAAAGCAGTGGCCTGTTTCTGCTATCAGTTGCTTTGATGTTGACATAATCACAACATTTTTGAAAGGGAAGATTGAGATCTCTACCGTTCCCTTCTAGAAAGCTTGACTGTGGTTGATGTTTGGGATTATTCAGTCTACCTTAACTGCAGCCTAAAATGTAATTTGCCTTTATGATATAAACAGTGATGTCAATTTTAAAACTTTTCTGAAAGGCAGCTGTCTGCATCAAATGGAAAGATGAGGGGTTTTTGAATATGTATGCATATGTACATATATGCTGTTATGGATTATCTTCCAGGATAGAAATCTTGCTAAGTACAAGCACTTGTTAAGACAGCTCAAAAGGGTAGCCTAGATATAGATGTGCTGTATAGTCACAATGCTTCTTGTGTGTGTGAGGGGAAATAATGCTTGAGTAATACAGCAGTTTAGTTCTTTTTTGCTCTGTAGCTGTGTGACTTTGTCTTTAGGTTGCAAAGCATTAGACTGAGAAGGCAGGCAGACATTGTGTGTCTCTTTCTAGTCTGGTTTTCTCCTTTCTGTTTATTATTTTTGCAAATTCTATAACAATTTAAACTGAATGTCACCAAAGAATTGAAGAAAATACTCTTTTTTTTTTCCTCTTCACCAACAAAGATTTTGAGAATAATGCATCTTTTGCAGTTTGTGAGCCGTTAAGCAGCTCTGCTGAAGAAGCTTGGTCTGTATGAGTGCTCACTGAGGTTGAATCTGTCAAATTTGTTCTTTTCACAGAAGGCTGTTCCTAACATAACAAATGAAGTAATCCATGTAATTTAATTCCTTCGAGCAGGAGCGTTTCTGCATTGGAGCTAGGTATATCAGTTATGTCAATTGTTTCTGCTTCTGATTTATTACAATGTATCCCATCTGTCTCTTACAGTGCACTGAAAGCTGCTCTTCGGGTCAGTGCTCTTAATGTAGTGTTGTTATCAACCGAGCCTTGTGTTCTCTAGATTTCCAGTGAAAGCCTTGCTATGTTCTGGATCTTGTGTTTTGAAGAGTTGCTTATGCAGGAGGTGCATGGTGTTTATATCTGCAGGTACAGAGTTGACATTGCTAGTTCAGATTTAACAGGGTACGACTGCTATATTTGGGTGAATGATTCAAAGAGTGCACAAGAGCAAACTTAAAGGAAAACCCAATGTCTGTCAGTGTCTGAGCCACCTTTGGTTCTCACTAAAGGCTTTTTCCAGAATTCTGATGAACTCAGAATAGACCTATGTTTTGTCTCTGCTGTGGCCAGAAGAGTAGATCTTTTAAAGAAGGGAATTAATGACTTCCTCCAAGAAGATGCTTCAGGTGGTTGGCAGCTTCAGAGAAGTTGTGCCTCTGTAATGCTCTGCTCCACTTGCTGACTGACCCCTATCCCTGAGAACAGTTAGGCTGTCAGCACTAATGCAGAAAAAAGTGTCATTGCATTTCAAGTCTCATTTAAGAATGAACTATGATAAACTTAACATTTAAGAGGAATGTGAAAGTCTATTTCTTATTTTTGTGGGCCCTGATATTCTCTTTTATATCCCTGCCCCCCTCCCCCCCGTACCATCTTCCATCTTCTTTTCTTTGTCCTGAAGCTGCTCCCTTGCTGCAGCTGGCTAAGCATCTGAACTTTGACTGCCCTCTCCCTTATTAGTCATGTTGTAAGAATGCCAAGAATCAGGGCAACTTTACCTATTTGAGAAACCTTAGCAAAGGTCTTACTTTTAGTTAAAATTTGCGTGATACTTTTTCAATAAAATCTTAAGGGTTTTATGATAGCTCAAATCTTGTTTTGTTTCAACTTTTTGGTAAGGTTTGATGTAAAAATTTGGAGCTGAAAATGTATAGTCTGTATTTAACTGGTATGCAAAGCACAAATGGGCAAGCTATTACAAAGCATACGTTTCTGAGCAGATAGCACTTAGCCCTTTCTTTTTTTCCTCCTTGAGGTGCCTGATGTCCAATGTAAACAGCATTAATGGCACAGTGAATTGAGAGTGTGGCCCTAAGGGATGTTGAATGAAGTTTTTTGGTTCTGAAGGTATTCTGATAGCTTTCCTCTATTACTGCATTTTCCAGTAAGTGCTTGTGTCCTCTAGCCTTATAAAGCAGTAAGAAACCATATTCTGATGAATAACCACAATGCTTTTAAAGATTGCAAGGAACGTCCTATCTTTTTGCTGTATTGACTGAAGATAGTGTTCAGTATTAGAAATGCAGAAGCCCTAATCTCTTCAGGATGTCTTTCTTGTTTGCCCTTTATCTCTATTCATTATCATGCTCTACTTTTATTCCTTGACCTAGTCCATTCTGATGGACAGTGAATAAAATTCAGCACAACAGTAGCTTGGATAGCTGGTTTGCCTGGAGTTCCGTGGGTCAAACTTTACAAGTGGGAATAACATCAGCATACTGAAGTGTGAGAGAGAAAGAATAGAAAAGGCCTTACCTTTAAGCTCTCTGAGATCAGGGAACAGAATCTCACAACTTCAAACACAGAATAACAAAATGATTTCAGAGAAACAGAATAGAAAGCGTTAAGTGTATTGGAATTTCTTACCATACTTTGAGTATGTTACCTTCAGAAGGCAGACTGGCAGAGATGCTAGCATTAATCTCAGTTTGGACACAGTAAAGGGAGAGACTCTAAAATCCATGGATGCCTTCATGAAGCAGTGATTCAAGAACAGAGGTGTTTTGGAGACACTGAAGACAGGAGCAGGAAGGAAGGCATGGAGGATTTTACTGCAGAGTTGATAAGTCTTACTGGATTTTGGTGTTGAGAGGTTGTTTGGGTTTTTTTTGAGCCAGAGCCAGTCTGTGCAGGGTAAATAACAGAGTATGATACAATTGTAAATACTCAGATTTTGGTCTAAGAGCCATTGGAATTGGCTCCGATTCAATTAAGTTGTTTTCCGATTCAATTAAATCCCTACAACATGCACAGTTTCCTCAACATTCATTATCTTTAATTCCTCAGGAGCAGGTGTTTGCTTGCTACATCTCCTGGCAGTTTCTTTCATTCTTTTAAGCTCCTGTGGTCCTCTTAAAGCTGAAAAGTGACTTGCAACCATGCTACCAATCCTGCAGTGTTTCTAAGTACTTGCTAAAAAAGCCTTTTACTGCACGTGTTGCAGGAGTCTCCCTGATTTTTTGCTTATGTCATTCAGTATCTCCCTATGCTGGTGAAAATAAGATATTTTCACATAACTGCCCTAATGCATTTTTAATTACATTTTAAAGAAGAATAGTTCTTAAGTTATGCTTAAGTTTCACCATGTATCAGTGGCAAAAAGATCTTCTTCTTCCTGTGTGTCCCTAATAGAACAATAAATAAATAAATAGAAGCTCTGGTTTATAAAAATCCAGGGTGTGCAGTGGTAGTATTTATAAGCCATGTACCATGGACAGAGTTGAAATACACATGCACTTAAATTCACAAAGACCATGTGGTATATCTAGATTCAGCAGATGGTAATTAGAAGTAAACTACAGTCTTTTTCAAATTGATGAGTTTGTGTCCTTTATACGGAGGGCATCTTAGTTATACTGAAAACACACAGTGGGAAGTTGGGTGCTGCTATCTTGACACATGTCCATAGCACCTTGAAGATCTCGCCTTGTGTCTCAGATTTCAGCAGGGCTCTCCTGTGAAAAGTATGGTGCAAGAAAATGGGATATAATTGTTACTTAAGGTAGGAGATTGTCTGCCTTGAGCCATCCGTTCATTGCCTGCCATTTGCTCTTCAGTTCCCAAGTGTGTGTGTGCTTCACTTGTTTTCTGCCATGCTTGGGCGGTAGTTAACAGTTCTTTTTTTGTGCCCTAATTTTAATGCTGTGGCTGAGTAAGCTTTTCACTACAGGAGATAATTTGGATTACCACAGAAAGAATGTTCTCACCTTTCTGTCCATGCTGTTTGTGTACTAGAAATGTGTTGTTTTCTAGGAGAAAGAATGAAGGTCCCTGGAAATTTTAGCACCGTAGATTTGGCAAGATAAATATGCATGAGTATTGGTAAACTGCTGCTTCAGATCACCTGTCACTGAGCCAAACAAGAAGAATTAGATAGTATCTTAATTCTTAGGCTTTCTGTGGAAGACAAATAACAGGCGTATAAGGTCTGGCTTGGCAAACATGATCATTTAACTTCATCGGCTTCAGTAACATCCAGCACACAATTACAGAAACATGAATAATTCACTTATTCACAGGGCTTCATAGCAGTTGTTCTGTCAGTCTGCTCATACCAAATACCAGAAAAATTCACCGATTAATAATTAGTGTTTGCTGATACACAGACACCGATGGACATAACGTTTCTGGGTAGGTAAGGAAGCTTGTGTACCACTGTAGCTGCCAGCTTCTTGCAGACCTACAGGAGAGCCCCGTTTTTGTTATCCTGAAGCAGCAAGGAGGTGTTGACTATCTTAGTTTTCCAGTACAATCCTGTTACACAAACTTATGTTTATCTCTGCCTCAAGAAAAAAATTCTTCACACTGGGAAGGATGTTGCTCTAAGAAAAGCATCTTAAGTTAGCTACTCAGTAATACTGTTTCTTATTCAGATCGTCTTAAAATTAGGAAGAAGGAAACCTACATCTGAAACTGCTGGCGTGGCAATAGTTCTGCAGAATTGCTAGTTTGTCACCAGTCTGTCAGATATGTTTCATCTGGCAGCTGTTTGTTCCACACTGCTGTGACAATAGGAGGGGAATTTGGTCCCGCTCCTAGTAATTTGTTTGAAACTTGAAAATGCTGTTAGCTGTCCAATGGCATGGATCGTAGGGATGGCAATATTTTAAAGGTGCCCAAACATTGAAGTGTGTGAACCTTAAACTGTCTTCTGCTGTAATAATCTTTCCACAACATGTAGGGCAGATTCTTAGATGCAAAACCAAACTTTACCAGTAAGTAATGCATAGGCAATTGTCTTTTTGGTGTTACTGAAACAGTCTGAATGAAGTAAAAGTGAATGTTGTATTTGCTAGTTGAAAGTAACATCCCAGGATCTTGTTGAGGTGTAAATAATCCTATACAGAAAACAAAGGAGAGTGAGAATGTATATCCTTTTGTTTATTGATAGGATCTTGAATATCCTTGAAGGTAAGGATGTAGCAGCTTTTCAGTTAATTCAGATTATACTTCAGAGAGGGTTTGTAAGTTTTAATTCTTTTTCCCTGGATCATTATATAAGACTAGGCTCTTTATAATTAGTTTAATTCCTGATTAGGCTTGTGTGCACTAGATAATGTGTTTCCCAAGGCAAAGCATATAAGGCTAGTTTGCCCAAATGTCTGTTTTAAAAAATCCATAGATTGCAGAAATCTAAAAATACTTTGAATATCTTTATAATACAGCAGAATACTACTTTAATTGTATTGAATCTGAGTTTCATGGGATGCCGAAATCATACTATAGCTTGCAGGTACTATGCTTCTTGGTAAGGCGACTTAGTTTTTAGAGTAATGTAATTTCTACTAGTGTGTGTATGTCAAGATTGAGGGTGTTTAAGAGAACTTCATGAGAAAATTTTTGCGTTTTCTGGCAAAAGTAACATTTACTGAACATGATACTGTTAAGTTGTTTTGTTTCTTTTTTGATGGCATTGTATTTCAACCAAACAAATGCAACCTAAAATTGAAGAGGTAACACAGTAGTTAGTTCTGTATCTAACAAAACACAGGCAAGTATTGCTTGCAGACAGTCTTTTAATTTAATAATCTGAAGTGCTTTAAGCAATCAGTACAGTTTTCTTAAAGATAATATTTTGTCTTTTCCTAATTAAGGATAAATGAGCAAGCACCCTTTCTAGAGAACTGAAAGGTCTTCTTTTCAAGTTTAATTTGCAGCACTTGGTAGAGGATTAAAGTAATCTCATTAAATGGCCTCATTTAAATTTTGCAGTCACCTAAGAGATGGTAGACAGATGTGAAAAGGGAGTTATACGTAAAGCATGAAAGTTAAATTAGCAGCTTTCTAATTTAACTTTTTTCATTTAGAAGGTTTCTTTGAGAGACTTGAGCTTTTTTTGTTAGAGTTGGGATATCTTTTAATGGATCTGCAATAGGATACTTGCTGTCAATGAATGCTTCATGATGTTAAAGGCCATTTTTTTTATGCATGGAGTTAATCTTTTTTTTAAAAAAAGGTGTAGTTTATTACCTTTATATATATGACAAAGTAAGTATCTTTGAGGTAGACATTTGATACTAAAGCATAATGATTTTCTAATTTGCAAGGTATACAGGTACGCTGTAGGCAAGTTTCTTTTTCATGGGTCTGGATATATGAATGAGACACTGAATGCTTTTCTTAGTGGGTGGTGTTGGTCGTAGTAGTATTGAGAAATCTAACATTAGACACCTAGATCCACATACAGGTACATGTTATGCATAATGAGTTAAGTGTTTTGCTGTTGCCATGGGGAAATACTTGTCTGTGTCTTTGTATGCCTAGGTGAGAGTTATGTCTGATGTGCAAGAATTCACTTAGCATTTGAAAACTCTGGATTTGTGCGTTTCTAAACAGAAACGTGTTCTGCCAGTTGTAGCATATGGATTCTGGTGTTTTCATTAGGTTAGGAGCCCCTAAAAAGCCATGTCTCCGAGTATGTTTCTCTTTATATCTTTCTAATGTAGGTCTACTTCCAGAAGTACAGCTCTGGGGCGTCCTATTCATTTACAAAATCCTAAGGGTACTTCAGTTTGCATGAGTTTAATGCAAGTTTGATTTTATCTTTGAGAGGTCTTGAAACTTGGGGAGTGACTCACTTGAAGGTAGTGCTTGCTGTGGTTACACAAGCTATTGTCGGTACCTTGAATAAGTACAGTGTTACTGGCTGTGGGTTGATTCTCGTCATGATTGCCATGGTTTAAAAAATTTCATATTTAAAATTTTTTTTCAGGTTTTGCCAGCTGTATGTAGGTCTGTGAAAAGAGAAACACTGGTAATAGTTTCAGGGAATAACATATGAATGACCAAAGTTCTGTGTCTTGACACCACTGTAAGACCAGCGGGTGGTATTGATGAACACATCAAATTCAGGCTAGCAGAACTAAGATAGCCTTTTACAGCTGTCTTGAAAAAACAGAAACTTGATCTTGCAAGTACAGAATTTAGAGTAAACCTTGTCTTAGGATGCAACACCAAAACTTTGAGACTTCTCAAGTTCTTATTTTCTGAACTGCAAGTCTTCAGTAATAGCACTTAGACGAGTTGTTCGTATTGTGTAGGTGGGAAAACCAGCAAACTAAATGCTGTACAAAGGGGTGATACAGACCTAGTTAATTGTCCAGATAGCAGGATGAATATGTAGATGAGTGTGGAACAACCAAAAGCAGTATATCTTAGGGACATGGTTTAGTGGTGGACTTGGCAGTGCTAGGTTAATGGTTACACTTGATGATCTTGGGGGACTTCTCCAACCAAAACGATTCTGTGATTCTCTAATGGTTCTGTGATATCAAAGCAGGAAGATTGGAGTTCTCAAGGCAAAAATTTTTGAGGCAAAGATATGTCTGTAAAGCAGATCTGGCTTTATAAAACAAGTGTGATATAAAATGAACCAGAGTGACATGACTATAATGTGAGATCACTACAATCTTTAATAAAGATTTGTTGTAAGTCCCTTGTGTTGCAAATCAGGTGGATGGGACTGAAATTCAAGATATGAGGGAATGCATGAATGCTATAGTTACCTTTTTATCTCATGTTTTTTAGGGTTGTGTGTGCATGTATCACTGAGTAGAATTTTTGAATTCACTTAGTAACACTGACCTTGTGCAACTGTTGCTCTGTACCTCAAGTCTTGTATGTGAATAAGATAACCAAATTACACTACAGTTTTCAAACAAAGAGGAGAAAAATGGCTTCATCTTGAATTGGGGATATCGATAATATCAGGAAAAAAATGCTGTGGTAAAGGTGGATGATGAGTGATTATTTACTATGTTGTAACATAGACATTGGGGAAACTGAAAAAAAAAATTAAAAAATTACCTTTTAGTCATATTTTATGTTATTTTTTTCAGTTTTACATTGCTGACAGCAGGTTTGTGATATGTTCAATTTGTGTGATTTTTAAAGTATGATATCTTAAATATGTAATCTAATAATTGTGATACAGTTGAAAAATTCAGTTTGCTGTTCAAAGTAGGTAAATGGAAAAAAAACCCACAACCGTTTTAAAGCATATTTTACAGATTTCAAAAGGAAATGGGATAAAAAAGGCAGTTTATGTAGAGAATAAAAACTGGGGGAAGGAGGTGTGACCTGAATAACACATGACTGCTGAATAACTGTTGGTGACAGGTATTTCTCTGGAGTTCGTAATTTCTGTGAGTTACCTTGTGTCATCACAGTACGCTTAGACACAGGAATGCAGTAAGCATAGATGCAGGTGTGTATAGAATTATTTCGATTAACGTGTGGTTGATTCAGCTCTAATATATTCTTTCTTTTCTTTAGATTCAAGCACCCTGTAAGGACCAATGTACCCAATAGCTCATGGAAGAAAAAAATCAAATCAGGACATCTTTGGTTTCCAGGCTACCAAAATATGGAACGAAAACTTTAGGAAGTGTCTTGCAACCTGTGCCAAATGGGACAGCTGTTAGTTTAGCAGGGAATAATGGTAGCAAAAATTTCAACAAGTACAATGGCACTGTTCGCTCGTCTTCCTTTTCTTTCAACTGGAAAAAATCAAATAAATATCAACTTCATGATCAAAACGGGAGAGAGACCAACTCCAAACATAACTGTAATGAAAAATTAATTGATTCTGAGAAGTATTCTCAGTCTCAAGGAGCGTTGGGTAATGATGTGCTCAGGGTGGGTTTGAACAGTACTTCGATTGCATCAAAACCAGAAAAGCAAACCAGTATGTTTGTATCTTCTACTGAGGAATTAAACCCAAAGTCTTTGCCTGGACTCTCTAGTTCAGCAAAATTCACCAAAGGTACTCTGTCAGGAAGGACCTCGTATTCTGGACTCAGTGCTCCAAAATCCCATTTAAATGGGTTTTATGGAAATAGACCGGTGGTAGGCTTGCAGAGACCTAGAGCTAATTCTAGTGCCACAAGGACAAGTTCAGGAGAGAGCCTGGCACAATCTACAGACAGTAGCAAGGCTTTTTCCTGTGAAAAAATGGTAAGATCACAAAGTTTTTCACATTCCATTCAGAATTCCTTCCTTCCCACTGCATCTTTAACCAGGTCACATTCCTTTAATAAAGCTGTGGATCTTACAAGGCCTTATCATAGCCAAAATCTAGCTGCCAGGGCACCTCAGAGGTCAACTTTGTTGTCAAGAAATGCACGTCAGTTGGATGTACCGAATGGAAACGAACCAATGAAGTATGGATTTACCAGGCCCTACTCTGGTGTGTCGGCTCCTTCTACAAAGAAGCCCCCACTGTCAAATGGATCTGGGTCAACACCTTCTTTTGGGTACAGATTAAGTCGGCCTTCTCTGCTGAAGCCTACCAGGCAGCGATTTGCTGGAAATATCATTGTGGATGGCAGCAAAAGTGCAACTCCTGACATGTGCATCGTGGAGAACTCTGACATTTCAACAAATATTAATAGAGCAATCGAGAAAAACAGTATTATAGGGAGCAGTGTTCAAAGAACAGAATCTGATGAGGGTCTGCATGAAAGTATGGGAAAGCATGGATCAAAAGTCATGTGTATGAGCGATGATGGAGATGAAATATCTATATCTTCTTTGTCATCCTCTGAAAAAAATGATTTGAGTGAAGACTTCAGTGATGATTTCATAGATATAGAAGACCCAAACAGAACTATACAAATACAGCAAAAGGAGAGCTGCCTTCAGGAGTTAGAGCACAGGAGCGTAACATCCATTGAGCCGTTCACTTCTCTCAAGGAAAGTGGAGGATCTTGCTGTAATGCTGATGACTGGCTTGATATAAATGTGTCTGGTAAATATTTTATGTTCTGTTTGAAATTTTAGGTACTAAATAAGGATTCTGAAACTGTAATTAAGTTGTTTTATATAATTATCCATTGCTTGTGAACTGTTTCAGAATGGAACTTGGCTCTATGCTAACCCATTGGTTTTCTTACCATGTTTTTTCTGCATGGTAGTTGTCTTTCCCAGGCATGACTTTGAAGAGCTCTTTTTCTTTGGGATAAGACTGAATGATACCTCCTTTGACCATGCTTGTGGTAGGGTTGTGGGATTCCTCATATCCTTGCTTTGCCATTCATTTCTCTGGACTGGTGATCTTTTAAGAAAATTTCTTTCCCTGTGCCTCTCCCCCCACCCCCGCCACCCCTTGTAGGCAGAGAACAGCTGTAACCACTCCTGAGTAGTGGGAATAAGTGTAGGCTGTCTAATTAAATCAGTTAAATTATAAATATGAGTGCCACATGTTTTTGGTTTTTGTTCTTGTTTGTTTCTCCAGAGGCAGGATATATTAATCCTTTAAAAATTAGTGGAAGAGACAAGATGATTTTAAAAGCGATGTTTTCAAGTCTCTGATGGGCTTCTCATAGTACACACTTGTTTTGAGAGAAGTTACAGTTGAAAGATCGGATCCAAAAGATCTAATTTTGGACCCGCCTTCTAATATGTTAAAAAGAGAGAATTCTAGAAAGTAGCTTTCATGATGAATGAATTAGTGCAGGGTAGAAAGCTAGCAGAGACGTAGATTGAAAGGATGGTTATAGCTACCAAATCAACTTGAGCTTTTTTCCCCTCTAGGATGAGTGAACAGTACAGTAGAATGCTTTCAGATATTTCTGTTACAGTACCGTTTCAGAAAAGTTAACACACCAATAGTACACGTTAATGTTTATTTTTGACATGTTGGATTATTTTTGGAACCTTGACTATTCCTGTTTTCTTTAAGCAGTGGATGACAACAGTGAAAGCACAAAGCATACTGCTGAGAGTGTGATTTCTCCAGAGATGAATTACAGAACTGGGTCCTCTTTTGAGCTTTCTCCATCTGACAGCTCTGATGGCACATACATGTGGGATGAGGAAGGACTGGAACCTATTGGAAGTGTCCATCCATGTGGAAGTTACGAATCTTCAGAAATGAACAGCATAGTATGTATTTATATGCATAACTTGAATAATTATAGTGCTTTGAGTTTATTTATTAAGTATATTTTAAAAACAGAATTGATATACTTTTTTACTTGATATTTGTTTCCTCTTTCCTCTGTAGTTGATTACTTTTTAAAGTTTCTTGTTTAGGAACTCCTGTTTCTAGATAGATGAGCTTGGTTAGGCTGTTTACATACATTGATTTTCCTTATTCTCAAATTAAGACAGGATGGGTTCTTATACAGTTTCATGGTAGTGCTCACAAAGAATAAAAGTTCCTGCAAATGATAGGTTAAGTATCTCCTACCAATCTCTAAACCTAGGAGTGAAAAAGCAAGAAAATAGCCACTGCCTATGTGACTTCTTGCACCGCCTGGTCTCTGTGCTGTGTACATTCTAGGAGCCTTTTGAACCAAAGTTTATTTTTATTTCTCAGTTTGTTGAAGCATAGAGTTAGATGCCTGGCTATAGCTCCCTGAGGCAGGACTCTTTGTATGTTTCAATGTGATACATTTTGCTACAAATTGCCACCTTCATAACTGGTCTGTAGGCAGCATCACTCTTGAAGAGTAGATGGAGAGTTGTTGCAGTGCCCTGACCTTCCAGCCAAGCCTGGGATTTCAGTGGGCATGAGGAAGATATTGCCTGCCTGTCTTTCATCTCTCTTTGCTGTTCATATTAATTTATCCAAACAGTGTTTTGGATTAAGCAAATTGGGTTTTATTAGCATGATACTAGCAATCAGAACATGTAAAAAAAAAGCACGTGGTGTAAGCAATATATCATGCTTCATGTGTTTCAGGCATGTTGGGTACTGTGTCACCACTGCCAATTTAGTAAGGCAGATACCAGTTTCAGACTTGGACAGGGTTTGTGCCACCTACTCAGACTTCAATTTGTAATTTTATTAGGTTTGTCTGCTTTAGCCCAAGAGCAGAAAAGAGATTTCCCCTGAAAATTGGGCATAGCTATGTAATTTCATTGCTGTGTATAACAATATTTGTTACACGTTTGTACAAACAAATTCCTGATATGTTTTCAGCTGCTTGTGGTATTGTTTGCTTTCTGTCTTAAATTATGATGTTGGGATGTAGTGCTTAAGAGTTTAGAAATGGTTATTAAGTTCTCATGGTAATTGTGGCCAGCTTGGAAAAGCAGCTTGAGACTTTTCCAGTATGAGGTTTGTAGCTTTATTGATGTTTACAGGGGACAAAAGTTTAATGTAGGCCACTGCAAAAACAAGCACCTCTTTTCCTCAGACACACGCATGCACATGCCAGGAAAAAAAAGGCAGTTTTAACCTTGTCCTTCATTAATTTTAAATATAGGTATTATTTTATACATACAGTTTAATTTATCAAACAAATGAAAGACTGATTTTTATACATGTGACCTCCATGCGTTAATTAGCATGTGTATGAATTGATAGTCAATCAGTACTCTGATTGACAGAAGCTGTTGTAAGCCTTGTAGAGCAGAGGTACATTAGAAGCTTTTGATATCTTTGTTCACTGCTTTGATTTATTTCTTCCTTTAAAGTAATAGTTTTTAGAGAGAACTTGGAAATGGAAGAATGAACTTACTTGGTTTTGAGGAAGCGGGGAAAGGAAGAGGTTGTAAGACTTACTGTTGGGTCTAGAAAGTAATCTGTTTTTTTTCCCCACCATTTTGGTTTTTATCCTGTTAATGTTGTTCCAGTGCTTACTGTACTGTGAACTTTCATCTTTAATGATGATACATCTTTATAATGATACATCTTTATTTCTACAGGACAGAAATGTGGTGGGTTTTTGTTGTGTTTTTCTTTTTCCTGTGCTTGTTGGTTTTGGTAGAAAGCATGATATATTTGACTTCTTTAGCCTAAAGATTAAACGTTGATCACTTTTAATGTGAAGGTGCAGAAGAATTTCTGAGAGTTTTTCATTTCTGAAGAATTATATTCTTGAGTAGGTTAATGAAAGCTTTTGTTCCATGTTTTTCCTTTTCTCTGCAGGCAATGAGTGTAGACAGGTTAAAAAAATAGAACTGAAAGCATTGAGAATAATTACTGTGATTAGTCAGCGCATCAGATGTTTTGATTGCTAGGAGATATGTGATCAAATTATGCAGTTTCTATCCTCTAGCGTGGTGCGAGAAAAGCAGTTCATATCTGTGTGTGAAAATCCAATTGATAAGAGGCAGATTTAAGAATTGAGTGCTTGAGCTAATGCCAGCCTGATGACCCCTTGCAACTAACATTTTTCAGGGGAATCTCCGAAGCAGATAGTTGGTTTTAGAGTTTCTGTGGTATCAGGCTGGGGTGAGTAAAAGCAGTGCAGCTTAATAACAATTCAGGTAATTAGATGGTGAGTAATTGGTAGCGTTTAGTGCAAAATTCACCTTTTTTAAAAATTTCCATGCTGCTGTTGTATTGTTAGCCTTTTAAGCTGTATAATCCTCAGAATCAACAAATATTAATGTTTTTCCTAAATTTTTCTAAAGATGGCAGTGCAGCTCTTATTGGGTGATCTTAAATTACAAGTGTTTTGACTATGCTTGAAAAAGTAGCTTTTGCAGAGGTGATTTTAACTAGGCTTTGAGAATGGCAACCAGAATAGGAAGACAATGGAAGGAGCATGCTGGCTACTCAATCTTTGTTGCTTTTTTGGGAGAAGAGAAGCTAGTCTGAGTAGAGCTTGGTTTTAAGGACACGGGGAAAAAATTTGCCTCTTTTAGGACAATCATTTTGTTTTTCACTAACTGGGCCAACAGCTATGGAGAAAATGTGCAATCCAGTGTTGGGGGCTTAAGTTACACAAATCTAGATAAAGTCTCATAACATGATGTCAGGAAGACTTACAGCTAAGTAGAACATGGACATGTTTTTATTCTCTAATTCTGTAACAGAAAATAATTTATTTCACTGTCCCTAGTTTTGTTTCATTTCCAGTTTTGAAGTCAACAAATCAATTGGTTAACTTTCTAAGAATTGAGCTGCCTTCAAGTTTTTAAGCATTCCTTTCACTGGCATTCCTTATACTTCTTTCAACAATTGGTCTTTGCTGCTAAGCACCTAATTACTGATGCTATTTCTACTCAATTCTGTGTAAATTAGCAACATAGCATTCATCTGTATGTATTCTCATTTAACATTTAGCTGTACTGTTTGCTCATGTCGTGAGTTTCAGCTGCCTACTTGAATACTTAGCTGCTCTACTGTTTCATGGCAGGAAGCTGCTCAGCAACATAGGGTATGACTTTTGCTGTATTTTGTTTGTGGTCTTTTTGTTGTGTTTTTAAAATACAGGCTTTCATCAGGTCTGTTGCTAGCTGGCTTTAGGTCAGGACCAAGTTAAAGGTTATAATTAAAATGTGTCTTCACTGCCACTGAGTGAATAGTTATAAGTGAATCTTAGATTACAGTTATTTAAAAACAAAAAAGCCAAAACAAAAAATACCCTAAAAAAACAAAAAAATACCCTAAAAAAACCCAAAAACCAAACCAAACAAACTTTACTGTGGATCTAGACACTTGCTGTGTCTCTAGGTTTGAATTGTGCTCATGGTTGTGATGTAACAGTCTTCATTAAACAAGAAAAACTTTACAATTTACAGAGCCAAGCTGAAACCAAGATTTTTAAGAGTTCTTATAGATGAATTCTGTTTCACTGGAGGGGAAGTAGTTTATTGCTGGCTTGTGCCTATTCAGTTAGCAACTGAGAGGGTTAGCGTTCCCTCAGTAGAAGTCTGGTAGTTCCACATCTGAAGGACCAAAGCTTTGATTTCCCTGGTGATCTTTAAAATAGCTGCTTAGGACTGAAGTCATTTCACTTCAGAGTGCAGGAAATATGATTTTTATTTTATTTTTTTCCTATTTCTTGAAATGAGAAGTTGGAAAACAGTCTAGTATATCAACTTTGCTACTCTTTTGCTTTTGTTAATTTTTGTCTGGAAATACTGTTAGATTTACATAGCAACAGTATAGCTCAAAACATGCATCTTAGCTGGAATCTCACTGCCCCTTTGCCTTACCAATAATGAAACACGCTTTTGCTGTAGCAAGGTTTGAGCTATTCTGTCTTCTCCTGTCCATTGTATTAAGCAGACACATGAGAAACATAGGCTTTAATATGCATTTGTTCAGAGTGAAGCTTCGAATATTTTTGGAAAGCCAAAGAGAATAGCATAGATAATACAGTTGTTATTGTGTGGATGGTTCTGAGGAATATGCTTTTTTTTAAAGACATTACAATATTCTGCTGCATAATAGTCTTCAAGAAGTAGAAATTCAAACTGAAAATACTCTTCTAGCTTTGACTTTCTTCTTCAATACTTTCCAGAGAACAAGGTGTGGTGTAGATTTTTTTCTTTTTAAGCAGTTTCGTTCAGACAAATATATTTAGACAGGAAACTTCTGTGAGCATTCTCTATATTATCAGGTCATATCAAGACCCTCTCTTAGAATAAGACAGGAGATCAAGTCCTCTGAGCCCTTTTTACTGTAGGCTGTAGTAACAACATGAATGTTTGTGCAATGTTAATTTTTACTGCAAGAAATAAAGCCAGTATTTTGGGTATGTACAGAGTGAGCATCAGTGTAATTATAAGGATCAAGGATTACGGAATAATAATTGAAATCTGGCTTGAAGAGACAGATGGGTTTTAGCTGCTTAGCTGAGAATTTAATTACTCTTGGAATGAAATCTGGATCTCATTGGAATGAATCTGTTTTGTCATTTATTGACATGCGGCCAGAATTTTAGCTGGTGTGTGAAATAGTTACATTTTTCTCTTCTTCCTGAGTAATTTTTGAAGTCTTATGAGATTTCTTTTTTTATGTGTTTTCCCCTTTGTGACTGAAACTTGAAAGCGCAATTCTGAATTGGTTCTTGAGACTGAGCAGAATGCTTTCTGGTTCTAGAGACATAGGTACTCACAGTGAAATCTGTTTAGTAGAGAAAGAAAATAAGCTTGCTAAAACAGCATTGTTTAGTTCAATCACTATTTTCTTACAGTAATTTAGTTATTTACAAATAATCTAGTGTTAATTATATTTTTTAATAGTTCCCTTTTCAAAATGACTTTAAGCTTTAAATTGCCAGTTTGATTTCTTAAATGAGTATTTTTAATGAGAATTCAGGCTTGTAATGTGTGTACTTCTAATACATCTACTTCTGTAGAGTGAAGTGTTCTAGGTGCTGTCTTCTACACACCTTCCTTTCTTTAGTTGTACGTTCTCTTCAGCAAGTTAATGCTAAAGCCATAGTTCTTGTTCTATGAGGAGCTGGGCTTTTGAAAGTTTGGACAGTTTTGCTACAATTGTAATAAAAATACAAGTGCAGGTAAGCTTAAGATAATGTAAGAGTATGGAGTAAGATAGCTATAAAGTTATATAAGGATTACTTTTAAAGTGGTATTTGGGAGACTTTCAAGAATTATGAATCCCTTAGAGGTTACAGCTATGTAATACTATCATAGAAATGTTGAAATTAATTTGGGAACAGTACAATACTTATTCCAAACAGGTAAATATTGAGTTTCCATACTGTGCTAGCAGCACTATGTAAGAGCTATTGGAAGCATTTTCAGCACAAAATCTTTCTGAATTAAAAGCAATGTTCACAGACTGGAACACAATTTCAGTAGTATTCTGAAAATGAGTTGCATTCTTATGAAATTTTTCATTAGAAGCAGTGGTTGGTTTATTGAGGCATTTGGTATAGAATATTCAGAAGGTCTTGTGCTTCTTTGTCATCCACATAACAGGGTATAGTGAAACTATGTATCTTTTCTTGACACCGGCATTTCCTTTTTTGCTATAATTTTCTAAAAAGAGCAGCCTTCAAATGAGCCCCTCAGGTGCAAGCTAGTTAGGAGAAGCACACATAAAAAGCTGCTTCTGTCTAATGGGCCAGTTGAAATTTGATTATTTTTCTGCTTTTCATGTTGCAAGTGAAGCGTCTTAAGATTTTAAGATGCTGAAGCTAAATCTAAAAGAACTTAAAAAAATAACTGCTTTGATGTAAAATCTGCATTTTCATACAAAAGAATATATATACATACAATTTTATTATTGAAACAAAGACTCTTAAATGTATTTAGATTTTCATGGTATATTTACATAAGCCATTACTGAAACTCTTAGATTTTTGACATCTAAGGCTTTTTTCTCCCTATTCTTGTATTTCCTTTTCTGTCTGCAAGTTGATTTTAAAATCCTTCATTAGAGGAAATGTTCCAGTCAGGAAAGACTTGCACACCATTCAGCTCTTTCTTTTTTTCCCCTCAATAAGAGACAGAATCAACAAAATGTTTTTGTTCACCAGTAGATTGAGTGTACTTACTATTAGTATAAAAAACAGTTCAATGCTCTGTGAATAAAGACACCCCAGCTGCTGATCTGCCACACTTTGTGGTCTTGAGTGAGTCTTACAGAGTTTGTCTATCTTTAGAATGATGGATGAATTAAAAAATGAATAGTAATACTTCGTGTTATCAGCAGTATGTATTAAGTTATTGATACATTTGTATCTTGTGCTCAAATTTAGATTCTTCAAGAGAGGATTTTTTATGATTTATTCCCAGTGTATAAAGCTCTTGTTCAAGCAGTGTAAAAATACGCTGACATGGCTTCTTCACAGGCCCCATCCCATATCTTTCCTACAAACGTGGAGTCTTTCTTCAAAGCACATCTTCCTTTATTTTTTTTCATGTGTTGTATGCTCTCTATGCTTTTGTTTGGCTGCTGTGTGATAGAGGAAATGTAGTTGAACTGACTTTCTCTTTTAATGGAATGGAACAAGGGGTAAAGTTAGAACACGAAAAATGTAAAAAACAAATGTCATGCTACTTTGTTAGATATTAGCAGTGGTGTTAATTGAAACTTAGAATTTGCAGCCAATTCAGAGTTCATTTCAGAACAGCACTTCATTATCTCCTCCCTAAGAAGGCACATACAGCTATTCTTCAAAGGTTAAATGAGTAAATTTTCATGTATGTGAGCACATGGAGTTACCTGTTTTGTTTCTGAAGCAGCACTGCTTTTGTGGGCTGTATTATTTTAGAATCCTTGCTTTCATTGGCAGTTCTGTTCTTTATCTAGACTGTACCTAAGATTTCCTGAAGCAGATTAAAATCTTTGTCTCAATCTTCAGGTAGTTTAGGAAAGAACAATAAAGGTCTTTCTCAAAGCAGAGAACAACATAGAAAAAGACGACACTTGTATTTTTTTGACAGTCTGTACTTAATAAACAGTGACTAATTGCATTTTCTTCTTCGTTAGAATATGTCTCTTGGCTAACAAAAGGTTAAGCTACTACTGAGAATTGATAGCTTTGTGTGCTCCTGTAATGCTTCTTAAAGTAGCTGGTGGACTTCAGTTGGGCACTTCTGTAGGGATGGCATGAATTTGTTGTGTCTGAAACTAAAAGATGGTTTCACTTCGATCTATGCTCTTTTTACTTGAATTTATTAACATTAATAAATACACATTTCTATTTTTGTTTGTGGTTAAGTTATATTTTTAAAATACACTTCTTTGCTAGAGAATTTGGTACAGTGGCAACTAATTACAGGCTTCAAAATTTCTGCTACGTGACTGGATGACCAGTACGTTAACAAGGGATTGATGTTGAAAGGAGGGAGAAGACATTATTCTTGTGGTATAACAGTATTTAATTAAGTGTAATGGCTCTAACCATGAAGAATCTTGTCATAACTGTCCTAGAGTAGTTTGGGTTTTGAAGTAGCTGGTCCTTTTTTGACACCTGAAGATGCTGCCTAACAAGCCTGTGAGACCATAGATGTTTTAGTCTTTCTGGCTGCTGCCAAGTGTATCTGGCTACTGTTGTGACATAACTGGACCAGAGACGAGCAGAATTGACAGATTGAATAATGCATTGGTCCTTCACGCTCCTTTACTTGAAAACTTGACCTTTGGGTTTGTAGGCCAATATTTTTCTTGGCAAGAGATACTGGAGTAGCCGGGAAGTCTTCTGTGAGATTCTGGCTTTTACTGACGCATTCCAGAAAATGGCAAACACCATGTCTGAATTTTATTTGTGATACCAAAGGATTTCTTGGAAATGCATTATCCTGGTAAGCTGCCGTTTCTGCTTATGATGTCTGTGTGAAAGAACTTTGTCCTACTGTTTTCTGAAGTGGTTCAAACTTCCTGCATGAAAGTATGGATATTCTGAGTTTGAAATCTAATACAGGTGTCAACATTAAGTATTTTTCATTGGCTTGTATACGTCTGTCACTTTTCTGAAGCTGGTGTTGCTGGTAGCATCTGCTTAAGCTGTTAAGGTCGTGTCCAAGTTCCACATTCTTTTGTCCCAACATCTTCACACTATGTTTCAGAATCTGACAAAAATGATGCTGTCTCCCTTGAATTGTACTATTCTAACTTTATAGTTTTAATTAGGTTGATATAATTGCTTTCCTTTTTCTAATATTACAAGTATAGAAATCTCTGACATTTGTTTTTCATATCCTCAGTTTCTAAAAAAACTTTCAGCTAAGCCTATAAAATCATATTTGGAAAAAACATTGGACTGTTTATTTCTGATTCAAAGGCTCAAAAGTCAGTGTCACCTTTTTGCAGTCAGTCTCCATTATGAACAGATATTATCTGTGGACATATTAAATTGGTGAGAGAGCATCTCTGATTAATATGGCCACAGTTAAGCTTTTAGTAGGAAACTGTGCATCTACTATGTAAAACTCGGTCTGTATTATTGCTTCTCTTAACACAGAACAGAGTACAAACTTGTTTCAGTCTGTTAGCAGGGTTCCTCAACCATTCTTCCAGAAGAGTTTGCTCCTAGATGGTTCTTATGGTTTGAAAGGGGCAGGCAAAAATCCTATTGGTTTTTGCTGCCAGGACCCAGTGAATGAGGGGTGGAGTTTAGGCCCCTGTTGTGAAAAGGGGTCTGGGTGTCAGGTATCAGTATTCCCCTCCCATTTCCCTGCCAGACTCTATAAAAGCCAGGAGGACTGGGGGCCTCTCTCTCTTGCCCTCGTGGTCTCTCCGGCTTCAGTCTGCTCTCTGCCTCGCTCCTGCACTCCCCTGCCTGCAGCTCGCCACGTGGAGCCCAGAGGAGAGGCCCAGCTTTTGGTTACCAGCTCGCCACGTGGTCTGCAGCATTCCAACTGCATTGGGTGCTGGAGTTTTGGACTCTTTTCTGCCCATCAGCTTTGCAGTGAAGGACCTTTCAGCAGCCTGTATCGCCGGTCATCTGAGCTCAGGTTGTATATATTTGTATATATGCATTTTCCCGTTCTCCTCACCTGTTACTCTTTCTCCGTGTGCCATTAAATTTGTTACAAGTTTTTAATTTCCAACCTAAGCCTGTTCTTCCTTACACCCCTTCTAATTTTCGGGGGGGAGTGATAGAAATATAACTCTGTCTGGTTTGTGGCTTGCCCTGGCCGTTTGCTAAACCAGCACAATGGTTTTCTGCTTAGGGCAGAGAAAGGAAATGTCACGAAAGTAAGGACTGTGATTTCAGAGGAACTGCCTTTAGAGTAGAAATAGCCACTGCCTACCCTCCCACCACCACTCTCGCCTTCAACTTCAGAGCTGAACTATTACAGCAGTAGAAGGCAGTGAGAAACTGAATTACTTAATGAGAACCTTTCTGTCTGTGTCTTGTGTGATGTATATGTCCCTGCTGTCAAATATTATTAAGAGGTTATATGACTATATTACAGTGCACAAACTTCTTGTGATGTTGCTTTGAGAGGTGTGACGTTTTGTGAACAAGCTTTTATGGCAAATTACCTTTTTTCCTTTGGGATGGGAAAGCATATATATGCCTTTGAGAGCTGCTTGGTTCAGAACTGACAGAATAAACCTTCTTGTGCTGTTTTGGCTGGTAAAATCAACAAAGGCAACTTTTAATTTGTACTCCTGTGTTTGTGGTAGCTGTTAATGACAGCTTTGAATTCGTATGGTGGAGAGAGAGTAGCAGCTGATTTGTTGTTGTGTGAAATACGAGAATAAATACTGGTAGGAATTAGCACTACGTCTTATTTCACAAGTACCATCACTTTTCAATAACAGAAGGACTTCAGAATAACTCTAGTGTATTGCCAAGTTTCTAAGTCTCACACATTATTTTCCTTACTCCTAG
This sequence comes from Aegotheles bennettii, assembly GCA_013398125.1. Classification (NCBI taxonomy): domain Eukaryota; kingdom Metazoa; phylum Chordata; class Aves; order Caprimulgiformes; family Aegothelidae; genus Aegotheles; species Aegotheles bennettii. The sequence continues at coordinate 55,399 of VZRW01011299.1, read as the reverse complement.
GAAATCTTCATACCATAGTGAGTAGGTAAATATCTGACCAGAGAGAACAGTAGTCTTAAAGTTGGAGTATCTTTCAAAGCTATCAGTACTAACAAGAAGAGTATGGAAAACAGTTTGAGACATACATCTAGCCCATCTAACTGGTCTTCTGAATATTTTACAGATGACTTGATTAAAACCACCTAGATTGGCACACAGTTTCCTTTTCCTTTTACTTAAAATTGTGTCTTAAATAAGTTATAGGAACAATCTTTTTCTTAATTTTCTGTTGCAAAGCCTGAGAAATTTAGAGGAGGGACAGTGTCTTGTATGTGCTGGGGTCAATTGTTTTTGTAGTAAGTGACAGGATGCTTCCTGTGTTGGTAGCAATTAATTTAGAGACTGGTCAAAATAGAGTTACTCAAAAATAGTTAGGTGATATTTGAGGATTGTTTTGTTTTGAATTAGAAACAAGTATATTAAGCTGTCTGTATAAGAATAGAATAGAGCCACTAAGATGATTAAGGGAATGGAACATCTCCCTTATGAGGAAAGGCTGAGGAAGCTGGGTCTCTTTAGCTTGGAGAAAAGGAGGCTGAGGGGTGACCTCATCCATGTTTACAAATATGTAAAGGGTGAGTGTCAGGATGATGGAGCCAGGCTTTTGTCAGTAATGACCAATGATAGGACAAGGGGCAATGGTTTTAAACTGGAGCATAGGAGGTTCCGTGTAAATATCACGAAAAACTTTTTCACTGTGAGAGTGACAGAGCACTGGAACAGGCTGCCCAGAGAGGTTGTGGAGTCTCCTTCACTGGAGACATTCAAACCCCGCCTGGATGCGTTCCTGTGTGATGTACTCTAGGTGACCCTGCTCTGGCAGGGGGGTTGGACTAGATGATCTTTCGAGGTCCCTTCCAACCCCTTACATTCTGTGATTCTGTAATACTGTGTAACAAGTCGTATTCAGCTTGTGCCAAAAATCTCTCTATGGTATAATTAAAACTTACTATACAGAGGAAACTTAATTGATCTCCTAGTAGCAGCCCGCCCTGCCTATGTTGTTCCTCTGAATTTTGAGGTTATGATTTGGTTCCATTCTCAGCTGGGAGTTATCTGAAGCCTGAGGTGACTGATACAGGTTTTCTGTTATAATTGGATTTTGAAATTAAAATAACTTGGTTTCAATATTTCATGTGCTAATTGTTTTGTCAAATGCACTGGTGGTGCCTGTGCCTAAAAGGAAGTTGTAAAACCAAACTGAAATGCATTTGGGGAGGTGAAGGAGGTTGTCTTTGGTTTGTCTTTACAGGTGCCTGGGAATGAGCAGATCTATCATCTAAAATGTTTGGTAATCTAGAAGTCATGAGGAAACAAAACTGCCTAAATTGTAGTTTGTACTGATTGTCAAGGCCTTCCCCTCCCTATTGCCTGGATGCTGAACCTCACACTGCATACAAGTGCAAGTCAGTGGACGGAGTCACTCGCAATTATCTTTGCCAGTTCAGAGTATCGATAGCAATTCCATATTGCTTTATAGTGTAAAATGCTCCAGTATTTCTAGGTAAACTTAAAAGTAATGCTGAACTCGTGCTATTGGCAGGCTTTTCTGAAAACGGGCTGGAAACAATGAGTAGGAAGGACAACTTTTCCTCAGGTTCCGTTGCTTCTGTGTTACTATTGCTGCTTACTGCTGATAACTTTCTCTTACTGTGCTCTACAGTAAATTAGAAACTTGCTACTTACTCATCTGCCTATTGAAAAAAAAAAAGATGAAATACTCTTAAATTTTGCAGGAGTTTTGCAGGAAGATGGGTGGAATGCTTCCCTCTCCCATGTTCAGTGTGTTTTTTGTAGATTCATTACCAGAGGCTAGATGGCAGTCAAGCAATGCTTTTTGTGCCTGTGGGATTGAACTTGTGATGCCTACTTGGAAAGTGCTGTTCCTCATGAGTCGGTGAAGTCTTAACAGAATGGTTAATATTTCTGCTTTTCTTCTTCTCCCTTCATTGTACTATTGAATTTCAGATTTCATACACAGCCTGATGTCTGACTTCATTAAAAAAAAATATTAAGCAGTAAGCATAGCTGCTTCTTGAGATATATAATTATCTCATAGGTATTGGGTATAATTACCTAATAATTATTTCCTATCTACTTGCAGTAAGATTAGGTCAAAATGTTTTCAAGAATAATAAAACTGACTTATCACAGAATCACACAGAATCACAGAATCCTAGGGGTTGGAAGGGACCTCGAAGGATCATCTAGTCCAACCCCCCTGCCAGAGCAGGGTCACCTAGAGTACATCACACAGGAACGCATCCAGGAGGGGTTTGAATGTCTCCAGTGAAGGAGACTCCACAACCTCTCTGGGCAGCCTGTTCCAGTGCTCTTATAGCTAATAGTTAAACAAAAAAGGTCTTGGACATTAGAACTATAACCATTGAACTGCAAATTGAGCTTTCTGTCCCAGTGTCAATCCCTACATCCTCTGTTTCAGGAGTTTTGGTTTTTATTTTCCCAAGAGGACTTACTTTGATTACTTTCTTCTCCTGTGTGGTATTAGGCAAAATCAATATTGCTAAATTTGTACTAATATATTAATTGCCATAGCATCAGAGTAAAGTTAAATGCAGTATTGTTACTTCATTGTCGTGCTAACGGACACCAAAAGTTTTATTTAAATAGGGTCTCTTCAGAAACAGAAAAAGAATGGTGACACATGACCAGGATATTTGACTACTTTTTTCTTTTTGTGGAATGTCGCAAGGACATGTATCTGCTTTAAATGATTTAGTAACTTTGACAACTGCTTTTCCAAGTTTAGAGGAGTGTGATACAGAGATGCTAGCTTTTCTAAGACTTGGTGGGTTTTTTGTGTAAAATAGTGTTGTAAAAATGTTTTTCTAATTATAGTAATTATCCAAAAGACCTATAAAAGTAAGTAATTTTGAAGAAGCTGATAAAATTCTCTTCAGAGGACTTCTTATTTATGCATTTTTAAATTATTTTTAAGATGATTTAAATGTCACTCTAAGCCATTTCTTAAATTGTTCTGATATGTTAATTAGTTTTTCACTAACTTCTAAGTTTGTTATCCATGGCTAAATTTGACCCAAGCTGGGATATCAATTTAGGAGAACTGTCAGAGAAATTTACATGTTGTGCTTTCTTCTGTGTAGGTGTCTGAGATCTTTTTAATATAGAAACTGAAGAAAAAATTGTATGTGGACAAATAACTTTGGTTCCTCTTTCAGCAGTTTCTGAGAAACTGTTTACTTTCTTATCGAAAACCCGAAATCAGCTTGAGGTGGATGTACAGAACTTGAGCCTAAAATTTGGCCATGAAGACTGAACAACTCCAGAAATCAGTAAAGGATCTTTAACTAATGGAAGTCTTAAAGTAACCTTGATTTCATATCAGTCATTACTGGTACTTGCTGTAATGTTTTCATCAAACGGAATACCGCATGGTACTGTAGGATTAACTAAATAAGAGTCTGAAGTCTGATTCTAACCTATTGATGATTTGTTTTTACAAAGAGGTTAAAGTAACAAAGTAAGTGGAACATGCCATATTGTGCTGTCATTCAAGGAAGTGACCAGTAATTACTGTTGTGTTCTTCAAGTAAACAACTTTGAAAATACATGCTGGAAATAGCCTAGCATGTTTACCTTTCATAATATCCAGCCAGATTTAACAGTAACATTTTTTACTGTTAGATTATCTTCATGCCAGATAGAATTTATATAAATGCATTGTCAGTAACCTGGGAAGGTATTATGTGAATAGTAATATCAAAACTAGACATGCCAGAAACTTATTTACATACGGATGCTGTAGATGACAGGTGGTCTTTTGCTATAAAATTAGAAGGATACTCATCTAAATGCTGGCAAAATTGAAGCTTGTATACTTACTTTCTATAGTTTCATTTTTCTCCCCAAAGTGGTGATATCCATCCTCTGATATTTCCATTGTTTGAAGCTTTTAAGGAGTTGTAATCTTTTGTAGTAAGTGATCTATGTACAAATGCTCTTTGAGATCAAAGAAATTATGCATATAGGCTTAAAAACAAATTGTAATGCAAATCAAACTGAAGAAATTTGCATGTGTATTCAAGTTCAGTAATCACTGTGGAATACTGAAATTGCATGTGAGCTTTTTCTTCCTTTTTCCACTGACTTCAGAAGTGCATGATTATTATTGGAAGCAAGACTTAACTAATTATTTCTGTTACAGATTTAGTAGTTATTTATCTTTTAAGAGCCTGCTTTCTAAAGGCAGAACAAAAGAATGAGAGATCTTGAATTGTGGAAAAAGGTAAAACATTGTTCCTAGCTTTAGCCAGCAGCTCATGACACTCCCTCTGTGCAGTTGCTTTCCAAGCAAGATAGCATACCTTGGGCGAAAAGAAAGGTGCAGAATTGGTGATTTGTTCTCAGGCTCTTCTCAGTTCTGTGAACACTCTCTGAAATTATTTGGTTGAGGGTTGTGTATCTGGAATTGGTTTGTATTTCTGTACTAACCCCAATGCCTGACTTACTCATCTTTTTCTTTTCTTTTTTTTTTTAAATTCCAGTGTAATATACGTTGTGTCGCAAGTTTTCACTGGCCCACATCTTTTGCATTTAATAGGGAGGAAATCTAGACATCTATCCTTCTAATCTGAGCACATTGTAATTTATTTTGATTTGCATTATATACTTAGCTCAAGAAATGGGAGAGCTGAAAATCAGGCCTCTTGCCTAGGACTGAAAAATACTGCCTTTCAGTGGAAGAGGGAGCTTATGATGTATGTAATGTGAGGAATTTTTAGAAAATGATCTTTTTAAAAAGAATATTTTGCTACTCCAATTCATTATGGTGGACATGAATTTATATCGAACTTTAAACTTCTTCAGCTTCAGCAAAAGTAGCTGCTCTACAGTACCCCAGTCTTCAAAACACTGGTCTTAAGAACTTAATATTGTTATGCCTCTTGAGAAAGAGATTCTGAACTCTAAGCATCCAACAAATTAGGCAGAAAGCCGAGCTGTTGTAGGTAAGCTGTTGGTGTGTGCTTCATTATTAACCTTTGGTATGACATAGCAGCTGAGGGCAATCACTGCAGAAGGTATTTGCAGAACACTGAAGTAAGCTTGCTAAATGTGGTGTAATCATTGGCCAGCCTTGCCCTTGCCTCTCTATTTACTCTTTTTCCACCCCCTTATGCAGTATGAGTCTTCCCTGCTGTTAGGGTTCTGATCTTACTCAGTTCTTGTACCAGTAGTCATAGATGATTTTTTTTCCTCACTTAATGCTTTCCCTGTCCTGTGGCAGCAAGAGAACAAAACAGTACTTGAAACTTGTTCAGTTGAAAACCTTTCTGGTGGGAGAGTTTGGGGACAGCATTGAAGTTTGATTTGGGATTTCAGAGTCCTAAATTTACTCTTTCTAGGTTGTACTAGCTTGAAAATCTAGTGCTATATCAGCCTTGTGAAGTTATGTACCCCTTTTAATATGTGTTATTCTTTTCAACTATACAAATAAAGTAAGATTGTGACTTTTAAAAATTGCTGAAGCATGTAATAATCTGTGGGGTTTTAGTTGATGCACCTGTGAAGATTTTTATTTCCTGTTCTCATTGAGTTCATTGCCCAGAATCACTTCATTATGATAATTGCTGTTAAGCACACATCACTAACAATGTTACTGCCGTGTACTGTATGATGAACTTCAGTTCATTAGACAGTAAGAACAACAATGGAGGCCTGTAAATACAGGTTCTATAACCACTAATGTGTTGATGAAACCTGCATTTTATCTTATAGCTCTTTCAAGATGACATTGCTGACATCTACTTTTGCATTATGTTCCCCATGCAGATAGTACTGGGAAATACTCAAAGTGAATTCACACGTGACCCAGCTGTTGCAAAGACTTTGTATTCATGGTTGTATTTTCTAGCATGGAGTTGCCTGAGTGTAGCATAGGAATGTGTAATTAGGGAAACATAATGAAATGTGCTGTTGACAGAAGAGTATGTTTGGCATCTCAAATGCTGACCTTCTCTGACATCATTAGACTTCTGAAGTTCTGGTACAAAGATATTGAAGTGGCTGATCTAGGTTTATTAGTTGACACTCTGACATACTGCGTTTTTATATTCTGCTTTTTAAAATGCTTTTGCACAGCAGTGACAAACGTTTCAACTTTCTTAGGTGTTTGTGGCCACTGTTTGTAATTTATTTCTCATGCTTATTAAGGTTGCCCTAGTAGAAGAAAATAATGCTTGTTCATACTAATTTGGAAGATCAAAGCATGGCATAGAAGCAATTCATCAACCAGCAAACCAAAGCTGCCTCTCAAATACACCTGTATTTTGCAGAATTGTTTAAAAATGTTAGTTAAAAATCTTCTACTTCCTGGAGAAATGTAAATTAATAGAAACAAAAAGACTTAATATATATAGGCAGTTTGTTCTCCCAAATGTTAAATCCACATTTCCTTTAAATGGCTTCCATGTCTCTCAAAGTTTTTCCATAGTTGTTTTTATTGTTATTTACAATGCCCTGATATGTAGGTTTTTTATTTCTTTCTGTAAATACTTAGAATACTATATGCAGATAAAAGTATTCAGGTAGGACTTAGAACCACCTGGTTTTGCTATATTTCAATCAGAGATATTCCATCTTTCCTGTATATTGCTTATGTTCTACAAAGTGCATGTCAACTATTTTCGTCTCATGCCCTCTCTCCTAAGTCAATAAATAACTTAACCTGTAGGAATGTAGTGTATTTAATGTTCTGTGCCATGAGGAAAAAAAAATCTTAAAATATACTTAGCTTTTTCCACCATTTGTAATCAAATGCAGTAGTCCTTTCTGAACGCTATCAAAGACTGCTGAGGAACGGTTTAGACAGATGCACATTAATGTTCTTCCTTTTCACCTATGCATCTCTGACAAAGCAAATCTAACATGTTAGCCAGCAGTGAATATTTCCAAGTGAATATTGTTTTGCAGTGTTTGATAGTCTGTGTGCAAGTATTCAGTTAAGAGTTTAATAGCTGCTTTATTATCCATTTTGCTACTGTTGGTATTCTTAAACAAAGAGGGGACAGTTTCTGTCATTTTAACACTGACTTGACTTTCCCATACCACTGTTGTTTTTTAAATATACCTGACTGACTGTATAGAATATGTATAATTCCACTTAATTCTAACACATTATTGCATTTTTCTTGTACTATTAGCCTACCAATGCAATGTGACAGTTTGCTAGGTGCTTTGGAAAGCTTTACATGAACCAGCGTCCTAAAGACTACAAAAAGTAGCAGAGCTTAGTGTTGATAATAGTGTATTTTATGTTTTGTTGACCCAGAAAGCCAAGATAACAGTTTTCCCCCTCTTACTTTTAATGATGTTATGAACTTTTGATCAGCATGATATCAGTGTTAAAGTAAGGTTATTTAGTGTCTTCATAAAGTCGTTTTTGAATTTTAAGTGTGCAAAATAACTTAATTTTAAAATGTTTCTGCGTGAGGATCAGGCAGAATATTAATGAATAGTAAAGCCTTTGGACTATTCTGTAAGTATCAGGCAGAAGAATGTTTTACTTTGTTTCATCTAGCACTGTTATTGTATCTTATTACTAGCCGTGTGATTACTGTTTGTATAGATGATCATGAGTAAGGTTGATCTTGGACTCTAGAGAGAGAAGGTTGCTTACAACACTGAGTATGTATACAATACAATAGGAACAAAGCTTTGAAATGAACTTTTGGTTGCAGTAGGGTAAATGAAGTGTCATGAAAGTAGCTATATCTTGCATTTTCTTTCTTGCAGGATATCTTGAATAATCTTGATTCCTGTGACCTTGAAGATGATGATCTCATGCTTGATGTGGACCTACCTGAGGACTCCCCTCATGACAAGGGTTAGTAAATTAGCCAGGCAATCCTATTGTGAAACTGCATTATGGGCTAAAGAGATTTTTGAGTTGCGTTGTTCTGACTTCTGCTTTAATAAGCTGATGTACTCTTCAAATTGTTTGGTTTTTTTAAGTAACAAATCTTTCTTTCCTGAAATGTAGGAAGTATGATATTTCTGTTCCCCAAATACAACTCTTACATTCTAAGTATTCTAGAATTAAACATTTACCACCTTTTATAAAAATGCAACATTCTTTCACACTGTTTCTTGAATTTATTTTAGTAGAATAAATTTAAAACAGGTTAGTCCTTCAGTCTTATGCTTCATCTATATTTGAAAATGTTGGGACAACTTTTTTTCAGTTTTGATAAATGATAATTATTTTTGAGATAATGATTTGTTTTCTTCTACAAAATGGTGATATCTCCTAAGACATTTTATACAATTCAGGGCAACAGAAGCCTTAAGATTTAAGATGTGGTTTTCCAAAAAGGTTTTCTTATGCACTCTAGACAAATCTAGACTGGAATGAACTAGATGAGGCAAACTATTGACACACTTTTTCAAATGCTGGCCTGGTAAAATTTGACACATTTCCTTTTGTTCATTTCTGAACTACTCATAATAATCACTGTCAGGTGAATATGGATATTAGCTTTACCTCCAAGCTCAGTAGAGGCAAATATATCTTCAAATGAACAGAAACTTTGGATGTGGAGCACTGTAGTGCCCTACTGTGTACCAACAGGTACTGAAAGAAAAAAGGCTTTGCTTGTTTGGTGTACTGTTTAACTGCCTGCTGAATATTGGGGAATTTCAGTTTCTTTCAGAGTTCCTTTGAATTCTTTGGGTGAGGACTCCTGTGTGTGTGTTGGATATGAAGCCAAATTAATAGTAAATAAATACATCGTCTTCCACCTGCGGCAGTGGTGGTGCATCATGTTTTAACAGTGTGCACATGTGAAGTGCAGTACTTCATCTTTTAAAGCTCTGAATAAGTTTTTCAAAGTACTTGTGTGAAAGGTGCTTATTAACACCTATTAACAACAGTGCTAGTATCCAATTTTCCAGCCCAGAGAGGTGTAAAGTTTTTATTTTTTATTTTAATTTTCTGGAATGGATGACAATCCAAGCCTAAGTGTTTTCTCACAGTACTAGTGGTTAAACACCCAAGTATTCTTTCAATAATGGTAATTCTGGTTTTATTGGGAGAAATTAAGAAACATTTCTAAAGGGTAGATCAATTTCTCATAAGTTTCCTTGTTTATAAAAAATGCACTGCATCTTCATCAGTAATTCCATTTCAACTTATTCATTTGAAAATAGTTAAAAATACAAGCATTTTAAAAGTGAAAGTTTGCCACAACAATGAAAGTTAATATTTGCCATTTAATCTGGACACAAATGAATTATGATTTTTACTTCACTGCTTTCTTAATTGCATCAGTACAATAAACTTCAATCTGCTCACGCTTCTACAGCCAAGCATCAATGTTTGTGTGGCTGGAATATGTTTTGTGGCTATGATAATCTACTGTGTGAGCTGCTGGTTCAGGAGGAGAGACTTGCTGTTTGAGATCAATATTAGCTAATTATTATTATTTTTTTTTTTAAAAAAAAAGTTGGTTTTCATATTAAATTAAATTGGCATAAACTAGGTATGTCTGCTATAATTGCTTCTTATCTTGAAATCACAGAATTTTTAACAAAGAGGATCTGAAAAGAAGAATTCAAAAGTCACCTCATGACTACCTGAAAAAGCAAAATTCATTCTTTGTTGGTATTTTTATTTGGTCTCTCAAATTCATTTTCCAAAGCTGAAAATCATCATCATAATATTACTTACAAAGTTTGGAGTAGACCCACTTGAATTTTCATGTCTTATGAGCTGTAGAAGGGTGCTTCTAAAGGAAAAGAAGTCTTCTGTTACTTTAGGTGAACATCTTTATTTCCTTACTGATTTTTTTGGTTACTGAACTAGATGATAAAAACTGAATTGTAGATATGAGCATTTATTATAATAATACTGGACATTTTTTGCCAACACTTTTTTTGTAATTATGTGTGGCTTCTCTGACATCGACCTCTCAGGGCTTTCCAGGTCTACAGAAACTCTCCTTGTTTCAGTCTGGAGTCTGGGATGCCGCTTGGACGCTATTTATAGAAACAGTTCTAGCTCCGCAAGTATGCAGTGAGTGAGGATGGCAGTTTTAAATCACAGGGTGAAACTGGGCTCACTTCCCAACAACACGCAGCCTGGGAACTAAGCAGGAAGGAAGGCCTGTTTGTGAGCGTCTTGTGCGCAACTATTTCTGAGTAGGCAGCGGGATAAAACAATGTTTCCTTGTGTAGTGTTATTCTCCTAGCAAAGGACTGACAATGTGAGGAAAAACTCCTTGGGTAAGTGAAGGAGACAGTGCGATGGCAGAATAACAGTTAATGACGTTTTTTGCTATGTCTCATTGCACTTGGTGCAGTTGTTTTGGCTTCGTTTCTAGCGGTTTACAAGCTGTTGCCAAATATAGCTTTTGTTTCCTTAAGAAGTTTGTGGAATCTGCTTTGCTTTTCAGAAGTGAGTGTGTCAGAGATTACTTTCTTTGCTTGTTTTAAATCATGCCTGTTGTCCAGGTAAATAAATGTTAAATGTCTCTCAAGTTGACAAACAAATAAGATTAATAGGATGAGATATGCATGTATTTTAAGTAATGAAGCAGTTCTTTTGGAATGAAGTAATGGCCCTTTTCTGAAATGTCGTCTTTCTGTGTTTGTGTTGTTTGAACTCTTTAAAGGCCTGACGATGCTGTCAGTAAGAAGGAGGAAAAAGTTACTTTTGGATTTTTTTTTTCCTCTTTCTCATAGCCCTACCTCCTCCAAATTATTTTTTTCCTTAAATCCAAAATGCTGTCAAGACTGAATTCTGTGGTTTTTGCTACGGGTTACTCTTATTCTTGTAACAAGTTTTATATGCTAGTAAAAATGTGACATCATTACAGAAGTCTGCTGGACAGTCCTAAAATGCATACTCTTTTGGATCAGTTAAAAAAAATGAACCCTCACAGATTTTACACTGCGTCTGTTATCAGCACATAGTAAATAATTTTTTGAGGTCTTAGGAACGAATTTTATATATTTTTTATTTTTTTTTACTTTATGTTCTCTGTAGAGGAATGTGAAAATATGAGCCGTTATGATAGACAAGACAGAAATGCTAGGCAGCATCAGGAAGGATTCTGGAAAAGAACACCACAGCAGCGGTGGAATTCACAGGATCACTATCATCTTGGCAATACTGATCACTATATCCATGGTAAAAATGATTTGAACAGGTAAAGGACTTTCTTCTTTTCTCCCAAGCAAGTAAAATACTGTGATGAGAAATCTCTGTGGGCACTAAAGGGTCTCAAGTGTTACTGAGTACAAGATATTTTCAGAGTAGTTTTATGCCTATAAACAGCACGTCTGATTGGGAGCATCACTGAAATTTATGATTTCTTTTCAAGACTTGTTTCTGTCAGTGTTTAATCCAGAATTTTTTTTACTTGTTTTTATATGATACTGTAAATTCTTGATTAAATTAGTCTGTGTTCTATGGAAAAACATTATACCATGTTATTGTATTTTGTAAGCTTGGACAGCTTATTAATTTATTTTTAAATTAAATGTAATCCTATAGTTCTTATAGGCTGACTTGAATGACAGAGTTCATATATCCTAATGAGCAAACTGGATTTAGGGTACCGTAGTTCTTAGTCTGCAAGGAATTTATGCAAGTGGGAAGGAAAGCCCAGCATGTAAGTGAAATAGGCTTGACATTGTTGGATTTACTTATTTTCTGTTGTATGCTGCAACATGTGAATATAGCCCATATTGCAAACACTTGGTTTTTTACTAAATTCTCTCTAGCTCTGGTTTGTCATCAGTGTGGGTTTTTATTGTATTTTGCTTTATTTTTCTTAAGGGGATCAAACTACCTAGAATCTCCTGTTGGTCAATTTGAAAGCTATGGAGCACAGAGTTTTTACCAGGCTCCTAGACAGCTGGTGGGTTTACCGGAGAATACTGTGATGATTGATGAAATGACACTTAGGCACATGGTCCAAGACTGCACAGCTGTAAAAACTCAGTTATTGAAACTGAAGAGATTACTGCACCAGGTGAGCTGTTTAAATGGAACAAAAGCAGTAAAGTATTTTGTAGAGTGAGCCTAGATGGGCTAATGTTCTGTTTGGCTTTATTAGGCTATTGTCATTTCTTTTATACATCAAATTACATAGTTCAAGAAAATGTGCACTTTTTATTGCTATTTAAAATAGTGCTTTTTCTGATTTTTTTTTCAACACTTCACTGACTGCGAAAAATGTTAAATATTGCTGCTTTGCTTCTCTGAGGAAATAATACTAAACAAAAAAATCAGTGGATGGAAGACAAGCTTTATTTAATAAGATCCTAAAAAATGCCGGGGGTGAAAAAAAAAGATTAAAAAAATATAAAAATCGATCCCATTGATCAAACTTGCATTCAGCAAGTCGGTGGTAATAGCTTTTTCTTAAGGCTTTGTTTTCTTCCTCCTTTTGATCTTTTTTGTGTGTTTTGACAAGAAGCTTAGCAAATTCTACTGGGTGTCAACTCTATTGGAAGTGCTCAAATTTAACCTTTCGAAGTGTATGAAATGACTGAGTTGGCAAAAGCTTTTAAGGAGCTCTTTCATTTTGCCTCAAAACTTGGCAAATTGCGAGAGCTGCTAAACTGCTGGATGACTTCAGCAGAAGTATGACATTCCAGCTACAAAAATTCCTTTGCTACCCTAAAAAAGGAAGTCCATGAGGGTTTCTTTGGAGACATACACAGCATTAAAAAGTATCACTATGATGTTCTCTTTAATACTAGATTTCCTGCTGTTCTTTTCTAAGAGGGTAATGTAATCAAAATAAGTTTATGCCCTAAATGTAAGATACTAAAACAAAACTCAGCAAAAGGAAAAGCAAATCAACCTTGAGGCTGATTCAAGGGTGTGACTGTGCCTTTTGGAAATGTGAGCATGTGCTTCCTGTGGTAACTGAGAATACTGGAGATGTTTTTCCACTGACAAAATGCGAAGCACAAATGTAACAAAAACAAGTGTAGTGTCAGAGGGGGAAGGTGTGTTCTTAGAGCCTAATGTCTGAGTAGTGGACTGCATAAACTGTGTCTCAACAGCCTCAAGCATGGAATTAAATTGCACATGAGATAGCAGGAACTCTTATCCAGAGCTTTTAAAGCCTTTAACACAAGGACAACTAAACAACTAGATATAGATTATCTGTGTGTGTGTGGTTCTTGTGTAAAGGTGTGCTTGTTACAGCCAAATGGTGTGTGGACCTGCGGAATATTGTATTTTAAATCTTGATCTAGTTTATAATAGCCAGACTTTTCTAAAAGGTTACAGCACACAAACCTAGCCTCAAGTAGCTCAGATTAGGTTTTTTTAAAAACTTAAACTCACAGAAGAAACAGTTACTTCTAATATGTACGTTCTTCAAAATTTGCTGCTTCTCTTACCAAAAGCTTAATCTTCTGCCCCTCTCCCCTGTAATGGAGAGTTTTGTAATAACAAGTATTATTCTTCCCTTCTGACTTTGTCAAGCATACTTCGCTATATTTTTCTGACCTAACTGCTCCCTGTTTTGACTTGCTGCTTCCAAAACTCATTCACTGGACTTTAGAATGTTTGTTCTACTCTTCTGTGTATTATCCAGCCTTTTTACATTACTATTCATATTGTTTGATTAAAATGCATTGACCTACTACAGACAGGAGAACTTCAGACCTTTACTACTGTTATTTACTAAACAATTAGAGTAAAACTGTATGAAATATTTTTTCATTGTTTTTAAGTGTTAAACCTTTCCTGAGAATATTGAGTTTTATACTAACAGAAATGAGTAAAAATATTACAACTCCTTTTTTTTCTTAATTTAAAGAACAGAAATATAATTTTTAAAACAGTTATGAGAGCTTTATGTATCTGAACACTGAGCCAGGACTTGATCTCAGTGTGGGTCGTATTCTTACAAAATGTTAAAAAGCAAGATAAAAAGTCAGCTCCTTTCAAACATCAGGTTTAGTAAAGGAAGCAGAAGTTCTTATATTTACTATGCCTGTATTACACATTTAAATGTGTAAGTGTTACCTTTTTCTAGTTATGGCTTTTAGTAATATTTCATTTGGATAGGTACAAATAGAACTGTGGTCAAATCTTAGGTGTGAGGTCTCACAGGAACAGTTATAGTAAAATAGTAAGATATAGTAATTAAATTGAATTTTATACAATTTTCTAATCATGTGTAGTGTGATTTACTGTAGAGCATAGCATGTAATGGATGTACACCTAGCAGATTCCTAGGGCAAGTTAATGTGCTATACTGGATTCATTGCTGTGACTGTAGCTCACATAACCTTATATAAATTATCTTGAATATTACTAACAGCATAGCTGCAACAGCATGGCTTTGGTGTTGTGTTACCACTTCTGCTTGCAAAAAAAGTGACTTGGAAAGTAGTTATTTGAGTAGTCTAGCCTTTTCTGAACTCCATGTGACCAGGATAATAATGCCAGCAGTACATGTGCTGTCTGCTTACTCCTCACATACTGCCATCTTTCTGTATTTTCAAACAGTGAAATCAGGAGTAGGAGTCTATCTCATGCAGAGTTTTATAAAATGTTCACTGTAGTAAGTATAGCCTTCTCTGATTTTGCAGTAACATTACGTTAGCTTATATGGAGTGTAAAGGTACAGTCTTTTTGCACTAAATGCAGTTGTAATTATTTGCAGGGAGATGTTGAACTGTTGGTGAATGTTCTCACTTAATGCTTAACTGGAGCACTAACTTTGTATTGTAAGAAGAAAATGCTTTGGAAGTCTTAACTGTAGTAGTAATTGACAACTAAATGTTAATGCCTTTTAAACACTGACTAAGGGATTTCATTTGCATGCTTAATGTAAGTAAGTTTTCCTCTGATCGTAAAAATTTTCTTCCTCCTCAATTAATTTCTTAAACTTCCTGCTCTAGGTTGAGGCTTCAGAGCTTATGTCTTAGAAAACCTTTATTTAAATAAGAATTGTACTATTTCTGGTGCCCTGGAGCGTTTGATCTAGGCAAGGACTGACCATCCTTTGTATTTACTTCCTCTCAAGTCTGGCAGCAATGATTCACAAACACCCTGTCGTATGTCAGATGGGTGCTTACTGATATTTTGAAGACTGAAACATGAAGTGGCTCACAGAGAGATCTGTGAAACCCTTTTTCCTGGGGGAGGCAAGTTTTATTAAAAATGTTTCTTTTCAACTTACCTTTCATGAATGGAAAAGAAATTCTATTTTTCAAGTACAAATCTTCAGTAAAACTTATTAGATATGACCAGCCCATTTGTATGAAGAGACATGAATGAAAAATGAAGTTTGTAGTACAAAATTGTTAAATGCACCAATATGTCACTTGCGTACCCTTGAAGTACATATTTGTTGTGTTCTTTGCTTTTTGCCTCTGAGATCTGTCAGAGATATTTATCTTTGTTATAAGAAGCCTGAAGACAAAGGAGAAACAGATTTAATCCATGAAATACAAAGCTTCTTGTGTCATGTATTAAGCTGTATAAATTGCACCTACAATTGTTAGTTTTTTCATAGCCACAAAATAGTTCACCTCAGTGACTGAGCTATGCTTGAAAGAGACAGAACCAAAGAAATCAACAAACAATAGCAAATAAAATTGTCAAATTTTAAGTTTAAACAGTTGATTAGTTGTTGGACTACCATTATAGCAGTGTTTAACAGTGGGCAGTGCAAACTCTGACACTCATTTGTGATATTTGAGTTGAAACTAAACTCAAAATGCCAAGTAGTCAGCAGGTAAATAGCACTCGCTTTAATAAACCTCTATAAACTTGAAAAAAACACTGAACAAACACTTCTGAACTTCTTCATGAACTGTAGATTCTGGAGTGTTGAAAGAATTCTCAAGGTGAAATTAATAGTATACTACTAGTAGTATATTCTTCTTAAAATCCTGCATGTTAAAAGGCAGTTTATGCTGTTAGGCAATGATAATTGCTGAAAATGCAATTGTTTTGAATACGCTGATTTTTGTAATTGATTAATTTAAAATATGTTAGTATAATGAAAACAACTATTGTTTTGAGCTTTGAGTTTTTTTTGTCTTCCTCTGAGGTAATATGGGAGATCTCTTCCGAGACAGAACACCCTTTATCTCATCTCTTCTATTCTTCTAGAAGGTCTACAATTTTTCTTTATTTTGTATGTGCCTGTAACTAAAGCTCGCAAGTAATATCACCCAAAGAAAGCCAGGGGATAAGGGAAGATGGAAAGGACAGGCGATGAGAACAACTGCACCCTCTGTATGCTGTGTAGAAGGCACATGTTTATAATGTTGAAATATGTTCCAGAGGCTATTGTGATGTATTTAGACACAGAGCTTGACTTTTCTTCTGGTTTGTATTTTTTTTTTAAATACGGTCACATAACATGAGCACACATAACTGCTGAGAGGATAGGAGCAAATACAAGCAAATGCAATGTTTTTGAGCTGCTGAACTGTTTATCAGCAGAAATACTGCAGTGCTCTGTAGTAGGCAAACTGCTGCTGTGCGTGTATAATCAGCACAGTAGGTTAGAAAGGTAGTGAGGTTTTTTATCAGACCATTCTTGACTAAATACTTGTATGTGGTGGAGATTATTACTTATGAAGAAGTATCACTAAATAAAAATTCATATTTAGTGTTCTGCTTGACAAAAGCAATAAATCAGTTCTTTGAAGCATGGGGATTTGTGTGTTATTCCCAGTAAAGACTTCATGCTTGTAAAATATTAACATGAGAGTGTATTAAGTACAGCCACTCAAAAATACAGGTTCCAATTTGTGACTGTATTTGGGTGAATTGTGGTGTACCTGTGACAGCCACGATGGAGGGTTATTCCCTTAACTTTTAGCTCATGTTCTTGAGATAGGTTAAAAATGACAGATGCAGGCTTGAGAATATAATAAAGTGCTTTAGTTTAGTCTGTAACATTTGGGAGTGGGTATGTAAAAATGTTTGATATGTAGAAATCAAATTGTCCAGAGAAATAAGGTACATGACAGCGTTAACACTCAGGGAAGAAAGGATTGGGACATATTTTACCTGCATGTACGTTTTAAAATCGTATCTGTAACTCTCACTGAGTTTGTCCTAAAACAATAAAATCAGCTGGTTTGTAGAAAATTAAGATAGTATTAATTTTCTCAGGAGACACCCTTTGAAAAGGAATATGAAGCTGAAATAATACTCAGCGTGAAATCAGGTTACTTTGGTAGTCATGGCTGTAAAGCTTTAGACATTCCTCTGGATTTGGTATGTAGACACTATGCTGACAAATAATAAAATACTAGAGAGGTGGTGAATTATCTCGTCACACTTCTCTTCAGGAAGTTAGCATAAAGGTTTTTTCAGAGTAACCTTTTAGTCTTTGAGTAAGTGTTTGAAGGGAATTTGTGTGTGGATTTTTTTCCACTACAGCCACCTGTTCCCTTTTATGTAGCTACTGGTAAATTTAGGATGGTTTTCTGAGTCTTGCTGAGGTATTTTGTAATGGTTTCTGACTCCAGGTTTGCTGTAATCTTATATCTTCAGGCATGTGATTACCTCAGTTTATTACATAGGGGTAATCCAAAACTGACCAAGACATGAAGTGTATGCTGTTGACTTAAGTCCAGCAAAAACTTTCCAGTAAATGTGATTGAGTAGAAAAATCACTGTAGACAGGTAGCAATTCAGATGAGTTGCAGATAATCATAGCAAGAAGAAAAGGACTGTGAAATGATAAGTCAGTTCCACATTACTTGACTGTTTCTCAAACGAGCATGTTCTTAATCAAACATTGTATGCAAATATATATATGAATTTATATCCAGTTAAAATAATCAATCTATAACTGAAGACTGTCCCTACATGACTAATTAAATGTGAATGTCTGCAATGTTAGTCCTTTGACAATTGACATACTGCAGGTTATTTTCGTGCCTGAACTGCCAATAATTTTTGAAAGTAACTGTACCAGGGTTGCCAGGATGCATGAGGTTTGAGTTGTTTGTTGCAATATTTTAAATTCAGGAAATAGATACAAATACTAGCAACTATTTTTTCCTTCTAATGCTGCTGTTTTTCAAAAACAATCTTCTGCTCAGGAAACAGGATTAAATTAACTTGTTGCTACTTAAGTTTATAAGTAAACTTATTTTTCAATAAATTGATAAGCATTTGTGTTTGATATGGCTCACAAGCTATGCTCAGTTCTTGTTTTTGCAAAGATCTTTTACATTTGGCAGAAATGAGGCTGGTGTAACTGTTCTGAAGACATGCTTGTAGTGCAATAAACAATGTATTCTACTATTGTAAAAACATTAGTCATATAAAAAAGAAGAGGTAACAGCTTTTTATATTGCCCGTGGCAATGTGATGATACCTTTATAAAGTTTACTGTAATTCTACCTAAAGGTTAAAAGTATGTTCTCTCCAAGTTTCTCGAATTTGATAACTTGGCATATAATTTCTAGGCTACCAAAACCAGCATGTGTATATAACCACTTGCATTTGTTCTGCTAATTCCATTGGGTTTTTTTGCTAATCCTAATTCTTTTTTTTTACATGGATAGCCTTATTCTGATTATTTTCCCCCTCCCCAATCTCATTTTAGCAATATGATGAGCAAGAACGAAAAGGTAAAACAAGAAAAGTTTCATAGATTAATCCTAGCATATATTCACAATGGGATGCTTAAGTTCCCACAGGTAGTGGTAGAACTGATTTTTTTTTTCAGTTGCCCTTTGTTCATTACATGTATTAAGGTAATTAGGACAGTGGTAAGGGAATCGATGCAAATGAACTCATTCTTGCTTTGGTAGTGATTATTAGTCAAGTACAGCATAGGGATGCAGTACTTGATTTAAATCACCAGAGAATGTGTGACATACTAACCTTCTTTGCAATTAGGTCTTAATCTGTTGTTGTTTAATATTTTATTGCTTCACACATATGCATTTTAATGTGAATAAAAGGTATACCAGAGGTATCGGTGATAGAGCTTTTAGAAGTCATGCAAGATAATTTTGCTTGAAATAGTTTGTCTTGTTCTGTTTTTTCCATTCCCGTGATTGCTTCTTCACAATTATAACTGTGACTGTCTGATGTCTCTTTTCTTCTGAGTGCATGTATTTGTTTGAGTAGTTGTTTAAAATAAATGCTGATGAAATCAGTTAATTGCAGAATAGAAGATAAATATAATATAAATATATAAAATATAATCTGATAATCTGTAAATGATTCTATTATTCTATTCACTGCTCACTTTCCTCTAGCACTTCAGAAATGTTCTGGATTAAATAATGTTTATTTCTTTATGGTATTATTGTGCAAATTATTTCAAAACACTGTGCAGTCTATGCTATGAAAAAGTTCTAATAAACTGCTGCTTCATTGACCTGTCATTTGCTGGCGATCTGCCCAGAAGGGACAAGCAGCTAACTGTGAATTGAATACAACTGTGTTGGACAGTGTAAGCTGAAGTATTTGCTATGTTCAGGAGTCGGAAGCCTTGAAGTCTGACTGCTCTCACAGTTATTAGCAATCTTTTTTAAAAATAAAACCCAAACAAACCAACCCCCAAAACAACAAGAAACAACAAGTTTAAAAAAACCCCAACAAAAAATCACCAAAAAATCTGCAAGATATAAAGCACATCTAAGTGATGAAAATCAAATGTAACTGTCTGTAGTAAAGTAAAAGCTATTTTGAATTGTGTGATAGTTCTTAGTATTTTTATCTTTTTAATTCTGGTGGTGGATGGGCATGTTTTGACTGCAAGTAATTGGTGACTATGGGAAGAAGTAAAGACATAATTGTTAAAAGTGCATCAAATTTTATTTTTTGCACCTGGATAATCTTGGTGTTTCTCTGCAGCTTAGTTAAACATTTATAAGAAATATTTCTTATGGATTAAAAAGCAAAAAAAAAGATAACTCACAGACATAAAGAACATAAGTAGGTCTATTGTGGGTTTTACCCATAATTGATCTTTAGCATTTGAGCTGCAGTTTTATTCTTGTGGTTTTAGGGAGTTGCTGGATCAGCCTCAGTAGTTTTAGGCAGATTTTGAGATGTGCTGCTCTTATATTCTACAAATGTATTTTAGGCATTGAAGTTATTGGGTGAAGAAACTCCCCTTGAACAACTCTAAAAAAAATAAAATAAAGGAGAATAGCTTAAGGTAGAAGATTAATTTTTTTTTTTTTCTTTATGAAGATAAAGATGGATGGGGGGAGGGGGGAATAAATCTTACTACTCCAAGGAAATGGGGGTTAAGATCTTCCATGACCATAATGTAATTGTACTGTAACTGTACTGTAGTTTTGTGTCACACTAAGTTTGGACTCATCACAGTACAAACCTGAGAACCTATCACGAGAATACATGAGTTGTTCAGTCTGTGGCTTGACTCTAACATAACTGAACCTGTTCAGGGTTGAGCACCACAGGTTTAGAGTACTGCACGTAACGGCTGCATGGTTTTTTTGGTCAAGAGAGTGGAAGTGCTTCAGGACATAGCCAGACAATGGCATCCTTGATGGTTATTTCTGTTTCCCCTTGCTGTGCTTAAGTTCAGAATTTATGGCTGTCGTGGTGGGGGAAAGAATACTTTTGTGTGGTTCCAATTTTTTATAAGTGATATTTTGTTCTGATGGCTGTGAATTAATTTTGTATTAGCCTGCCCAGTAGCAAATGTTGCTTTTTTAAGAATTCCTAGCTGAAATATTTTGTCTGTATATTTTGATATCGCTCAGACATATTATTGCAATGGTTACTGAAGAAAATTAACTTTAAAGTCTCATAGCATCACCATTCCTTCCTGATACAACACACTTGAACACAATGGCCTGGCTTTACCAGATTTTTCTGCAAAAAGCATGTGGTTTGACACAGTGGCAGCTGTTCCTACAGCTTTGTGAGAAGAAGGCTGCTCATGGCCCTTGTTTGGGCACTGTAGGCATGCTGCAGCAAGGGAAGCTTTCCTACCAGAGGAAAAAGGAGAATTCAGTGAGAGAGGTCAGACATTGTAACATGTTCAGCAGAGAGGGGTGATGTGTGTTCACCCTTGAAAGCAAGATTGCAAGGGAGTTGATTCAGGAAATAGCTTGAGCTTTTGTTGTTGTTTTTGTTCTGTGATAGAATGATGAAAATGTGTCACCCCAGGACATCCCACTCTCAGTTCCATCAAGTCCAGAACCACGAGAACCTGAGTCAACTTTTAAGGTAAATGACACTGATTTACTCTACTGAATAAGAGATACAAGTCTCTTTGCGTTTAAAAACTTCTGTGTCACTGAAGTAGTGCTGCTTCTTTTATTTATTTACATGCAAACCTAGCAAATGTTTATATACTTCACTTTTTCAGTTTTGTTAAAATGGAAGGGTTTATTTGACCTTTTAAAATACATGTTTAGAAATGCTAGCACAAAAAAACCTTGCCTTCTGTTATTTGTAGCAGTTATGTGGGAATTAACAGCTTTAGAGTAACTTCTTTCCAAAATTTACTGCCTGCTTGAGAAGTGTTAGAATTTGAAAAGCGAATTCTTGCTTTGCAGTGTAATCATGCCATACTTAATTACTTGCTCTTCCATTACATTTATTGTTGACTTCAGTTTAAGATTCTTTCATCCAAAGTAAGTTTTCCCTGAGATAATACCTATATTGCAAATGTAACTGAAACAATGTGAACCCCATAAAGTCAAAGATGTTTCTTGGTTTAAAATGGATATTAAAGGAAGAAGCAAACAAAATGGATGTTACAAAAAGGATGATCTTTTATGGTCACAGACTTGTAGTTTTGTGCTTTCTACAGTACTGAGGTTTTATAGCATTGCTTGAGGCCCTTACTTTAAAACCAATACAGAAAGATCACTGATCCTGCACTTACAGTAAGGGAACAATACTTGCTGAAGACATAATGAAATTAGAAATACATCTTGAAAGGGAAGAACACTTAAAATCTTATTCCTGTTTGAAGGTTGTTTGTCCAAATCCTGGTTTCGGGGCTTAAGATGTTTCCAAAGCTCTAGATCATATGTGTCATTCTTTAGCAGCCCTGGTTTCTGCATTGTTAACATTTAGGCCTTCCTTTTTCTTTAATTGCTGTCTGATGCATTTGTTGTGCTTGTTCTTCTACAATCACCTCCCTCAAAATCTTAGTCTTAATTCCTAGAGGATAAAGTATTGCTTTTTAACTTCATAATGAAAAAAAAAAGCTAGGTTTAACTGACATTTTGAATTGTCACTTCTTTACCTGATACTGTCATGTAATTTGAAAAATTGCACAACAAATCAATCTGGGTGTTGTCCTAAAGCAGTAACTAGTAACATGTTCAGTGAAACTGGAATAATAGATGTATGCTACCAAATGGAAGTGTGACCCTCAATTTATGGCCTAGCTATAATGGCACGGTTATAAAACACATTAAAATCACCTCATGATGAAAAATTAATTTAAAATATCATTTTTACATATTTACTTTTTTTAGTCTCTGAAGCTTATGTAATTATTTTAAGTCTTCAGTTTTTTATAGGCTGTATTCAAATGTTGTGCTGTTTGTGTTCGGTAAACCTAGTTATGCTTGTGTTTCTAAATTATTTTTTTTTCTTTTCTGTCGTTTAATGTTAATGATAAGTCCACGTAACCTTTAAGCTTCAGTATTGTTGTTGTGTAAAGAGGAGTACAAGTAGTAGTTGATGGCTAGGGATGCTCACCTCCATGATGCCAGTCACTTGTACAACAGATAAATTACTGCATTAAAAATGTAGCTGATTACTTGTGTAGCCTGAAAATTTTGTGGATTAACTCAACTCCAGTCTTTTAAAGAGACTTCTAGTAAAGGTTCTTCACTCTCTAGGTTGTATGCCTATGGCCCATCTCACAATGCAAATGAGAGGAAAGCGTATGCTAATGTTACTGCCAGTCCTCTGTGAACATATAATATGTCCTGTAGAGATGCTGATTTAGATTGTGTAGCCCTTACAGATAACCTTGTATTGCCCACTGTTCTATTGCAGATGGATGATCTGTTGAATGAGATCAGACAGCTCAAAGATGAACTGAAGAAAAAGGATGAAAAAATCAACCAATTAGAGCATCAGCTTGTAAGTATAGTGTTAAATGTTTAACAGTATCTCAAATACACACTGCAGAGTTTAACTTCAATAGGTAATTCTTACGAAGGCTTTAAGAGGGCTAGAAGTCTTTCTTTTTTTCCCCTACACTTTCATTTTAACAAAGGTAGGTTTGGCTTCTGTTTGGACCCATCTGACTCATGGGTCTGTAATGGTTCAGTTAGCAGACTGATTCTACATGTTCTAGTGTGTTTGCAGCTGTACAACTGGGGTCTTATTCTGTAGGCAAGTCATAATTTCTGTGTGTGGCACTGAGCAAGGATGTTTATGCGATTGTTAAATATATTTCATTTCCAAAGCAAACACTTCGAACATAAACTTTTAGGAGCTGTTCAGAAATAACAATGAGCAAAGATAAGGCATTTTAAGCATAAAGTATTTTAAAAATCAACATGTATCAGGTCTGTCATTCTGCTATTTTTTTTTGTTGTTTTTTCCTCCCTCTCCTTTCCTCTACTGTCCATTAGTTTAATAAAGAATTCCACTGTAGAATGTGAAGTCAAACAAGGTAGTATTCAAAGTTTATTATTTTTTAAAACAAAACAAAGCATGTTGAATATTAAGATTAAATTGGCCAAATAAATACCCTGATTTATGATAAAAGTGCCCCCATAACTTTTAAGGCAGACACATAAGTCCTCAAGCAAAAGTTGCACTTTATGTTCTTGTTCCAAGTTAACTTTGGATTTTGCCATGTGTATCTACATTTGGTTCTGGTAAGCTCACCTGCAGTGACAATTCTTGTAAAATAGCCCCACATTTTCAAGCCATCTCAATCCACAACAACATCTTAAAAGTAGGGTACATGAGATGCCAAGATGTGCACATATTATTAATCTTTAATGAAATGTTGAGCGTGTGCTTTTATACGTATGTGCACTGAAACTGACCTGTGGTGTTCATCCTCTCCCTGTCTAGCATATGATCATTCCGTCTAAGACAAAACTGAAAGGCTAAGACTTGGCCTTCTGCTCTGCTTAAACAACAGAATTCCAGATCACAGGATACCAGAACAAATTTTCTTGTCTTTTAGTATTTTGCATTAAGTGTTTTTTTTCTGTATGCTTAGTCTCACTTCTACCATCAGCCTTCTAAGATTTCTTCAAGGAAATCTCTCCTTACTGCAGTGACTGAAAACCTTGTTGCAGCTAAGGAACTGTGCTGTAAAGATGGTAAAACTTACAATGAAAGGTGACTTAAAGAATGTGGTGCTTCAGAAATTTAAGTCAATCAAATATCCTTTCTAAAACTGAACATTTATTCTAAATTATTTCTAGATATGCCTTGGGAAAAGAAACAGTTGTGCAGCACTGTAAATACTAGTTTTCACAGTTTAATTGTATTTTGCTATACTGCCAGGTAATTCAGGATGTTTGAACACTGGGCATTGACTGCACTTTTCAAGCGTTTTAGTTATTTTCTAACAAATTCTCCTTTCTCTTTCCGGGGGCGGTTAAGGCCACTAGATGTAACTGCCAAAAAGACAGTGAAAAACCTACAGGGGCAGCGCACGTGTATGCTGATAAATTTACGCAAACCTCCTGGAGGAGGAGTTCTGTGAGTAAAATGTGCCATTCCTTCTCGGGTATGACTTTCTGCATTTCATTCTTCAATTCTATAACATCTGCTGTCATACAAGTTGGCTTTGTGTAAGAGATTCAGTGCTGTATGGGAGAGTGGTATCCTTCCTGCTGTGCATCCCTTTTACCTCATTCTTTTGCAACCCTTTTATTTAAACTTTTATTATGAACATTTCTTTTAAAATAAACGTTAGAAGTCTCTTCTTAAAATAATCACCTTCCACACTGCTTAAGTTACCATCAGCTCAAGCTGCATATCTAGTCATATGTAAGATATTTCCCTTTTTCCTGACTTTAAAGTCATAGATATCTGTATTTGGGTTTTTTCCTGGTTAAAATTTCATTGTTGCTGTGCTCACGTTTGTTGATGAAAAGCAACAGTCTTTTCTAAGTTTCAGTCTGTACCTGTAAAAACAAAAGTTAGTCTTTTTTATTCATAATTTATTTGAAGAATTTGACTCATTCATAAAATTATTGGGTGAAAATCACTTTGACAAAAGATATCTTCATTCCCATGTGTTGTTGCATGGATCACATTTGCGTCCATTGTATAAAACTTACATTTTTCATGGAACACTAACAGAATACTTAAGATGGGGGAAGAACTAAGGAATTATCTTTGAATGATGAACAAGGCTTTTGTCAGTCATCAGCAAATACTCTTTGGATCTTGAAGCTACTGCTCTAGCTAGAGAATCCTAAGAGAATGCTTTAAAAATTAGTTAGATTTTTTTGTTTCTTTGTTTTTACCCTGCCTTGAGTTACTTGATGTAAGATTGTAGTAAAGATAAATCACCTCTGCTATCTTCTGAATTTACTTTTTCAAATATATAGTGCTAGGATAGAAATAAGACCACATTTCATGTTCACCGATTGCTAGCAAACAGCTTATCCTGTTGTGACCATGCTTTCCAGCCATCTTCTGTCTGATAAGAACCCAATGTAGAGAAACCATAGCTTTAAGTAGCTTTTAGTTTGCTCCAACACCTCTATTGCAGAAAGTATGTGTCATGTCTTTGATGTTTATTCCATTTGTTTGTCTTTCTCCTGTTACTTTGTAGCTTTTGAGCTCTTGTATTGGTTCTGTTCTCAAGTTTTGAGTTTCCTGTCTGCGATGCTTTTGGGCATTGATACCATTACTGAAGTAGTGGCTATTGTTGTATCCATGTTCCTTTTTTTCCCCCCACTGTTTTCCACAAACTCAGAAACAGATTAGTAACTATTGAAAGTTAGTTGCTAACTACAAAACCTTTAGTTTGAGCAACCTGTGGTATTAATTAATAAGACAAAGATGTTGGAGAAAATAGGGAATGTGAGTTGATATCTCAGGTAAAAGTAGTCATATATCCCAATTGTCTGTTTTGGACAGGTTTAAGTATATTTCTTCGAAGTTATTCAGTAATTTTGTTCAAAAAGACACTGTTTTTTGTCATGAGGAAATTTGAGTCAAGGGAGTATCATTTAAAAAAAAAGAAAGAAAGAAAAAGGACCTCTGCTATATTCATGACTGGGTGTGTATGTGTATGGATATATATACATAAACATATGTTTATGATACACATACATGTGTGTATAGGCATATGCTCATTAGATGCACATTATAAACAATGTCAGTATTTCTATCTTTGTGTAAAGTTTCTCATGAAAACTGATAAAAGAATTGGGGATAGTCATGAAGTATTGACAAATTTTCAAAATACACTGGTTTTCAGGAACTTTTATTTACAAATGTTAGCTGAAAAGTTTTGCACATAATGTTTTTTTGGATGTCTTCTCCTTTGCATATGTCAGTTAAATGGAGGCTTTCTGGAAGCAAACAGAAATCAATACCGAGCTCCTTAATGTGGAGTTTCTTAAAGGGGGACAATAGGCTTGCTCTTGTAGCTGAGTTCCAGTTCTATTGATCAGACCTCTACTTTCTGGTTTGATAGTTTCTCTGCTAACATGCATTTGTGTGCTTCCTTGCATGGCTTAATAGAAGTGCAAATGTAGAAAAAGCCTCGGCATGAAATCAGTGTTGATCTGGAACGCAGTGACATAAACTGTCACCTGCAATAGAAAGGGGAGACAATTGACTCTATTTTATTGAGTCAGGAGTATGATAAATGGAAATAGCAGGAGACATATGAGTAAAATGTATTCTCACTAAAAAAGTCTTAAAGCTGTAATTGTTTTGCTTTATCAACATTCCTGTTCAGTTTAATATAATGGCCTTGAACTGAGAGCCCAGGCTGGGAGAAATCAGGTTTATTGGTCCTAAACATGGTATGAATCGTGACATGTAGTTAATGTTTATGAAATGATGAAGTTCTTATATCGTCTACATTTTTTTAAAAAACAAATTATAATTGATATCTTGGCAATCTCGGGAGTATAACTTCTTTGAGGCACATGAGTTTTTTGCTTCTTGAAGCTTGCTCATAGTTATCAAAGTTGCNATCTTTCATGGTCCCTTCCAACCCCTTAGATTCTGTGATTCTGTGATTCACATGAGTTTTTTGCTTCTTTAAGCTTGTTCATAGTTATCAAAGTTGATGCATATTTAACTATTTCATTTTTCCTGTAAGTGTTGACCTGTCAGTCACTTTAAATTATGGTGAATATCAGGAAGTTACTGTAGTTAGACTATAATAACTTTCAAGATTATTTTGACAGTTTACAAATTCTAGTGGAACTGATACTATGTGTTGATTCCTGAAGCATATATAACAGTCTAAGAACACACAGTAGTTTGCTGTTTCAATAAATACTTCAAATGCTTCCAGACAATGATCACTTAACAGGAAATGTTACTTTTGGTTAGCTGTCCTTCAGGATAAAGGCTTGCACAAGTATTCACTGTCAGGGTAGACCATGATGTTTCTAGAAAGATTTCTCATCTATCTCTTACACTGAGTTCACTTCCAGTTGATTTATGCCTATCATGGGGAAAAAAACCCACCAAACTACAAAACCAGGACCTGGAAGAAGGTATTGAACATAAAATTACCTGAAGAAAATAATGTTGTTGGACAAAACTTACAAAGAATAATAATGCAAGCATCCATTGCCACAACTGTCTTACAGGCTTTGCAGCATTGTTTCTGTAATACTAAATACTGACATTTTTAAAAAGATTTTGAGGCTAAAGGGATTAGATGTCAAGTTTATGTTGACATTATTTGGCTTCTCAAACTGGAAAGCTTGTTTGCAGGTGCTGAGCAATGAAAGACAAGCAAGCAAACTACAAAGTCTGAATATGGATGAAGATGTCTGTAAAGGATTCTGGCCCTTGAGGTCTAGTTCCTTAGGATAACACAACTCCTCCTAGATCATGGATCCTTTTCCATGCCCTGCAAGAGTAGAATGACAACAAAAAAGCCTGTTTGCCTGGGAGCACACATATTCTTGTTCTCTGCTACATCTCTTCTCTACTTTTGCACCGAGATACTCTTTGCCTTCCATTTGAGTATTGTTCCAGTTTGTCCTTTCAGGTCAATTGTTTTGATGAACCTTCATAATACTTTGGCTATATTTGTGTACTGTTGTCTTTGAGTATCTCCTTCCATCTTAGCCTTAAGGTTTCTATATGCTTTGACTCTGCAACTATGAATTTAAACTTCCAGGTTCTGGAGCCTAGTCGCCTATATTAGTGTCTATCTTCACATTCAGCGCAGATTTCTCTTGTCCAGTACTCTGCTGTTCACTTGCAGATCCATTGTAATGTATGTTCTTGGTGAGAAAGAACCATGGCTGGACTAGAGCATTGTGTTGTGCATGTTTCTTGCTTTCTTACAGTAACACTGCGCAACATGTAGGTGCGTGCACAGAAGAGAGGTCCTATAAACCTTTCACAGGCAATTCTTGTTGATTTGGTGTAGTCCAGCACATAAGACTGGTTTCTTTTTTATATCTGAATACTTTCAAAATAACTACTGCGTGTCAGAGGTGCTCATTCATAATCTCTCTTACTGGGTGCTAGGCTAGCAAGAGGAGACTGCTGCAAAAACATTTTGAGTTGATACTTCAAGTATGTCATTCTATGTTTCTCAACGATGTGGAGCTCTGAGTTTATATGAGACAACTGGCAATGTTAGGTGAGATGCAGTAAAAATCACCCCTCCTTGGAGGTGCTCAAAGGCTCGAGCTTTATGGATAAAAATGGTTCCTTCTTGTATTTGTATTTCTACATCAGAAAAGACTTTTTAAAGCAGTAGCAGTTTTGGATATTGATGTATCCTTGGGAAAACAGCTGGAATATTTGGCTGGTAGCCTAAAATTGCTGTGCAGCAATAGCTTAGTAATATTTTTCTTCTTTTCTGTCAGAAGCAATTGTTTTTGTTCATGTGATTTGCTTATTCTAAGGCTGAGGTCTCTTCATAGCAATGGAAAACTCTGGCCTTAATATCTTCATAGAAACCTTTTTTTAAAAAAAAAACCCAAACCCAAGTCTTCCGGTGCAATTAGGGTCAGAACTTCATGAAGTGTTCAGCAGCAATTGCACAGTTCATCAGGATTTCTGAAGAACATTCACCATTCTGTTCTGGTACGTAGACTGCTTTGTTTCAGCTGCTCTTATTTTTCCACTCCTGAGTCTCCGGTTTTGCCTGGTGTTTAAAATTTTGAACCACTTCTCTTTTGGGATACTTTGCATTTCATAATTCCATTATCTGGGAAATGAGAGGAATGGGGCTTAAGTTTAGTGACTGGATGCACATAACAGCTCGGGGGAGGAACCTTTCTGACTATTGTGGAACATTGAAGTGCAAGTAGGAAGACTAGCATCAGGCTAGGTGGCTTTCAGAATCCACAGGAATCCCATCAAATGTTTTCTTTTAGTAGAAGCTGAGGTAAGTCGTGTTCTCATCTTACAATTCTAGCACTGCTTGCTTAAGAGTTTTATAGACCTTCTGATCAAACATAAAATAAATTTTTCTTCTCTGTGTTTAGTGGGAAACTGCCAAATTTTCTGTATATTTTGAATCTGTACCATAATGTGAAGAGACATGCTTATTGGTGTGTGTTTCTTTTTTCCTGTTCTTTGGATTTCTTGGGAAACCTCAGTGCACATTTGACTAAAAGAAGAGGTTGGATGCCAGTTATTTAAAGGAGAAAACTTTGTAAATTTGCTGGAGTTTTGTAAGATACTATTAAAAGTCATCTTTTCATAAGCCAGGCTTATTTGCAGATACTTTTCTCTTAATGTGCTTCTCTCAAATGCTGCAGAACATTCTATAATCTGATAAGCAGAAGAAATAGCTCTTCCTCTGACATCACTCTTGAGAGTTTACACTGTTTCACACAGACAAATGTCAAATAAATTTCTTGCTTATAAAAAAAAAATCCATAATGAGCATTGTTTGATTGTACATTAAATAAGTTAATAAAAAGTAGCATTGATTCAACCAAGTGAAGATTGGGAAATAAAGCACTGGATGTAAGATGTAATTTTAAGATGGGTATTATTCATAAGACTGATTTTTACAAATGATAAGGGTTGTACTAATCCCACAGATAAAGCAATCCTTTTAAAGAGAGGAAGGGAGAAGATATAAAATTTTCACCTCCCTTCTTTATGCATTAAAAATTTCAAAGAAGTCTGGTAAAAGCCCATTACCATCTCAAACAAGTCTGTGCACGATGAGCCCTGTGCCTGATCGTACCGTGCTATCTGGAGATTCAGTTGTGTTTAGAGAACGGAAAGAATTCTTTGTTGTTGTTCCACCACCCTGATACAATTTAGGATGAAACGTGAACAAGCTTGAAAAATTGTGTCCTTTTGTACAGAGCTGTGAAAATTCAAAACTTTTGTTAATGTCTCTTCAATCATTGATTAACTTTGTTCCCAGGAATATTTCTATATTTAATACCTACTCAGCTGATGCAACATTTTATATTATTTTGTCGTGTTGCTTGACTGAAGCTAGTAATGGTGTTCTTTCATGCAGCAGTCTAAAAATTGTGCTGATATTAATGTCTTCTGATGGGAAGACTGTAAGAACACGTTGGGTAATCAATATCTCCATCTAGAGATAATCAGATTAAAGACTATTTCATTTTTTTCATCTGATTTTGCTCCAATAATAATTTTATCTCAGCTTCTGAAGAAGATTAAGGAAGTCTTCCCAGATCTTTTTCTTTATTTTCTGCTCTAGTTTAAAAATATTTCGGCTAGCAAATTCTGAGACTTGACTAAAGGCATGTGTTAAGTTCCATCTTGGCAGTCCTGAAACTTGGAATAGTGGTGAATAAAATCTAACTAGGTTAGGATAACTGGAAGGCCAGGGAAATGTTTAAAATTCTACTAGGATAAATAAAAGCAGAATATTTCTCTATGGAAAAAATGTGTTGCTTAACATTCTTTTAAAGGAAGCATGGAAATAAAATATTTATTGCTTGTCCAGCCCTAGCAGTAGGATCTGGAGCAGATAGGCCAACAGAGAAACTAGAGAGGAGGAGCAAACTGTGTTACTGTTTCCTTTGATATAGATGTTCATTCAGATACCTTACGCCTGCTCTGTTAAACTGGTTGCTGTTGATATTTGCTGGTTACTGATAGGCAGAAGGCAATGGCATTTGTTACTGTTAGCACCAATATTCCAGAACTCACAGAAGCAGAAGTTTTCAGCTGCTGAACAATGAAGGGGTTGTAAAGACTTACACCTGTCTTGCTGAAATAGGAAGCCAAGATTATGTGATCTAGGAGGGCAGTTCCAGCTTGGATAGATTTTTCTTAAAGGTAAGGGTATGGAGAAAATGATACACTGCATAAAATTGCTTTGTTTTGAGAATGCAGCAACCACAATCTGTCATTCTTGTGAGGATCTGAAACATGACAGGCAAAGCCTGCGTGGTGTTGACGTGCACAGTTCTCTGATACTGTAACCGAAGGTTCAAGCTCCAAGAGCAAAGTGCAAGGAAAACAGCTATATGTCACCTCTCCTCTTTCACATTTAATAATACTATCATAATATGAGTGAAGTGGACTCTAAAGCATCGGGATTTGCTAGAAAATCTGTTTCTATACATTACAACATTATACATTTTTGTTGTAAACTAAAGTTGACTTGTTTTCCAGTATAGCAGTATTAAGCAACTAGTGCTTAGTGAGGCATTTTAAAAACATCTTTGAAAGCTGTAAAAATAGAATTTTTAGTGTGTATTTTGAACATGAAAAGCTCAGCTCCTACACTTTTCCTTTAAAAACATCTTTAACAGAAATGTGTGCATATATACTGAATAAAAATTGAGGTATTTGTAAGATTTTTGACTAGTTTAGGGCATCATAATGTTTTTCCTCTGGGCTTTAGTAGCATGTAGCATTTGCTTTTACAAAGTAGAACAACTGAGAAATATGATACCTCTCTGATGGAAAAAGAAAAAGAATGGTGTGGCTTTTTTGGTGTCTTGTTTTTCCCTGTTCTCTTTTTTTATTATACTTCTCCCCCTCTCTCTTTCTGCACAGGGTGGGTATTCTGCTCCCTCCTTCTCTCCCTGGCAGGGCTCATTCCAGGGCATCCCTCGGACTGTTCCACCGCACCGCAGACAGAGTGAGTCTGTACCTCTCACTCATCTCCCTCACCGTGTTCCAGTAGAAGCTTCCCCTTTGCACGCACTGTTCATCTTGTAGAACCCTCCTTTCTCAGGCAGATTTACAGGCATACACAATAGTCTGTGGCTAACCAAAATGCTTCCTCCAGCCAGCACGTAAGCAGCTATGACTTATAGCCTTGTAGCAGTTATTAAATGCTGATGTACTTCAGCAGTTCCTCAGGCAAACCTGAGTAGGCCCTTGTTTCCAGTCTTGTCTTAACATAAATCTTGCTTGCTGCATTTCCCCTTTCTGTTTCATGGCTGTAATGTACTATCCTGTTTGTGTATGTGTGCTGTTTGCTCACAAGTCTGCACGTGTGCACATGTGGATGTATATACATGAATACATTGTGGATGTACATAAAAATGTTGGGGAGAAAGTGTTGTTTTCATTGCCTCTCACGAGAAGTTTTCTTAACTTTTCAGAATGGCTTCCCTGAAACTAATTTTTTTTCTTCCCCTTAGTATTTGTTGTAAAAAGGCTTCTAATACATTGAAGTGGCTGTTGCAATACTTGCATGATTTATTAACATTCCTTATGTGCTAGCTACAATGTGGGCTGCTGTAAGATGCATTTGTTCTCTTGGCTTGGATCTGCAAAACAAAATACAATTGCTGATTTTAAAACTGTATGCTTACGTAGACATAGAGAAATGGTAAGTCTGATTTTGTGCTTTGGTATTGCATTATAAACAGATGATTGTTCAAAGAAATATAACTAGTTCATAAAGCTAAAGTTATATTTTAAAATGTACTGTAATTTGGAATTACAGTGTGTTTGCCTAGCAAAGCCCAAGAGTGTATTTGGACAAGAAATCCAGGAAAAAGAAAAATTATGGAAACATAGTAAAGATTTCCAAGACCAATGGAGATCTGAAGAGTAAGCTGCTTCTTGGAAAATGAAGCTTACATGTCTTTCAGACTGCAATAATCTGATTTCAATTACAGAAAAAAAAAATCTTGTAAACTATTTTGTAAACTGTGTTTCAAATACTCTCTTGACATTTCTGTGACAATGTTCATTTAAACAACTCATCAGGAATGCACAGCCTGTTTCATAGGCTCTTCTCTATGCAATGGAGGGATGTGCTTTGTTTTTCTGTTGCGTTTGATGTGGGACTCTGTGTGTGTGTGTATAATGAATGTAGAACCCCTAAAGCTGATCATCACGTCTTCTGTTTCTGGGTAGAAGGCCAGCAGTAGCACAGCCTGAGTATTTTGCTGTCTTGTCAGCACAGAATCTGAGTTTTAGAAAGATCAGTTTTAGACCTCAGGAACATATAAATATCACATTTTGAGAGCTTACTGATCAGAGAGTCAGAATGGGAGGCTGTCTGAGCTGCCAGATGTGCGCCTCTGGTGTGACATCATTCATATTGATTGCTTAACTGAAGAATAAAGCTTTGCTTATCTCTTACTGTTTTTCTGAGCCCCCACCTCATTCCTCCACCAATGGCAGCAGCTTCTTATTCAGGGATTCCATAGCAAACTTCCATTATTAAAGCAGGTTGGATTTTTTGGTATACATCTTATACATTAAAATCTATGAATTACTAGTAAAGGAAATAAAAAAACCCAGGTTGACTAATTAGCCTGAACTATAATTAACCTATTGCTCAGGAAAATAAATGCTTCCTGTAACTGAGTGTTCCTAGCCTGTTTCTTTAAGTCTTAGGTTTGATCAAAAGACCAATGTTGAGAATAAAAATACGCTATAATTTAGGAGGTTTCTTGGGCATTTTCACTGACACTCTTGCAAAATCAGTGATGTATTGCTGTGTGAAGGGTCCCATAAGGTAGAACACTACTGGAACTATTACTAGCATCCTTCTTTACCCACATTATCTCTTCCCTTGTTTCAGGGGTTTTAGGTCTTTTGGGTTTTGAGCTCGTATGGAATGCCAAATGTGCAGTTTCAAGGCCAGTGGTGAGCTGGGTATCGCCACCAAGAATAGAAAAACAGTCTTAAAGTCACTGTTAGTGTTCTTTTGCAGTAATATAAAGAAGGTGATGGTAGTCTCAGTTTTGTTTGGCTGTGTTTTCTGTCTGGAGATCTTGGAATTCAAGCATTTCTTCCCTAACTTGTGGATCCTGAACCTAAAATATCATCTGTGCTTGTGAATACTACAGGTTTCTTCCCTATGTTGCTGCTAGCTGACGGATATATAGATCACTTACAAGGACTGTAGATTATGAGGGCATAAATCTGTAAACTGTTCATATTTAGTTGTTTATATACTGTAATATAGTTTTACTGCTGCTGTACAGGACAGGTAATATATCCCTACTATGTAATATTACAATTTTATCATATGCTTAAAGTTCTCTAGCAGTAGTTATGGGTTAGTGTACTTACTGCTTAACTTGCCTTAAGAACTTACCGTAACACTGAACTTTGTTAACATGCTTTATAATTGGATGTATGTTTTGCACTTTTAATGAGAGCTATTTTTTAATATTTTCACATTTATTAACTTTATATTGTTTCAACAGCCTTGGAAGCAAGTCAGCATTTTATATTTCATAAACACTTTCCCAATCATACATTGATTTCTGTCATTTTGTGAACAAAATTTGTTTCTTATTCTTAAAACTCAAGTATGTGTCTGGAACTCAATTCTTATGTAATGCTGCTTTATTTTTTCTCTTGGTAGAAGGATATCATTTTATGACATAGCTAACTTTCTTCAATACAGTTTAAAATGTTTTCATTTGTATTATGGGGCTTTAATGATGCAACTCTAGGAACACAGCATTTGGAATACACATTGTCAGTGAACTAGTTATGAACTCTTGTAGTACAGGAATTATACCACTTGCTCTAGGTTCTAGCCTCAAGTGCTTCTTGAGAACACAAACACAGATGAAAACTGCTTTGTTACTCAAGCACTGCAGTTGTTCACATCGCTGCTTACTGTGCATCTCATGGTGAAAGTGTTTAGACTTTTTGTATATAAACATGACAAAGATACTGTAAGGAGTTCTAGCAGGGTACACATAGCTTTATCACCAGCAAGAGAGCTGCTGTATGCGCATCGATTATAAATTGGGTCCAGGCTTTGCTTTTCATGCAGTTTTTTTTTTCCTTTAAAACCAGGGTACATGGCTTAACTCTATGAAATGTTTCCAGACCTTTCTTCACTGATTCCAGTTCTTTGTAGGGTGTACAAAGTGTTTGTGTCAGCAGAACAAAGTTGCTTCGGATTATAGTCTTGGAAGTTCTATGATTCATGTTAAGAGTGACAAATTATTAAAAATATCCCGGAATCATTACATTACTGTCCTTTATATGTATTTACTTTGGCTCTTAGAGATTAGTGTTCAGCTATATGAGGAAACATCTTTTAAGAAAAACTCCCTTCTGCCATTTTAGGTAGTTGCAGATTGGACTAAAGGAGAAACGTCTCTTGTACCTAAGTATAGGTACCCTAAACTCAGTATATATTTGCAAACAAAATTATACATGTGATCACATTTGTGTGTTTTGCACATAGATCTGTATTTATGGATGAAATGCCTTGCCTTGATGTAGTTATCTATTAGTTTCAGTATTTTTTTCCTTTAAGAAAGACAGTATTTTTCTTAAAGCAAGTTGGGGTTTCTATACAGACTGTGCAGAAAAGAAATAATGCTATACCATATTACCAATCATTTTACTACCACATGCTGTGGTGAAAGGTAGTTTGAAAAAATTGGGGTTGTTACTTGAAGTC
Source organism: Aegotheles bennettii (assembly GCA_013398125.1). NCBI lineage: Eukaryota > Metazoa > Chordata > Aves > Caprimulgiformes > Aegothelidae > Aegotheles > Aegotheles bennettii. The sequence goes on along the minus strand of VZRW01011299.1, from coordinate 19,382 downwards.
ATGCTCCATAGTGTGGAATGCTGTTTAACAATGTTGATATATGGGTATCATATAGCTAGCTAAAAAGGGAGAAGAAAAAAAAATTCAAAGTGAAGGTACTGACAAATGTTACTGATTTAAGGTGTGAAATTGTGATGTTTTCCAGAGGTAGAAAATGAGAGCTTTCCAGTGTAGCCTTTCAAAGGAAGACTGTGTCTTTAAAAGAAGGCCTGTGAAATGGCAACTGGTCCTGTGCCAAGGCAGTGAGATAAGGGAAGTCAGAATGGATCAGAAAATGAAAAACTTCTGTAGTAGAGTTTGTGTTCCTTCCCCCTACCCCCCCTCCAAAAAAGAATGGTAGTTTGAAGTGTCTTCAAACTCGTGAGTGAGTTGCTAGAAGATGGGTTATTAAACAGTATGGGCAACATGGTCAAAATATGTAATACAGTGTATCTTACATGTTGTTGTTCATTGTTAGATAGCTAACATGTATGTGCACGGATGCAAATATTTTTGAAGTGTACAGTTGTAAACACACACAAATTCTACTTGCAGCTCTGAACAGTGTTTGAAGTGTAAGAGATCAACAGTGTTAAAACACTTCAGATTATAAGAGCAAGGGAATTCCATGCAGGACTTGCTATAAATATTATTTGCACTGCATTACTTTAAAACTATCTTTGTTTCTGAAAGGTGGATTAAAAATGAGTGGGGGACATGGTAATTGCAATTTAAATGGTGAAAAGTTGCAGCTCTGTCATGGCAATTGCTCATTGTTTTGTCTTGGTCCTCTGATATCATTGTCCTTGTCTTTTTCTTGTCTCTGCTTTCCCATTATGCCATTGGCAAGGAGTTGAGAAGTTAGTCCATTACTTCTGTGATAAAGCGTGGTACAGTACAACTTCAGATTTCTTCCCGTCTCCTTCTCATGCGTTTTCACTGTTTTTTTTTGCCCTATGCATGATGCATGTCTATTGGAGATGTGCATGCAGTTCTCAGATTTTTCATTGCTTCACTTCCCTCATTCCGTAAAACACTGCAGGGAGAAAATGTCTTTATTTCCTTCTACAGAGGTATTTATAGGGAATTGAGGTGAGGATTGAGGTTAGCGATATAAAATAACCAAAGCAAAACTGAAGGGGATTTTAAAGTAGTGATATTGCAGTGACTGTTGCTGTCATGACCACATTGATTTAACTTCTTATCAGTGTAGCATACTTGTCTCAATTTTCTGACACAAAGCTAATGTAATCTCGGGTTCAATAACTGTAGTAAAGATAATCCTCTTCATGGGTTTCTCTTTCTCTGGATGCTGTAACAGCCAGATTTACTCGAGAGAAACAAGAGTCTCTTAAGCTAATGTGTGAAGGACTGTAATTTAGTAATTTTGATTGGTGCACCAATACTTCTCTTGCCAGTACAGAAAAGTCTGTTTCTTTGTTGTGCAAAAAGGAGTATGTGCACAAAGGGATTTGTGTAATGTACTTTCATTTTGGGGAGAACTAATTCTCTACAGTTACATTGTACGAGAGATGTTTTAGAGTCCAACTTTACATTTTAGGAGCATCTCAAAGGAATGCAGGTGTTTGGATATTTTCCTTATGGACAAAAATAAAATTCTAGTTAGCATCAGGGTCTGACCCACCTTGAAATGTTATCAAAAGTGCCCTCAAAGCAATGCAGATGATAAACTTTTTTTTTTAATATTTCCATGAAATAAATTACTATTCCTAGAAGGCAGAGTGCTTCTATATCTTTCTGTTCTCTTCCTCCTTGTGCTGGAATTCACCAAGTACTAGTCCTTCCGCTGGCTGTTTTTTTTTGACTAATAACACGATCATAATTTATTAAGACTTCCTCAGTAAATGGAAAACTTGTGTGTAAGATAAAGATGTAAGCTGTGGATGAAGATAATGCGGTTTCCAGCGTTAGCTAACTTCTGAACTGTTACTGGCATATTTTGGAAGTGGTGTCATCTTGAATGTTAATGCATGTAGCATTTTGAAGAGATTAAAATCTGTAATCATGATGATTGGACAGACTTCGACAAAGTAGAAATATGTAATTAGAAAATGGTACAGTACTTAAAACAATTTAACAAAGGTGACACCATGGCTTTGGTGTCCTCATAATTCTGAGCTTGGAGCTGTTTTCTACCTTCGAGTTGCTAACTTCCTGGATGTTTAGCTGCTTAGAGTTTTTTAGGTTATGAAGGATAAAGAGGAAAATATGTATTTTTATATGTATAAATGCAAAATTGTCTAAATGGAAAAGCTCAACTATTACCTAGTTTTTATCAAAAGGACTCAAAATAGCATTATCAAAAGCTTGCTGCTTAGCTGTATTTCAGTTCCTCTTGTATTTAACTCAACTTTCCATACAAATTTATTTTCTTCTGTAGCTTACAAATTTTTCCTTTTGCTGATTAGCGTATATAGGATTATTTGATGTAAAGTTAGGATTTGTAGTGCTCAGATTAGATATTTATCTCCATTTTTTAAGACTGGCCTTTCTAGGCGAGGAGAAATTTTTTTCTGACAATTATTTTTACATATTAGAATTGAAGATAATACTGTTTGCTATAAATGTACTAATTTTTTACTTTAGGAAGGATTAGAAAATCTGAATTATTTGTTGAAGTGTTCGTAAGGTAATCAAGTATATGTATTGCTTTGGTTTCTACACTCATTTTTAGCAGTTTTGGTTTTGCAGGTGAGGTCTCAAATCAATAAATCATTTTGGCTACCAGATGTCAGCTCCTAAACTTGGAAGGATAATGACTTCTGTAACCATAAACACTGAAAAATGACAAATATCTACAAGATTCATCTTTTTTAAGCTATACCTCTCAATATATGGAAGGATTAGTTATGTTTAGTACTTCCTTCCTGCAGGATTGCTTGGTTAAGGATTCACAAGCTTAAGCTAGTTTTGGTCAAGTAAGGAAAAATGTTTTGATACTCACTTGACACCATTTTGAAGGCTTTTTGGGGTGTTTTTTCCTTCTCCTCCTCCCTCTTTCCAACACACTTGTATTCAGACTGTTCAACATATTTGCACTCACCTGTCTGTCACTTGCTGATGTCACTGATCCAGCTTAGATGTTCCCTTTGCTTACAGGTATAACTGGTATATTCTAAAGGGAAAATCTGCTAGTAAATCAATATTAGACTGAGAAAACTTCTCTCATCACCATTATTTTTTTTTTCTTGATGAGAAATTTTGAAGATTCTGTTTTCAGTAGTAATCCTGCCAAGGAAAAGATGAAAAGCTTAAAGAATCCTGAGGTGTGTTATTGTCCTAGAAAAGGTAACAGGACTTTGGCATGCACAGCTATCATTACATTCTTCCTGCTGATTCTAAGAAGAGCTAAAAAGACCAGACAAATAATTGGTTTTCACATTTAGATGTTGTGAATAATTCAGGAGAGTGACCGAAGTGACAGTTTTAGTCAAACTCCTTAAAGACAGACACTGCTTCTCTTTTACTGACCGTATTTCACTAGTACACAAGTATTATAAGCATGTTTACTCTGTACATGCAATCTATCAGTTGGTAAGTAGTTCAAGGATAAGACTAGCTTGTAGTAGTGCAATTCCCTCCTTTATAAAGAAAATGAGAAAATCATCCAAACCTGTACTTGCTAAAACTATTTTAAGTTTTAATACATTTTGGGCTTTGCCATGAATTGCAGAATTTTAAATAATTCTTCTAAGATCTGTATACAGTTTTCAAGTCTAGGATGTATTTGTGAAACTAGCGCATACATTAATCTTAAAAGTCTTCTTACAGGGAAGAGCAAAGAGTAAATAGAAATGACCCAGAAGAGGCAGTTCTCATATCTGATACATGTCTGATCAGACTATATCTTCTGATAAAATGTCAAGTCTTCATTGTTATATTTATCCCTTTGTTATCAGCGTAATAGTATATGATCGCTAGCTTCACATGTATTCTGTACTGCTTTATTGAAGATGTTTTTTTTATCAGCCCATTTGAATTCCATTCAAGATAAAACAGTTCCCTAAGTCTAGTCATTAACCTCTTTACAACATACCTGTAACAAATTTTCTGACCTCAGTAAGGCAAGTGAAATGCACTGTAAAGTCACGTGGTCCATTAAGCTCCTTTCCTGCCTCTACAGTATACAACATTGATAAGAGGTTTGGGATAGTTAACTTGAGTATGCAGTGAATAAAAAATAAAAGATGGATACAGTCTGATAGCTGTAGTGTTTGTTTATTAAGCACTTGAATCAGAACTGATCAATGGTACTCATGTGCCATTCTTACACTGTCCTGCAGATTCAGGTGAAACCATCAACCATGCCTTTTTCGTGTTTCCTTTTTAAGCTGATCGGTTTCTTTTTTGTCTTTATGTTGTTGTATATTTCAGTGCTGTTATAATTTTTTCCTCTTAAGTGACAAGTTATATATGTACATGTCCCATGAAACATCCTGTTTTGTCAAAGTTTTGATTTAAATAAAACAGACATACAGCCCTTATCAAGCATCCAGTCAGCGCACGTTGGATTCAGGATGATATCTGGCGTTTTCTTTACTTAACATATTATTGTATTATTTTCTCTTTAACAGCCTCAAGTACTACAGCCTTCCAGCAGCCTTCCCAGTTCCACAGACCTCGCCCAGGGAAAACTAATAAAAACACCACATATCGAGGCCCACAGTGAATATCCCAAATATGGCCTGCATGAAAATAGCAATCAGAATCAAAATGCTGCAAATGTGTGTCTCTTAAATAACCTGAATGATGTAAACTCTTTAATGAGCATACAGTTAAACATAAAAGATGAGAATGCATCATATTTGGAAAATCTGAAAAATAGAAATAATGAAGACCCTGGAGAGGTGGCCAGTAATCAAGAAGGTACACTATCATCTGGTTCCTGTTTTCAGACCTCTACAAGAGCTGATGCTAGAGAGGTGCAGACTGAATTAGCTGTGAAAGGTCAACCAAGCACTTTCACAAGCAAGGCTTCTCAGCCAAAGACTTCAAGAATAGCAAAGCCCCCAAATGCTTTAGTGCCTCCTACAATGGCCATTCTCACACGATCTGCAAATCATTCCGCTGCTTCCAAGGAACGTGAGCTTCTACCATCAAGTAGTTTGACTCCGCTACAGTCAACATCTGGTCAGGATAACCTAAAGGGTAAACAGAGCCAGAAAGTGTCTAAACTTCGCCCACCAACTATGTCCTTCATTAAATCTAAGCAAATGAGCAGTCAGAAATCCACACCAGTATCTGCAGAGCCTCAAAACACCTGTTTGAAGACTAACATCCCAAAGCCACCGGTACAGAGAAAGGAAGGTGTGCAAACACAGAATACTGGTTTGCATTCCGGAGATAGTTTGCCCTCTAGTCGACATTCCCGCCTCCCTAAACCAAAGACACATTGAGAATGTAGCTACATCTCATTGAATGATGCCATACATTAAACTACTTCCTATGTGTTGACTGCCTTTGAGGCTCCTTTATCTACAGCCTGCAAATCTGAATATTAAAAATAGCATCTTTATTTAGCATTTGCATACTCCATCCTGTTATGTTCTGGGGCTCATGTTACTAGCTGTGCAGCTTTTCTTGAGTGTTTTTTTCATATCATAGGTCTGTATTAAAGATTGTATCGCCCAGTGATCTTGGTAATTGAGCAGATACTGAAGTCTGTGGTGACCAGGAATACCAGAATGCTGCACTATGTTTTTCAGGATGGCAGGATTTCTTACCTCTGTTGAGTTATTAGACAAATGAAATTACTGTTCCGTTTAAATTCTGGGTTCTGAGTACTCGTTAGGTTAGAGTGGTGGAAAACTAGGCTTACTAGCAGATGTTTTATTGGCCATAATTCTGACTCTGTATTCCAGAGGCCTATGCAAAAATCCTTGTATTTATCATTATCTCAAGACTGACATATTTAATGTTATTTAATCTGATGGGTTGGGTGGGTTGTGTTGTTTTGTTTTGCTGTATTCTGAAGTTGCTCTGTTCTTTATTTATCCCATTTTCACTGTTCAGACAATAAGCAGATTTCACAGGGTGAAAAGAATCTTCTCTCTTAAACATCATCATTTGTTAAGATTGTGGTATATTTTCGTTGTGTTGAATAGACACATTACCAGGTAGATTCTTGAAGCGCAGTGCTAAGGATACTTGTGCAAAGCCTTCCTATATGGGCTCTTATTGAATTGGTAAGTAGGGAGCCTCTGGGAATAAGGGGTCCATAACACCTATGTTGACATTGCACAACATGCATTTTAATTAATAGTTTTTAACTTTTATTGTACTACTTGTATTTATTGATTTCTGTTTAATATTGAAAGACTCTGAAGTACCTGACTTAAAATTTTGCACAAACTTTGCCATATGTGTAAGGATTTGAAACTATTTTACAGAATAAAAATTGTATTAAAAATCAACTATTTTTAAAACAAAAGAATGAATTAACCCCACTTATTTGCTTTGAGCAATCCTATGATGTCCTAATCTAGAGCTGGTACTCTTAAGAGTTTTTCAGAGATGTGTATTTTGGTTTCGGGTTTTTGTAAATTATTTTTTTTGTGTAATTTCTAAAGAAGTGCATGATAACTGGGAAGGAGCTTTTTGGGGAAATAAAGCAAAAAAAACCCACAGCATTTTTCTGCTCTCTAGGAGAAGTATTTTTTCTGAAAGTGGTCTGGAAATATATGCCCATCATAGTGCGACTATGGGACCATGACACATGTGCTGTGAGTTAAATATATGCATATCCAATGAAGCTTTCCAGAAACTTAGTTATGTCCCATCTCCAATTCTTCCCTTCTTTCCCATCACTGTCTTTTGGATGTTACTCTTAGGGGTTTTTTTTTCTGTTCTTGGATTGTTTTTAAAATTGGCAGCAGAAGGCTGTTACAATTACTTTGCTCAAAATCTGTTCCTGAAGAGCATATAATGTCAGTAAAATGAAACATAATAATAGTTTGTTCTAGGCTCTGGCTATAGGACATTGACATATTACAGTATTTTCTTTGAGAGAATTAAAATGAATAGGTATAGACATTTCATAAATAAATTCAATAATCAACTTTTGTAGTGAAGCCTTTTAACTAGTGGTATCCTGGTGGATACTGTAGTTGGATGGGAGAAGGAAGAAAATGTAATCATCTCTCCTGAATTTTTCAGTACATAATTAATGTCCAAGAAAGTTTTTGGATTTGTCACACTAAATTCTTTTAACTGACAATAAAGTGGAAAAAGGAAAATCTTGGGGGAAACACGGGTAGGGGAAGGGTTCTATTTCAGAACTTCTTATATCAATCTGAAATAAGAGACCTGCAGGACTTCATGTTAACTGCACTGAAGACAATGTAAGCAGAAGTAACAAGGATAATGTGAATTGTTACAGTTGATATAGGATCAAAATAACTACAATCAAAATTGCTGTAACAATTATTCTCCAGGATAAAATCTTTCCTAGAAATGCATTGAATTAGATGGCCTTCAGCATAAGCTTTTACTTTAAATAATAAAATAAACCTAACTTTTTATGTTCCCCAAAACTAGCTCCTGGCAGCTAACTGTGTTTCTCAGGAGTCTGAAAACTGCTGAGGGAATGATCAGATTCCTAGCTCTTTTTCCGGTCCATATAGATTTCTATGGAAGGTGGGTTTTTTAACGTTTACTTTCCTGGAAGAGAAACTGATTTTATTTTTAGTTGTATATGATTTTGAGTAAAAAAAAATGATTTTCATTTATTGCTATTGACAGAGATATTTCACCATGAATTCTTTTTCTTCTTATTCTGGAGGTATCACCTGCCTGATTTAGTGATGTTAAAATTTTTATGTTTACATTTAAAAGTATATCTATCTGCACCTTTACTGAAAGTTAAGGGACAAAGGGTTTTCATAAAAAAGATAGTTCTTAATTATTTTTTTCCAGGAGGACAAAAATATATTCTGTGGGGAGTTTTCTTCTGTCTTAAATGAGCATAAGTAGATTATATTCTTTGTTATAGTTTCCCCATTTGTTCTGACAGATTAGTGAGACATTGAGCTGGAGACAGGAGGCTTTTATCATGGATGAGACAGATGCCTGCCTGAATTGTATTTGTATTCAGCTGCTAACCTTGCATCACTGTAATGACAACTACACCTTTTGGCTCTTCAGACATCACCAGGGAAGGCTCTGTTGCATGTATAGCAAGTCCAGAGTACGAGCAAAGCCTGTCAGTAGATGGGCAACTGGAAGAGAAGTAGTGAAGTTTTGAATCTTCACTTCAGTGTAGGACGGGGTTTGGGGGGAGGAGGAGGATAAAGGGGCACTGTGTAGAGCTTGTTGAATGGGATTAAGTAAGTATTTTCAGGTAACGTATCTACTTTATGGAAGGTGCAGATGTATCATCAGTACTGGTGCAGATTATCCTATATGTGTAAATTAAAGGATTTGATATCTTCAGGGTTTTTTTAGGTTTCTAAAACTGATTTATTGCCTTTTTTTTGTTTTTGATTTCTCATTCTTTTGTGCAATATTCACAAAAGTATTAAACTACTGTTCAGTATGTGTGTACAGAGGCAATTATACATTTTAACAAGTGAATAAACACAAAAGAAAAAAACAGAATTGCACTTTAAATGAGCTTTATTGCTTGGAGTTGTGCCTAAAATAATCTAGATGCCTCCTGCTGTGTGGCTTTTGTTTGAAACTAATTTCCCTGCTAGTGTTGCTGTTTCCAAGGTACTTTCACATCACTTTCACAGAGTTGATATGCACTCTAGCATGTTTAAAAATATTCATATATTGTACTGAGTTTTTGTTGTGCAATGACTTTAATTCAACCGTGGAGTTTTAACACTGATGATGCAGCCAGATTACCACCTTCCCTTTCCCTGAAGCTAGCACTTCCTACTGCCAATCAAGGCTAAGGGCAAAACTTCCCTAGGACTAGCATAGCCCTTAAGGAATAATGTTCCCAGCATGTATTTTTCGTTGAGAAAATAAGTGCAATATTACCTCCTAGGCTTCCTGCAAATAATCAAAAAGGCCCTGAAAATCCAAAACGGTCCTGAATTTCTCATACGGTTCCAAAAATAGTGGGTTCCTCAACTTTCCATCTCATAGCTGTGAGACTAGACATAGCAACTAGACTGCATCATAGGTCAGTAAAATCAATTTCATTCTTGATCTAAATGCTGGTTTGTCGTAATGATGCTAGAAAACTGAATACCATTTGCGTGACTTACTTTTGTTGCATGTCACAACCATATGCACATTCTAAAGTGTCGTACTCGGGTAGGTTGCATGTTGGGGGGAAAGTATTTCTGTTTTTGCACAGCACATAATCCTCTTAATGTGGACATTTTCTTGTCATACAAATGGAAATCTGTTCCTGAATTAGGATTGCGTAGCTATTCCTTATCTTGTTATAGTGGCTTTCTCTGAGCAGAGTGGATTTAATACATGATCCTGGTGGTAGGTCTCAGTATAGCAATCTTACAACTATGCTATCAAGGAAATTCAGTCACTGTTGTGGTAAAGCTGCTCACTGCCTATTTAACTGTAAAAGCACCACAAAAAACCCAATATATTTCCAGTGTTGGTGAAATCAAATACAATACTAGCTAAAACAGAGGTACCCTTACTATCTGCTTTGTTGTTTTTGTTTTTTAACCCAGGCCAGAGTAAATACTGTATATTGGAATTTGCTTGTAAAATTGATTTAAAAATCTGTATGTAAAAATTCTTTCCTCAATGTTGCTCTAGTGAATAAAAATAAAAGTCATAATTCTAATAAGTATCTATTTCTCATGACTGTTCACTTCATGTATGTTTTTGGGGGGAGGTGGAGATTAAAGGTTTTTTTTTTCATGAAATTGTCTTTCTCCAACAGACTTACGGGCTTTTTAGCATGAGACTTTTTTATTAAAGAAAAAAGAAAACGAAAAAAAAAGGACAGAAAAGCTAAACTTTTTGATGTATCGTTTCCAGATGAACAAGGACTGGTACAGCTAGTTTTTAAAGGTATGTTATTGCACCTCTAATGCACACCTGAGGAGAGTATTTCGTAGAGTTCTCTTATGTAAAATTGCTTTGGTAAGAGATCACTTTGAGAAAGTTATTCCCCCACAGGAGTCCAAATCAATACCATGTATGCATACATGCAAGCATTTATAAAAAAGTTCCTAATTGTATATCAGTATTTTGCCTGTGGTTTGAATGGCTTATTATTATTGAAAAAAAAGAAAATCTGCTCCACTAACTTCATCTGACCTGTTTCAGTAGATGGAAGTTCAAGTTTGAAATCTCAATCAAGATTTGGGGATTGGTAAAGGGAGAATCCTGTATTTGAAGTTTGTCTGCAGCAGGTTTTAAGTGTTCAGATGCTTGTAATCCTTATGTTAAGGCTTTATTTTGGGCTTCAAGATGATCTTTGAAGACTTTCACTGGTTTTGGGGGTGGGGAGAACTCCTGCATAGAGCTTCCAAATTCAAACACGCATTCTAGGTACCTTCCTCAACTGAGGCCCAAAAAGGTAGTCACGTGCTGTGGTTCTTCTTGCCTTTCTGGGTAAGTGTGCTCTTTGCTTGATGGACAAGACTGTTAGTGACATCTAATCCTATTTGTGTGATCATCAGATGTTGAACAGTTGATTCAATGACTATGTAAATAGTGTTCCTAAAAGCTGTAATTCACAGCTTCCCTGTCTTCTCTTCCCTCTCCCACCCAAAGGCAGAGGCCTTGTGGCAGTGGTGAACAATGTTCTGCTGATTGGATTGAGCTCAGTGTTCTGACACCAGAAGAGATTTGATTTACTGTCGTTGGGCAGAATGCTACACGTGAGGAGGAAGTGTTAGATGAGCAATTTCTGACATAGCCCTTTCTGCAAGCCAGAATCAACACCTTTGGCACCTTTCCTTGGACAGGAATGGTTATTTTTTTATGAGAATGAATGAATACAGCTGAACTAGAGTAGTTGATACTGGTGCATGTATAACAACATCAATCAGATTCATGTGGTTGCTGTTTTCCCTAGATAATGAACATTACTTGCTGTTTCAAATGATAATTGGCTTTTAGTAGAGACATAGAACGTAAATGCCAGAGCTCTAAAAAATGAGTTATTCAAATACTTCATGCTAATCAGTCTGAAAGGTAGGAGGGGGGCTCTCTGTTAGGAGTTCTAGTTGTTTTCTGTGAATCCACAGTCCTCAGGTCTGCATGGGGTAGTTCTGTGTGCTTACTCGAAGTCCTTGCTGGATATAGTGGGAGTTCTTGGTATGCAATTAAAGGCAGAAGTAATTGTCCTACGTAACAGACCAGAAACCCTGTTGTAAGAATTATTTTGAATTTAGTTATTCTAAAGCAGAACAAAATTTGAAAACTTCAAAGCTCTTTAAATAATGTTTTCTCCCATCATAGCCTCTGATCGCTTCAATTGTTGGAAGCATTTAATGGCAGAGGTTGGTTTTTAAAGCCTTTGATGATGCAGGCTTCTGAAATAGCCCAAGCTGGCAGGCATTTAAGAACAGTTGTGGAGATGGGATACTCCAGAAGTTGTTCTACTTTTTTCAGAGAATTCCATAGAAATGCAGCAATTTAGGACAACATGTGGATTTCAGTGGAGCTTCGCATTCTGATAAAATATGGTTCTCTTAATATCTCTACAATCAAAACAATTGTTTAGATTTTATTCTGAATAGACCTGTTAGATCATTGTCATGGGTGCTACAGTTAGAAAGAGAGGCACGCTTGAAAATCACACCGTGTAAATTTCCCTAACGTCCTTATGATCATCAGTATAGAATAGCTTTTGTGTCTATAAGTCTAGGGATGGTAAATAGCACTAATTTAGCTAGATCAGAAGTGTGTGCATATAAAGTACATAAACCTTTAAAGACTTGGATCACTTAGCCTGATAGATTTCAGTGCATAGTAATATAAAAATCCAGTGAATCCTCTTTACTCCATTTTAATTGCCACTCAGTTTGACAAACCATACTAATTAGCCCATGCTACCTTTAATCTCTGTGCTTTAGTTGCCGCATATAAAAAATGAGAATGATACCAGTGTTTGCTAAGTTAAGACTTGCAAGATCTGATGCTGACAGCTTGATAAAAATTCCATGAGGAAACATTCTCCCTTGTTTTCTTGAACATTATAGTTATCTCCCTGCATTTGCCTGCTCAGGAGTCTTCAAAAGCCTGAGCTATGCACAAAGCTCAGTTTTAAAAATAAAAAACTCTTAAGTAATTCTTTGCAGGTCAGGTTTCATATACTTTAGTGGAACTGTTTTATCACTACCAGATCCAGTGAATTTCTGTCTTATTGGGGTTCCACAGCAGTTATCTGCTGAAATTTGTTAAGTGTAAATGAGAGGGAATAGTTTTGCTATGTGAGTTACATGGAGCACAGGGGACAATTTCTCTGAAGTCTTGTAAGGAATTTAACATGGGAATGTCTCCCAAACAGTACCATGGTGCAGTAGGAACCTGTGTCCCCATCTTCGTGGAGGATCCTAGAGGTGTGCATGGCTTTTATATAAAAAGTTGTGAGTTTGCAAATGGCCTGGCTTGAGCCAGGACAGAACCAATTTTCTTCTTATTACTTTTACTTTTCAGTTAAGCCTCTTCTAAGTGACTTTCTGAAATTAACAGCACGTTTTTCAGTCAGTGCCTGCTTCTAGGACTGGAAAAGCTTGATTATAGTTTATAGTCATTGCTGGAGAATGGCATGCAGAAAAGCTCCTGCGTTATACCTGTTTCTATAGAAACCAAGGTCAATGCTTGGTTCTGCTGAACTTCTTATGGGCCAGAAAAAAAAGGGAGAACAAGGGGTCATGTCTGTCACCCTCCTGCAGCGAGAAGCAGGCTGGACCGGTGACCAAAAATTAACCAAAGTATTCCATCCCATATGTGTCATACTCAGTATAAAGCTGAGAGATCATAAGAGTTAAGTTCTCTTAGTCCGTGTCTGACATCCTGGGAGAAATCTGAGGATGTCTTCTGCCTTTGATCCCAATCCCTGCATTCCTGAATCCAGTTACTTTCTGCTGCTGAGTCCAGGAGCCTAGTCTGGAATTTTCCCAGTGCTGCCTTGCAGCCTCAGGTGCCGTGAGCATTTTTTTGGAGAGCGCCTGATATTGTTCTTGTATATATTTATATATATATATCTCATCATTTTCTTTCTCATCCTTACTGTTTCATCAAAGCTGTGTAGTTTGGTTTCCAACCTGTAAGTCTCCTTCCCTTATTCTCTTTCCTTTCCATTTCTGGGAAGGGAGTGGGGGTTAACAAGGAGCATCTGTCATTCATTTAATAGCTGCCCCAGTATTAAACTGTGATGGATTTTTTTGGTGCCCAAGGTAGAGCTTGAACCCGTGACCCTGAGATTGGGTGCATTCCTGAATCCGGTTCCCATCCACCAGCCGGCTGTTAAATGAATGACAATGTGGTACTTTTTTGAATTCCACTCACCTTTGGCAAAGTGATTTGAGGAACCAGCTTTTGTGTTACTCAGACTACTACAGGCAACTCTCAGAATTCAGTCCTAGTTTATAAACCCTCTCAAGTTCTGCTCTGTAATTTCTGTAGGTTGTTGCTCTGTTATTTTTTTTGTACTAGGTAGCAATGTAGAAGCCCGAATTGCGGGTGAGAGCCCTTTGTGCAAGAGGTTGTATGAAACAGTGGTAGTGAAGCAGTTATTGCTGCAAGATACACAGCAGAAGGTTGTCAAGCTGAGTTGATCCTGCCAGGATCTAAACTTATGTTTCTAGAAAGTGTATGATGTTCAGACCATATGCTTATAAGCTATTGCAGATTTGGTATTACCATGCAGGGAAGCTTAATGATACACAAGCTCTCTGCCAATAATACTCCTGTGCGTTTTATGCTGGCCTTCAATTTCTTACTTCAAAAGTTAGTTGAGGTCTATGTGTGTGCACTATATGAATGGCTGTTGAAAGCTCTGTGTGTGGCATTTCTGGGACATGAAGGATGCTGTGTATTCGTATTTTGTATTTATATATGCAAAATACACATTTCCTTTAAAATATGCTTTAATGACATTATTTTTGAGCTGCTTTGAGGGTGTTAATTTTCTCAAGGGATTATCTTTGACAGTTTTTGATGGTATGTAATATTGTCTAATTTCATACAAATGCTATGAAAAGGCTGTTGTTTTCACACTGCAGTATTAACATCTCTTACACTGCTGACACAGACACAGTGATACAGTGTTTTTATGTTTCCTAGAGTCTTATCCTGCAATGTGACCAGTGTAAGTACAAACTAAGAAGTTGGAGGAGGAGCATTAGAAACATACTAATGGTCACAGCATAAATGTTATAGAAGGGCTTTTCAGTTGTTACTGTAAGTAGGCGTGGATCACTAAGTTGTGCTATCTGCTCTGAACTGAGTACCAGTTGCACAGGCCTTGGCAAATGTGTCTTAGTGCCTGCAGGGTAAATAACAAGGTCTAATAGTATGTGCTTGGTATAACACTTAGAGCTCTACTGACAGAAAAGGACAGGAATTAAGTGTTGTTATTTTAATTGTAAACACAGAGAAAGCAGGTGGATAAGCAAGATGACATGCTTTGTTTGGGAAAAATCCCATGGAAAAAATACTTCTACCTATTCCCTTTCTCTCTGCAGGTCAGCTTTATAAAGAACTCATATTTTCATCTGTTTCCATAGCGAGAACTCTCTCGCCCTTTCTCCACTCATTTTGATGCCGGCAGAAGGCTGGACTCTGCTCCTATGAACAGCAGAGGGCAGTGCAATGCAAGGAGCCGAGACATTCCACCTTAGTAACCCTGTCACTTCTGTGCGCAGTTTCTGTGTCGGTACCCCAGCCTAGGCACAGATGGGGCTCTGTCTTCGTCACTAGCGTACAGACCGTTCGTCTCCTCACCCGAGCATCTTTGCTTTGATGGGGCAGCCTCAAACTAAGCAATACTGATTTTTTTTTTTTAATTATTATTATTATTATTATTTTTATTTTCAGTGAGCAGGAGCGGTGTTGCTCACTTCATCTCTTTGGAGGTGGAAAAAGTAAAATAGACATCGATAACCTCAGCTGAAGCATCTGTGTAACTTGAGCTGGAATAATTCAGTTGTTTTCCTTGCTCAATCTCTTTGACAGGCTTGTCTTGTTCCAGCCAGCTGTATTTATCATGCAGCTCACTGACTGCTTGGGTTGGAAATCTACAAGAGATAGAGGAGATAAAGATTAAATGTTCAAAAGTATTTGCAACTCCAAACCCTTGCAGAAATGCTTAACTGCTCTTTCAGAGCACAGGCATGCCCCGCAGAGAAAAAAAACCCTTCTGGCCTGGGAAAAGGTGTTCTCTTTGCTGTACTGCACCAATTTGATGTGCTGGTGGTCATACTTGGAAATTACTTAGGGAGAACAAATGTGTGTTTTCTTTCTAGTCTAATTGTGCATAAACTTGAAGGTATATGGCATAGATTAAGTAATCAGAAATCACTATCACTATTGAGCTCTCAGTTTTCAGTGTGCTTCAAATAAGCCTGATTTCTTGAGCATACTTTTGTTACATCTTAAAAAATAAATATATAAAAGTACTATTCACTCTGAAGTTTCCCTGAATTTAGTAGCCAGTAGGTAACACCTGCTCCTCAGAGCTTCAGCAAGGGAAACTACCACTGGTGTTGCAGGTTTGTACTATCATGTGTCATTTCCCAGTAATCTTGGTTGCCTGTTGATTTGTTAGGATCTGCCCTTTGGTGTGCAGAGGTAATATCAGGGAGCAGCCCCGCTGCAGTGAGCCTTCCTTCTGCGGAGAAGGAGGTTTTTACATATGCAAATGTTTGAGAACTCGGTTTAATTTGCTTACCATTGAGAATGCACTGAAATCCCTTAAGAATGTTTAATGTGGAACAAATGCAGGGATAAAACTTAATTACTGGGATTTTATTTTTATGAAACCTCAGGCCTGTTGTGATCGTATTAATTTAAAGATAACATTTCTATGAGTAGAAAGAGTATGAATTAAGATTAGAAGAATTTATGAATTAGCTGTTACTGCCCTGAACTAAGATAGATATAAGCAAGCAATTTTTCAGGGAATTAAATCAGTGATGTATTAGACCTGGGGCTTTATGCTGTGACTTGCTTGTTTGTAGCTCAGGAAAACCTTGTCCTCAGCTGCTATTTCTAGCAGTTCTAGCAGAAGGAAAAGATTCTTAATGACCCCTAAAATGCAATTGTTTGAAAATTTCCCTTTGAACCTTCAAGTAAATCGAGTCCATGTTAGCCTGTCACCACATTCTCATACAAGTTTTGCTTTTTAGTGCTTATTCAGAGAATTTTTCCTGGCCTCTTTTCTGTGAAAAACTGGTATTCTTATTTTGACTGATAGAAACCAAATCACACTTAAATTACAGTTTACGTTAATTTTAGCAGTAAGCAATCAGGGCCTTGGGTGTAATCTCTGTAGAAATACAACGTGATACTCAACAAACATGGCTTCTATTGCTATATCTGTGATATTTTCTCAGGATAGGAGTGTTTTGCACCATTACCGAAGAATAATTCAGGTTTTTTTCAGGCTGAATCCAGCAGAGGGAGTTTTTTGGTCTCTTTTTAAAAGTCATGATGACTTTTTCTCCTATGTTCCATGGATGCTGTAATAGGAGTTATTGTTGGTACGAGCCACTTGAGCATGAAGAACAGGAAGGTAGTGCTGACTTATGCTGTTAGAAAAGTTTTGTCAGTAGCTGTTGCAGCCTGGAAGGAAGCTGCATTACTGAACCTGTAACATCAAATCGTGTAAAATCTCTTGCAGGAAGGGCATGCAACCAGCAGGACTGCTGTGTAGCAGAATACAGTGCAGATGTGCCTGAGACTGCAGTGATTTCAAGACCAGAAGCAGAACGCCTATGTTAATAACTATGCCTGTCCCATCTAATTGGCAATGCATGGAAGCCACAAAAATAAATCGGCTCAGGTTGGTGCTAGTCTAGGCACCTGTTAACCACATCATGTTCCGGCATGTGGGTGTCTCTTTTTCTATTTCCCTTTTCTGTCCTTGCAAAACAAATCACAGGATTCGTTATCACAAAATAACAGGGCTGAGCTTGCAAGAACAATTCTTTCTGAACTTCTAAAGAAGCATGTGGATACAGAATGTACCTAAACAAGGTGGAACATTGCTGTATGTATTTATTTTCTAACAAAAAAGAAAATGGGGCAGTGGAAGATGAATTTTAATATTTTCTGTCTTCACAGCTGTATCATACTGAAAGTGATACTGGTGCAGGGTCTGGAAGAAAAGATTCTGTTCTACCTACTATTTTGACCCCATTTCCAGAAGGTTGTCGCTCTCCTTTGACATCTCCAGTTCCACTACGAACCTGGTCTACCCTGCTGGGAGAACAGGAGTGAAACAGCTGGGATTCCGCAGACATGACCAGACCAGTTTTATCCTTTGCCTTTTTTGACCCCAGGATGTTTTCATACATGTACGCAGGCTCTCACCTGCCATGCATCTCCAGTCCCCCTAGCTGCCTACACATGTGGATTCCTTTTATTTGTAATTGTATACAAGTGTATCAGCCCAGTAACTTCAAGCATTCTGAATCTTTTTCTCTTTTTTTTTTTTTAAAAAAAGCTATCTGCAGACAATTTACTTAGCCTAACTTTGGATTTACACATCTTTTTACCTGCTTTTTCTGTCAGTCCTAGATTATGTTTGGTCTTGGCACTTACTTATCTGATTATTGGTTAGCACTTGCTTGTTCCTCTCTTCCATAGTGACACATGGGCATTGCTGAGTTTGTCTTTTCATCATGTAAGTACAGAGGACACAAGCCTTTCAAAAGCAAAGTGCAGGCTGACAATGAATTAACCTCTTACTAGTGGAACCAAGGAAATAAATTTTCAGTCCAGAGTCTGCTCCTCAGAGATGTTTCCTTGCTGTCTAAAGCCATATTGTCAACCTCCATGCTATCAAAGGTATGGGAATAATAATTTCTTCTCAGCTTTGGGGTTTGGGTTATTTTATGGAGAAATGAAACACTGTCTGAATTCATTTCAAGTCAGCTATTTTTAAGTCTCTCTAAAGCTGCAGCTTCGATAAGGATTCCACCTTTGTTTTCTTCTTTTAATTCACTCCATTAAAAAAAGCTTTGCTGTCACCCAAAAAGATGTTACTTTTTTACAATGCTGTTGATAATATGGGTGGACATCAAAGACAATTAATGCATCTTTTGTAACTTCTATCTTTTACTAAGCTTTTTGTGCTTCTGCTTACGGCTTAATAGAAGATGCCAACTGAGATTCCTGCTTCAGCCGGTGCTCCGTTGGGGTCTGAGAAGTGTGAGGCTCCTGAGCTTAGTGCTCATTATTATTAATTAAGGAGCAGCTCTGTTGTTGGCAACCTGAGGCACAGGTTCATGAATCAAATGCTAACTGTGCTGAGATGATCAATGGGGAGGGGGGTATGTTGCTTTGTAAAACCGTAACTGATGGTTCATAGTGACTTTTCGGTTATTTTATTTGTAAGTTAATTGCTATATGATCAGCCATATGAGGTGGTTCAGGAAGATCTGATTTCTTGTGATAACTTTTGCCCTATGGTTGTCCTTCTCTCCCCATTTGAATGACTGGGAGACAGATGTGTGGATTTTAATTGGTTTTTAGTTCTGCTCAGCTCTGGGAGGTAGTGACTGAACAAATTTCCAATTTCTTTATTGATCTCTGTTCACAGCTCTGAATTATTCTTTTAGCAGCCTTTATTACTGGTTTTTCTCTCTCATGCAGGAGGCTAACATTATTTAATTTAAAAAAATTAGAAAACAGGAAGCAAAACAGCAATGGAGAGTTTTGAGCTGGCCCTCAGCTGAGTTCCCTTCAGTCTTTTCCAAAAGCCATGGCCAGGAATGCCCCCTTAGTCTGGCCAGCAGCTCCTGACTCAGCTGAGTGTCTCTTGTCCCCCTTGCCCAATTTCTTTCCCTTGGGAATCATAAGATCTTGCACTCTATGGAAAGCATCCTTGGAGACCTGGCAGCTCTGTTCTCCCCCCTTGTCCCTGAACACAGTTTCCCAGGGAGTCCTGTTGATAATTCCTTAAAGAGCTGGCAGTCAGCTTTCCTAAAATTCAGGGTTGTGACTTTACTTGTGGCTGGCCCACACCCCTCAGGATGGTGAACTCCACCAGCACATGTTCACTGTAGCCCAGGCTGCCTCCTGTCTTGATGTCACCAACCAACTCACTTGTATTGGTTACCACCAGGTCAGTATCACATCCCCTCTAGTAGGGCTGTCTGTTACCTGGCTTAGGAAATTGTCTTCCATGCTCTCCAGAAATCTCCTAGGCTGCCTACAGCTCACTGTGCTGCTTTTCCAACTGATGTCAGGGTGATCAAAGTCCCCCAGCAGGACAAGAG
>VZRW01011297.1:52878-276792 GCA_013398125.1 Aegotheles bennettii | reverse complement strand
GCCCCCGCGGTGACCCCCGCGCCCGGCCCCGCTCCCCGCGGGGGCAGCGGCCCCGGGTGAAGGCAGAGACGGGCCGGGGCCGGCACTCGGCCTCCCGGGGCCGGCGTTTGCCAGCCGGATTTACGGACGAGCGAAGCAGCCCCGGGAAGCGGAGGGCAGCGGCAAGGGGCATCCCCAGGCCGCCCCGCAACACCCGCACGCTGGCGGTGAGGGGTGTCTGCCCCTCTCCCCTCCCTAGACGGGCTCCTGCAAACGATTCCTGCTTTAACGTTGTTGCATTCAACACACGGGAATTAATTTGAAAAATGGCCACCAAACTGGCAAAACCTTTTTGAGCATCCACCAGAGAGACGTGAAAGGGGGGCTCAGACCGTGGCTGCCTTCAGCTGCAGCGGCCAGAGAGGAGGTGTGGAAGAGCTGGACGGTAACTGTCTTTCACCACCTTCCCCACGCTCCCAGCACCGGTCCTGTCCTCCCATCTCTGGTCCCCAGTCACCTGCTCCCAGAACTCCACCTCCCTCTCCTCCCCAGCCAACACTGGCAGCACAAAACACACCGGTTCTGCTGGGGAGCACGGAGAACCCTTTGGGAGTCGTAAGAAGGTCTGAACAACACAAGCAACCACCCAAATCGGTCCTTCCCAGCCTTCTGAAGCACAACCCTCCCTTCAGGAACACTGGAGAGAGGAAACCTTCCTCTGTTCCCACACCAGCACATGAGGAGAGTGGCTGTGACACTGAAATGAACTGGGACCTCTCCCCCCAGCTGGCTGGTACTTGACTGTCCCCTCAAACAGATGTCCTGTTCCCCTACAGGTTTCTCATCCCACATTAAAGGAATGGTTTTTACTGGCCTTGCGGCAGCAAAAGCCTTGCTGGGTGTCATTTCAGGATCAAAACATCTGTTAGGGGAAAATAATTTTTGCCTTTTTTTTTTTTTACCTACTGTTCATATGAAAATAAATTACAGGCCAGAACAGGTGGATAACATTCTGGAATGATTTAATGATTTATTTAATCTGGATTCTCTTTCAATCTACTTAGGATGAATACTTTTTTTTTTTAGCCTGAATCCAAAAGCTGGGCTTTTCATCTAAAGAAGAGAAAATACCCTAATACACTGCTCTGCTGCCATCAAGGTGTGCTCCCACTGCCATGAGGGACCCAGCGAGAATATCTGCCCTGCTGAAGGGCCTGAGGGGAAAACCTCAAGAAAACCAAGCAGATCTTCGTTTTCTTTTCATCCTTGCCATCTTCCTAGTGCTTTAGAGGCCCTTCCCAGGACAGTGTCTGGGTAACAAAATAACTGATCATAGCATTCAAACACTTCTCCTTAAATCTTAGTATGTGCTGGTTTAAGAACTAAGGCAACTGCTCTCTGGCTTTCCCTCTCATTAGGACAGCTTTGTGCACCGCTGATCGGGAGAGCAAGTGGGGCAGTGGGGCCTCAATGGACAAGAGGCTTCTACTTCAGATCCCTGTGGAGCAATTCCTTCAGGAACATTCACCCAAGGCTGGCACCCTGTTCCTCAGCAAGCAGACCCTAACATGAGACTTTCCTTCTTGAGCAGACACTGTTTCGCTAAGGAGGGATTAGCAAAATCATTGCCCACTTACTCAGGTGTGAGTTTCTGATGTTTGGTTTCAGCCTGAATAAGCTATTTTATGGGAAAGGTACTCTCAGGACCTGTAACATGCTGAAATTCATGGCATAACTCCCCAGATGGCTGGGTTTGGTGCTCTGGTCCCACCAGAGTGGTAATGCAGATGTGCAGATTGTGACAGGAGCAGACAAAATGCTTTTAGATACGGGGGAAGGTTACAGCACATAGGAGGGGCTGTAGTTACCACTGCCAGGATGTTTCCCTCACGTGCCTGTCCACTTTAGCTTAATGGATTAAATTAAACAGGCCTTAAACTTGCTTTAAATCCATCAGACCCAGTACCCCACAAACCATACTTTTTTGTTTTTTATTTATTTTTTTTTAACCCAGCACAGTTCTAAGTGTGAGTTTGCTACTAAGCAAGTCCTGAGTTTGTGCCATGGCACCAGCTCATTCACAGAGAGGCGTATTTGGAAGGATTTCTGTATTACCAGACAAGACAGCCAGGTTGGTGAACCTGCCAGCCACCCACCCAGGCTGCCTGGGGTGGCAGAGAAGGGACTTAGTGCTGTCAGCACTCGTGCTGAAGGGGAGGCACGAACTAGCACCCAGAGTAAACGTTAAATATGTGAAAGCTAACTCCAGTTTTTAACCAAAAATACAACAGTACAGGTTCCTCCACCCGACTAGGATGATGCAATCAAGGGGATCCATTTCTGAATTTTAAATACACACCTCATCGATGTACAACATCTAAAAGACACCCTACACAGCCATCAGCTTAATGGAACATCTTAAATTTACTGAACAGCTAAGAAACAAACAGTGACTGGAGCTCTCTGTTGCCACAACTGATCCCACTGTTGTTCACTACACGTGACAGAAAAAATCAAGCGTCCACATCACCATGCTCAGAATTTCTCTACACAAACCACATGAGGTGCAGTGGTAAGTAATGGGTTAGGTGGTCAAGGAATCAGACAGTGAGGAACTCTGAGTCAGCAGCCTGCCAGGGATTCCTGCTTCCCAGTTAAATCTTGTTTATCTGACTGTGTGCTTCAGAGCTCTGCAGACACCAGCTGCGATTCATCCTGGGGAAGTCTGACACCCTGGTCACCATGCTCAGCCGGTAGAAGAACAAGTGCTCCCACTACTGCAGGAGGACAAGCTACCACTAGCAGCACTCAGACCTTCCTGCTTATGCTCTCTTGCAGTGTTCCCAGCAGCAGACCTTTCCCTGAGCTCAGTACTGCGTGTGGAGCATGAGTCTCCCTGACAGTGCAGCTGCAGAGCAGCTCCCCATAGTGAAAAGTGGGTCATTTGTTACACCCGTAGGACAACGTGACAAACAATGCTCTCTTGAGAAGTGGCAGCAGAGCTGCGATTATGGGCAATTCTGCTGCAGCATTGTACCAGCAGCAAACCAGTCTGCTAGCCTGTGATCCCAAACCAGCAGTGGATAAGGCAGAATAGATGATTTTTCCTTCAATAATAAGTACCCAAGAGGAACAGAAGCAGAAATAACTGCTCCTGAGAGACAAGTGGTAACAGCCCTGGCTGGGTACCATAGCCTGACCATTACCTAACCGACACCCCAGATGCTGCTGTTCTTGGGGCACTGCTTTATATTTACAAGGTCTCTCCTTTGCATGTACGGGAAGATAATGCTGAAAAGGACCAAAGCCACTCAGGGCGTGAGGAGATGAATGGAGGAGTCTCTGTGAATCACTGCAGCATGAAGAAAGACCTGAAACATGAACAGCCGATACTGCTAAGAAATGAAGTGTCGACACTGCCCCAGAGCAGCAGCAGTTCTGTGGTCCAGCCATCCCCTCAGCATTTATTTGCCTGTTCCTTCCCAAAGAAAGGCCAAAAGCACTGTAGAATAACCCTGCTGCCAGAGGGGAAGGTGGTACCACTGACTCATTTTTTCAGCTCTTTTACACTGCCATTACTACCTTGACTTCAGCAACTTCAGCATCAGCAAAGTGTTTCTGTGATGTTACCGTTTAAAAGAAGAAAAGGGATGCAGCAACCACATTGGGTACGGCACATCAGCAGACTCCTACTAAGTGGATGTTTTTGCACTGAACCCTGACACACCATAACCTCCATGACTACACGATGTGAAGCAGTGGCACACTGCAGCACACACATCATCAGGAGCATGGAAAACCAACAGTGTGAAAATCTCTCCACTAATGCACCTGTAAAAACAAGCACCAGGACAACTGAAAGCAGAAGGTGTCTCATCTGCAGGGTCAGTCTCTTCTGCTCCTCTCACTCCTGCTTCCTCCGAGGCCACAGTGCCCACCCCCCTGCTCACCCAGAGTCCCCCCAACAGTGTGGGACAGAAGCCCCAGCAAAGGGATGCTGTTGTTGCAGACAGAGCTGTCTCCTCATCCAACCACCTGAGCTCAGTCTCCCAAGGGCTGTGCAACCAGGGATGTCCCGCAGACCTCTCCACAAAGGCCTGTCAGCTCAAGAGCTCAGCAGCATTTACCAGTGCTGAATATCAAGTGTGATTTTTAAATCTTTACCTGATATTGCACAGAGATACAGAAAGCCAAAGACTTACAAAAACACAGCACAATTAGGGAATGATAGAAAACAATGGCAGGCAAAAGTTAACACAGACCAGGACAAAGTAGTGTCTATAAAGAGAAATGATTTCTTAGAACACATAGCAAATTACTGATTTTTAATCATATACTCATGCTAAATACTTCTGTGAACCTGCAGCATTCAGAGTAATGTACCTGATGCTGTACTAGCTGCCTTAGCTGATGGAAAGGTAGCTTCTACAGGAAGGATTTCCAACTCCCAATTTCCCACCACCTGTCAGAGCAGAGCTGATACACCTTCTGCTTCCATTTCATCGTACCCTTAGCGAGCACACCTCAGTGGAGACACTATATTCAGAGGCACATCTGCCTATCAAGGATTACAATTTACCTGTAGAAAAATCAATTGCCAGTAAAACTCTTCAAGTATCCTCCGGAATTCAGAAATGTAACATATATTACTCTTCTCCCTGAACTTTCCTATAAAATATTGGCTTACTCAGTATTCTGTGGCAGGAAATTAATAAAACTTGTCCTAGTTCCTCTCAATTACAGCAATAAAATAACCTCATTTTCTCTTTATACACATTTAAAACTCAGGCTACAAATATAATACATGGTATTCCGTAAATGAAGCTGATGTAATTACAGTGTGGGAGTGTAGTCTCAGGGACAATTGTACTTAGAGCACAGTTCCAAAAGATAATAACAAAGGTCGCTTTTCACCCCAAATCCTGAGGCTAACCAAGGGCTGCACCACCTCCAGCTCCACTCAGCTTGGCACTAAGATTGCTTTAACTTGCAAAGGCTCCCAAATGACATTCTAAGGGCTGAGGAGAACCAAGGCACAGCAATGATCCCCAATTCTTTGTAGAACTAGACACTCTTTGTACAGAGACGCCCAAGTTTCAATTGGAAGGCTCTCTGGAGTGCGATGCAGTGCTTGCTGCTCACTGTCCCCTCCACTGCTGTCGGGTCAGGCTGATACAGCTGAGAAATCGAATCTATGAGAGTGATTACAAAATTAGCACCGTTTGAATTACTCGTTATGAAATTCAGTGCACTACAGTTTTATGCACTATAGTTTCCCAAGTTGCACTGATTTGCAGTGCTTTTCCCTCCTGGGAAACAAAACCAACCTGTGACAAAGTCTAGTTGTTTTTTTTCTTGCTTACTTTATGGATGTCATCAGAGTTTCATTGCATAGACCTAAATTTCAGGTCTGTGTTTTTGCTTATGGCAGCCCAAACAGCCTGGTCATGAGTGCAGCGGTCTGTGAAGGGATCTTGAACACCATCTGACGCATGGTTAGTTCCCTCAGTCTCTCCCCAGAGAAAACTCTGTGCACACTATTTGTTTTCAGAACATGCTGGGTTTTGTTCTCCAGAATAAAACTTTTGGCCTGATTTCTTATGGAAACAAAGCTCCTGTAATCACTGTGGGAGAACACAAACATCTGCCCACCATTGCATAATTTCTTAAATTGACTGGCACATCCCAGCCAACCCCCAGCGTGCGGATGTGTGCGCTGTAGCCTCCACCTCAAATAAATGGAGAAAAAAGTTTCTCCCATCGACAACCAGAACGATTTCAGAGCTGCCTTCCTCTCTAGAGGAACCCAGAGCAGCCGTGCTCCCGAGTCAGGCAATTTGCTGAAATGCCTGAAGTCCAGAGGGATTAGTCCCAGCCTCGGGGTTGTACTCGTCCCCTGTGGTCACTCGTGCTGGTTAGGAATGGCATGTTTGTTTCTTTTTTCCCCTACACACAATTGCTGTGACTGATCATGCAAATCACGGCAGTGATGAGCACAAATGAAAACACAACCCACAAAGACATTTTTATACAAACTTGTGATGTGCAATACCAGGGGGAAAGTAGGCTTGAAGGACTAAAATGATTTTTCAACAAGAACTATTTGAGATAGAAAGTCGGGGAAAGACAGAGGGGAGCCAGAAATTAAGCCCCCGAAACCAGAAGGTATAGTGAAAACTCTGCTAGACCTCACTCATTTTCTTTCAGCCTTCCAGCCAGGTTTACTGACACATCTATAAAGCTTTGCTAGTGATGGTTATTAGTCCAAAGCACGGATCACAATTTTACCCTATATAAAATGGAGAGAAAATCTAGATACTTTCCTCCATAAGATGTCAGGAGAAGCCAGCCCGACCTGCTGAATTGCCCACAGTGGCTCACAGCAGGTCAAACTGCACACTGGCAGCTCCATGGCCAGTTGCACTGTCTAGAGAAAGAAGCACTACAGAGAATTTCAGAGGATATGGGTTGTTTGCTCTGAGGTAAGGTTTCAAGAGAGTTGTTTGGGTTTAGGAGCCCTATACTTGTTTATTATATTGATAAATGACACATTTTTCCTACTTGATTTGTTGGGGACTGAGTGACCTGGCAGTAAAACTGACTTGATATTTCCACTTAACTCTTATTGATGTCTTTTCTGGTTCACCTTTTATTTGCATAAATGAGAAACAGAAAGAAACCCCTACTCTTTAACAGAATCACATGGGCTTCCCCTAGGAAGGTTGATGGATGTTGCAGACACGCATCTCCCCAGGTACCAAATGGGGAACAACTTTTGTCCCTGCACTCTCACAGACCCCATTCAGTGACCCCTCACCCCGTGTTCAGCTGACGCCGAGCTGACAGGCTGGCAGGGTTTGCTCAGGCACAGCTTTGACACTTTAACACATGCAGTGTGTGGGGAGAACTTTAATTTTTGTAATTAACCTTTCAAAAAATATGGGACCTATAAATGTATAACTAAATGTAAATGTACGGCTGTGCCTAGAAATAGACAATTTTATAAATTTAAAGACCCATGAAACTTTCTTATAATGGAAGGGACAAGAATAATTATTTCTAAAAGAAAAAACAGACAGACTGCAGGGACCCACATATCGCAAGGTTGCAGCCTGGGGTTTTGTCTCACTGTTGCAAAGATTACAACAATGTTCCACAGCTGCATTTCACTTTACCATATCTTAAAATAAAATAATAGTTAAAAACAACACAAAACTGAGGACCATTTTTTTGTTGCTTAATTTCACAAGGGAAAAACCCAGTGACCATTAACACGACCATCACAGAAGTGAGACTTCCACCAAGAGGGGACTTTGCCAGGGTCAAAACAAAACCTTCAGAGACTCTTTCTCAGAAACTTGATCACCACCATAAAATTCTGGTAGTTGACCCCTTCAAAATTTGAAACATTTCAGATTCAGGCCCATAGTACTCACTCACATATTTGCAGAAAAATCTTGTGGAATTAAATGGAGGATGAAGGTAACAGATGAATCTTTGAAATGCATCATTTCCTGCTCTGTGCACTCCATAGTAGTGTTATATATACACACTTCCGTTTAATTGTATCAGACAGTTCCAAAGTCTTAAAAGAAATTATAAATGTTTTTATAATTCATAGGATTTTTTCCCCATAAGGCATTTCTCTTCCTTTTGTTTATGTTTTGGGAGGAAACAGCGGTAGTACAAAGAAATGGTGCTGCACAAAAAACCTACCCCAAAAGAGATGCTGCAAAACAACAAAAGAAATGAACACAACCAGGAGGAGAAAGCTCTGCAAGGGGCTCCCAGTGGAAAGCAGTGAATGGAGTTTTACACACACAGACTCTTGTATTTTTTGATAACCAGAAATCTACTCTTTTACTGCTTCTTTCAGTTTGAGTCTTCTCATCTAGGACTCCTGGTTTTGTTTTATGTCAGCATTCGGAGCAAGCTTATTGTTTTTCTTTGCTGACCACTGGAGTGGGACCGGGGGACCCAGGGAAGGTAGGCTCTGCCAGTCCTGCACTCCTTGTGTTCAGAAGCTCACCTGGTTTAAAAATGACACCAGGATTCGAAAAAAATACCAAAGAAAATAAACCCAAAAATTTGTGCATGCCTTTCTGTGACATTAGCTTTCTCCTGACTCACTTCTCTGTGTATGTGCATCACGTACTTATGGGACAGATGAGTTATGAGCATTGTGAAACTACAAAAAAAGCAGAAGACAGGAGGAAAAAACCCTGTGTTTACTTTCAGATTTATAAAATTTAGTATTTATGAATAAACCAGAATGGAAGGGACTGGGCCAGTACAGAATTTTTGGCTGTTTATAACTCCCATCCTTGGAAAGTTTGAAATTAGGTAAAAAGGTTTAGAAGCCATGTGTGTTCCCTCCCAGCCAGCACACCATACACAAGCAGAAGCTGTTTCACAGATGGCTTTGTGTGGCAGAACAATCACATTTATTATTTGAATATTCTCCACCAATTTGCTTGGTCCTTTTTGATGACACCTAACCAGGTCAGGCACTGATACACCAAGGGAATAAAACCAGTGGACCCTTGCTCACCCCCTTTTTTTCTCCTTTAAAAAAAACCAACCCCACAAACCCCTGGCTGACGCGAAACCTATTTCTCCCTCATCACAGGCAATCTGACACACACCTGAACACTCACAAACTGCATATCCCTGGAGGACCAGACCCCTCTGGGCTCAGAGATATCTCCAGGAATGCCTGGCAGTGTGACAGTCTGTCCATCCGTACTGACAGCTAGGAGCTGGTCTCCTCCATGGCAGTAGATCATCCTGGCGACTAAACAACCAGCAACCCACCTATTCTCAGTCTCTTCAGCCTAAAATCCCTCCTAATAAATCTCCAAGCGAGAAAGAGCTGCCACCCAACAGCAGAGCACCACAACTAGGACACCAGCAGAATCCCAGACTCCTGTTTTGGAAGAAATCTTGAAAGATTAAAGAGCACAAACACCCATCCTCTCCAAAGAGCCTGAGCAAGAAAAGAGCTGGAGAATATGGCTCGCTTCAGTCTGTACCACAGCAAGGTGGTAGGATTTTGTCAAGTTTGGCTTGGTAACACCAAGAGATGTCAACAGCTGCAGAAGGGTTCAGCATTAACTATATAAGCCCTCCTACCACGTGGCCAGCTTCATCCTGTACGTGTCCTTTTGCTGTCTCCATCACTTTTGTTACTAAGTGGACTGGATTAAAGCCAACAGATGCCTTGCACACCACTGAGCACCACACTGGCGGCTCCTTGAAGGGCTGGATCAGTTCAGCTGAACTGAAAAGGAGACAGAGGCAGCACAGTGCATCACTGCCAGGAACCAGAGCAAATTGTAACAGGCTGGAGGTAAAGCAGGAAAATATGAACAATAAGGAACACACTTGAATGGAAGAGTAATTAAGCACTAGATCAGATGATCAAAGGAGACGGTAAATTCTCCATTTCTTGACACCTCCAAATCAAGACCGGGTGTCCTTCTGGAGGATGTATTCCAGCAGTTCCACCCAGCTGCCAGAGCATCATTTGGCCCATGACGTTTACAGGGAGCAGAAACAGAGACTGTCCTTCCTTGCCTTGGAATATCCATTAAGCAGCATTACCAGCCCTCTTTGGGAAACCAATTTTCCTTAATCCTAGGGTATATACTTTTTTAAGAATTTTTGGATATTATTTTTTTACCTCTCATTTAGGGAGCTGGATGCATATTACAGAAGAGTGGCACTCCACACTGATATGAGTTAAGTAAAGATCACTCTGGAGGGCAAATATTGGAGAGTATTTTCCACTTTCAACTCTGTGTGCAGTTTGATGGACATCTTTGCAAGCACCGTAGCAAAAGCAAATAAATGGTGGGAATATCTGCAGAAACACTGGTGCTCAAGCACATAATGAAAAACCTGAAGCAAAGCAAGTTTTGACTGCGTACTTTTGCCTATTAGCCCTGGAGTCATATTTAGCCATGCAGAGAACAACAACAAAACAAAGACCTAAACCGATTGTTTACTGCTCCGACGACAACCTATTAAAATCCTTGTTACTACAGCAATAGTACATGTTTACAGGGATTGTGGCTGATTTTGATCAGCCATACCAAGCCATGCCTCAACCCATTTCATACTGATTAGAGTCTGGTCATATTTTAAGTGTCTATGAAATTATGCAAATGAAATCTGTACCAGAAAATCAGATTGCCAGATAATTGACCATTAATCTTTGATAAAAGTTTAAAAAAATTAAAGCAATCAGAAGTCAGCTTAGCGTACAGTCTCTTGGGCCTTATTTTGGTCTAGTAAGTCGGTACACTAAGCTGATTTCTGATTGCTTTAAGTTGTAAAAATTGCTTTTTAACCCATGGATATCAATGAGATTGCACCTGTTGTAAGTCGGGGCTGAATTTGATCCGCTGTGTGCCTTAATCACAGTATATTTTTGTTAAAACCCAGTATTTGTGTGGATCTGTGGATACTGATTTGTTCAAGCGCACGATAATCTCCTCCTAAGCCCGTCAGAATACAGCAGGTTAATAACGCTGTAAGTAGAATCCAATTTATTCATAAAACACCAGATTGCTTTAACCAAACTGTTCTTTTGTGGTAAGCCCCCTCCCACCTGGCTGTGGCAGACAAAGGCTCCTGCCGCAGCTGGTGGGAAAGGGGCAGGATAACAATAGCACGGCGTCTTGTCATGCCTGTCCATCCCTCTGTCTGTCCATCAGGTAACCGGTTCCCTCTCCACTCACCATTTCACACACTGAAGGCACTGCTGTGTCCCGTCCTGCAGCCTGTGGTACCTGCTTTGGGAACTAACTAGGGCTCCATGTCTGCCACCGTTGTTTCGATAAGTGCCCCAGTGTTTCTGGTGGCAGCAGGAAACCATAATCCTGTGACAACATTCCAGCCCATTAACATTATCTCTTAATTAGCACATATAGCCCTTGCTGGGTGTTTATCACAATTCAATGAGCACATGCTGTAAAACTTCCTTTCTCCTGTGACCAACAAAGTAAATAAAAATCCCACATGCTTTAGTAGGAAGCTAGATTTGCTTTGCACAGACAAAGCAAAGTACCTTCTATTTAAAGACTCCCCGTGCAAGCCGTTACAGCCCATGAACTCTGGGAAACCCTCCACCTATTTGTGATCACCCCTCTGTCAGTGTCAGGAGCCCACATCAGGAATCACCACTGGTGTCACCTCAGCATAGGACAGAGATGATTTTGCAGCAAATGGCACTACAGTCCAAGCAAGAAAAGGAAGGCAGAATGGCAGAGAGACAGACTTCAGCCATAACAAGGAAAGAATAAAACCATACTGGCCAAAATGACAGACCCAAACCACCACAAAGGGAATTCAAGTTTGAGGGGACACCCAGGTTACCTCTGATTAAATTAGCAAGAGGGTGGTTTATGATGGAACTTTGATTTTTTCATTAAGTTGGATTTTAGGATATTAACCAAACACATGTGTCCCATCCTGTGCTGCTCATTCGTATGCAGGGCCAGAGAGCTGTTCACAAACCAGGGGCACATCCCACTCTCGTGCCCCCACTCTCCTCCCTTTCCTCACAAGAGCTGACAGCAGCTGGAAACAGTCACACAAGAGAGAGGGTCATTGTTCACTTCTTCAGGCTGTTTGCTTTTGCCAAGCCCCAAAATAACTCCTCTAGAGCTCCCCTCTGCAATCCTGCTCATAAACACCATTTCAAAGCTGGCAGGTACCACTGCTGTCCGCGTCCCCCCATCCTCAAAGGGCAGGCACCTGAACTGCACGAGTCATCCTCACAAAAGCATGCACAGACTGCTGCATATGGCCTTTCCGTGATCCCTGGGGAGGGGAAAACCAACCAACCTGCAACGCAGGCTTCAGATTTGTCCAGAATTAAAAGCTCTTGATAAAACTACTGGTTAAGATAACTAATAAGTTGAACAGACTACTGGGAAGGAGGTCCATCATTCAGCGTGCTCGAGGATTCCCAGAAAATAAACCACCCAGCATGCTTTAATTCAGCAAAAACATAAACCCAAAATTGTGCCTTGCATTACACAGGAGACCAGTCTAGATGCTTATAATGTTTTCTCCCAGGATAATAAAGTTACTTTGCTGATGTGATGAAATTTTTGCAAAAACCAGAAGTCCAATCACCTTAAACTCCCAGGGATGTGGCAGTAATGAAGTTTGCCACGAGCTGGTAGGGATCCAAATACTGTTGCTACAGCTGTAGCCAGCACTGCCATTGCACCTCATCAGCATGGACAAACACAGAAGCCAAAAAGCAACAGAAATTCTGTGAAATTATATTTGGGATGAGCCATACAAAATTTCTCTTGGGTTTAGATACACTTGTCTAGATCATTTGAGCTACTGTACATCAGCAACAGCTTTGAGAAAGGTATTTTTTGTGTGCTTGAAAGTAAAAAGAGAGAAGGGGCCAAACACTTGTTATAACAAAGCAGCTCAGTGAGTGCTTGGGGTACCAGACTCTCACAATCTCACAGCAATAGGGGAGCAGCTGCTGAGAATGGTGACTGGAGAGACACACCACATCACGGATCCCACCACTGATCCCAAAGGAAGGCCCCAGGCCTGGAATTACAACACTGCCCTTGACCAAAGGCCGGAGATGGACAAAAGTTACATAGAAACATAAAGGAGCACTGATCACTCCAGTGTTGAGTACTGCAGCAGTGAGCAGTACGGTTCCTCACGTCCCTGGGTGCCACGGCATGGGTCAAAAGTATAGGTATCAAGAATGAGCTGAAAATATCAAAAGGTTCATTAGAGACCATGGTTAATTTCCAGAAATCCTCCAAAATACAGACTCTGAAAGGTAAGTTTGCAACCTCAAAGTAGAAGAATCCTTATCCCCTAGGAGTTGTTACTAGATTTCTGTCTAAGTTTAAAACATTTTTTAGGAGAATTGTACCATTACAGGCATTTTCCAGCAGCATTTTTTCATGTGCACAACAAAGACTAACAGCAAAACTGCTGTCAAATACTCCTGCAATCTCAACACTCAGGGAGGCAACAGATTGCCAACCACTTTCTCCATTCTCACCAATATGTCAATGGTATTCCAACTTCTGCTGGGCTTCCCCTCTCCCCTTCCTTCTTAAAATCATCAGCTCAATTTTATAGCAAATGCTATATGCACATAATAGGAGGCGACTGTCTTGCTGGTGATTTTTCAGTGCTTAGGTAATACAAACTAGTACAAAAGAGATGATCCAGTGAGAAAGAAGGCAATTCAAAATTAGAAGTAGGAGATGCAGAAGTCCATCTAGTTCAGTACAACTCACCAACATCAGAACATCATTTTCAGTAATGGCAACAATCTTGGCTAATGAAGGACAAAGTGAGCTTTGAGCTGCTAGACTAGAGGTAACAAATTTGGGCAGAAGTAGCCCATGGCATCTTGTTTTATTTTTGCAGAAAAGCTTCTTTGTTTCACAAAAATTCAGAGGGACAAATAACCTTCATCCACTGGCATACAGCAAAGATCTAATGGAGAGTTTCTGCTGGCCACTTGAAAACTGAAGTTAAGAGAACACATGAGCCTCCTCCATGCACAGAGCATAAAAATCCATCTCTCAGTGCTCAGGCATGGCCAATATAACTCTCTCAATGTGAACAGAAACATTGCCACAACCACAGAGTCAATGCTGTTTCTCCTCAAGCATCTCTCATCCAGTTGCAGAGCTGAGCTTCAGCCAGTGGACACCGCCACTTGCTGCCCTCCGTGCGCAGCAATTCCATTCTGAGTGCTCTAATCAAGCAATTCATGATTCTGCTCTTCCAGATATTTTATCAGGGCAAAAAAACCTAATCTAAAACTACTCCCTACTGATAAAGGACTACAGGACCGCTGCAGTGAGACGTAAGACACTTCAAAATGTATTTCAAGATTGTCAGGGAAGCATCCTTGGATTAGCAATACAATTTGATCTGAATGTTTCAAACTTTCAAAATTTTCACAAGAAAGTTCCTTCTTTCTTGGTTGTGTGCATGAATATGCTTGCCCAGCCCTTGCCTTTGCCAGTAACCCAGAGGCTTATGGGACTGGACTTTCTCCCCACCTGCTACAGCAAGACCATGGAAGTTGCAGAGCTATTGGCAGAAAGCTTTGCTAGGGGAGGGGGAAAACACAAGACTATAAAGTGAAATTTTACAGCCATAGGAAAAGGTTCTCTGGATTTACATAAATCTGCTTGGCAGTGAATATGTTAAAGAGTTGACCGTAACTGGAGAGAAACAAGCTGCTTGGATGCTGGCAGCAAAAACGCTGCTTTATCCAATTCCTACTGTGCCAAGCTCCTCCACCCTCTCTCAGAGCAGCATTTAGACAAATGCCAACATTTTAAAATTAAGTGGTCCCATCATTATTAATTCATTTGGTATTCATTGTAACAACATTAATCATAGTAAACTGCAGCAGCTTTATTACACATGTAATGTGTACTTTCCTAGAATTTCCCTGTAAAATCTCTGACATTGCTAACAATGTAAAGACAATGAGACATTAAACCAAGCAAAACAATAAACACACAACTCAATAAATCATTATTCTGCCCACAAGTATGTTAAAAAATAAACTCATTTCAAAACCAGAGGAAAAAACAACATGCAATAAGTGACATCAGTGAGTTTGAGGCTTTTGGTTGCAACAAAGAAACAAAACAGCATGCTAATATGACATTTACAAATAATACCTAACCACAGCCTAATTAACTTATTGCGTGCTTACTAAACTAGCGTACATATTATATTAGAAGAAAAACACTTATTTGTTCTGTTGCTAAGAAACTTCAGACATTTGCATATTTAACAAATCGTTAGTGTTTTTAACCAGAACCCATCACTATTTATAAAAGACAAATTTAAACCATGAGATCAAAGACACAACATTAATTTTGCTTTTGTCAACTGTCTTTGTTCAATGGCTCAAAGAAGCAGTTTTATAGCTGGCTGATACATAATGAAACATCTGGTATTATTCTGAATTACAGTGGAACCCACTAATAGTCAAGGGCTTTTCTTTATTTCTCGTACACCAGCCAACGCACTACAGGGACCAATCCAGCAGCAATTGAAGAACATGCCTTTGAAATTGCTGCTAGATTTTTCCGAGTAAGGAGGTTCAGGATCCATCTCTAGAACAGCAATACCACTTTTTTCTTGTAAAGGCTCCAGATGTCAGCTGATTTTAATTGGTCTCATAAGTTGTGCAAGAGTAAGAAAGGAAAGCACAACATCAGGGGGCAAGGCAGTGAATAAAGCCTGAGGGTTCTCTGCTAACCAGCAGGTAAGGGTGGAAGCCAGTGCTGTGACACTGCTGCTTCCCGTGCCCACGGACCCCACCTGCAGCACAGCAGCTTGTGGCTCTTTGGACACTGATCCAGAGCAGTGCTGGGTCACTGTTTTACACACCATGAGCAAAGTCGTTTGCCAGCTCACCAGGGATCAGCATAATGATTAGCAAAGCTTGGATCTCCTTCTCCTGCCCATCTATGCTGGACACTCACTAACACAGCAGGAGGCTTGGGCAGCACACTGTGTGTGTGATACCTCAGGCATGTCCACACGCCACTGAGCGTGCTGTGCCAACATGGCCAGATCCAACAGTGCTCTTTGGGTGTCTCTACCCTGCCCTGCCACCTCTAGCACAGACATTTTCTAGGAGGAACAAGATGAAAAAGGAAAGCAGAGAGACACTGGAAAGAAATCTGATAACTCAAGGAGCTGTAATAAAACCAAATTAATCTTAAATTTGCTATTTCTGGGCTACTGAAAGTGGAAAGGATGTCATATGGAGATAAAGCTCTCTTCAGAAAGCTACCACAGGGATTGTCATCCTAGAACTGCTTTTTTCACCTGGCAAACGTAGGCGGTAGTCAGGTACCTCCTTCCTCCCTTCCCCTCCCTGTTCTGCCTCTCTCGATACAAATCCAGGACCAAGGAGCTGTGTGGCAGGACAATATCATACCAGACTCTAGGGAACAAGCTTATAAAATTTGTACCTCCTCGTCACTCAGCTAAATAACTGAAACAAAGAAGTCCCAAAGAAAACTGCATGTGACAGTCAAAATCCTTACTTATGAGTGTAAACACTGAAAAAATAATAATTCTGCTAAACTGTAGAATTAACCAAAAAAAAGGAAACCAACAGATATTTCTAGAGGATTTTAAAGAATTACAAGACAAAATCTCCTTGAGAGGGAAAATAGTTCATAATAGCTTCAGTAACAATCATGTACAAACTTTACTAACCAAAAGTAGCAGGTGAGCAGAACACAAGCAGCAGTTTAAGCTGTGCAAGGCTGAAGACGACTCTGCTGTTGAGAAGAGCTGGGTGCGATCACAGCACAAGCCCCAGGTTTGGATGCGACCAACTGCAGCTCTTCCCGGCACCCAAACAGCTCTCACCCAAGGCATACAGAGGGGAGGCTGCTAAAGCCTACTGCATTTTGGCAAGACTTGGCAGGTCCTTCCAGCTCTCTCCCTTGGGGAGGAGGAATTGGTACCAGCAGCTCTCCCCAGCTCCCTGCTGCATCACACAAACTCCCCAGCAGCAGGGAGTGCGTTTTTCAGTGGTCTCCACCACAGGAACGTGTTACTTCACACTAAGGGGTAGAGTTGGAGAACATATACAAGAAGAATGTGCACATTTTTAAAGCCTCCATGGGTTCAACACACACACAAATCTATGGTCCGCAGTGACATTTGTCTGTTAACATTTCAGGGACAGGCTGTGTATGACATGACCATCTGTGACCCTGCTGGCTGGTTAAAAGCTCAGTTTTTCCATAAGAACATTCTCTGTGCTTCCAGCCCAGCACCTGTGTTAGTTAAGACGAAGAAAACTTTGTCCCAGAAAGCTTACCGAGCTAGATGTCCCCATGGGACACTGATGCCCAGCTGGGCATGTTCATGCTGACTTTAATCTGCCCAATCAGTGGCCCATGGCTCCATGCCTTCACTGCTAATAACTTCTCTCCCCTTTACCCATGCTGCCACATTTGCATTGCAGCAGTAGGCACCTTTCATCCCTGGCAGCCAACCCGTGTTACAAGTACACCTGGATTTGTTGCACAGACATATGCTGAACAGAACGGCATTGCAATCACCAGCAAGGCAGGAGAGTGCTGCCCACAGTCTTCTAATTACAAGTAAACAGCTGATGTTCAGTTATATTATAAACAATTGAAAATTGGGCATGAAATGGGAAGTGGGTAGCTTTAATAGAAAGTGGTGCCAACAGTCTCTGTACTTAGAAACACACAAACACAAAGTTTTCACTAACAGCACCGAGCGTTGCAGTTTCTATTTGAGGCAGATGACTCCAGTTGTAGTCAAAACCATTTCTTACATTCTCCTGCTATGCAAAAGGGGGCTGATGGAGGAAAGATCATCTAGGGGAAGTTCTGCTGAAAGCAGAAAGTAGTAATAATAATAATAATAATAATAATAATAATATGTTGCTATGTAAAGACACTCCCAGAAGACAGTCCATAAACCACCAAAGCTCTTTTGGTGGAAAGGGCCAAGGCTCTGCAGTCAGTTGTTACAGGATGGGATGAAGCAAAGCCCGACTGAACACACAAAACAAGTGTTTGCTGCTTTCCTCAGTTCTGCCTGGTTGCAGGTACAGAACCGCCCACGTCCACCGCTCTCAAATGCTCTCTCTGGCAGCAGGGCCCAAGAGGTGCACAGGGAGTTTCAGGCAACAGAGAAATTCCAGGCATGCGCTGGACACGCAGCCAAGTCCTACCAACCATCCTTAATGGGAGTGCTACCCCCCTCAAAATGACTTAATGCAAGTTTTATGTTACAAACATGCAATACCTCCCTGCTGGAGCACTACAGCTTTTCTAACCCAGCTGCTTTCTTCTTCACTTTCTTCAGAAGAATAAAGTGAGTCAAAGATACATTTTGGGCTTGATGGACAGCTGTAGCTGGTAGTGGCAACACTGCCAGTATCTGGTACCCAGAAGGGGACAGAGCACCATGAAAATAAATTCAAGAAGTTCCAAGCATTTAATTTTGCACTTTGGATACACAGCATTCAACACTCAAACCTGGTTTGAAAAAAATGAAACAAAACAGATCTATTTCCAGCATGTAGATACAGAAGTAATCATCTCCCAGTCATTTGGTAGGGAAAGTAGAGTTTCATTTTTCAAAGAGCTCTAATTTCTACCAACTTCTGAGTGCTGTGATCTCAGGTATGGTTCTCCACCCATTCGTACCTTACACAAGAGGATAAATTTCCCTTTTTAAAAACTTACTGGGTCCCTTAGTACAAGAAAAACAAGTAACTACTGACTTGGAAGCAGCCTATGGCTTTACCTGTCAATATTCCACTTTATCAGACCTTGAAAACAGAATATACATTTCACAAACTCAAAAATATACATTGCCTAAAATGACCATAATGGCGCCTTTATCATAGCCCACCGCGGGTCGTGTTACCCATTGTGTCAGGATTGCAACCTTCCACCAAGGGGGTTTTCCTTTATTTTTTAAAAAAACCTTTCCAAAGCTGCCTCCCAGCCACAGGAAGAAAGGTATAAAAGAGCTTTATGGTATTTTCTCTTGTTCTCCCTCTCTTAAAGAACATTTCTATGATCCAACTTCAACCACAGAATGGATTTGCAACTCTTTATGCCAAACACAGTAAAATTTCTTGATGTAACCTGTGTGAGCACATGGCCTGCTCAGGGACACGGATACAAGGGACAGGCAAATTGTCAGCCAAAGGTCTTGTCTGGTACTTAAGTCCCCCATCCCCCTATATTCCCTCCCATCCTGCACTGGTTAAGCCACATCTCTCTTGCAAGCTTCTACTTACTATTCTAGACTAATTATTAGTAGTAGTCTATAGGCTTCTAATTATGATTAGACTATTTTTGCACTACTCTTGTACCCCTTAGGTTTAATGAGCACTTGCGTATGACAGTGCCACAGCAGTGGGAGAAGCTCTGAGATGTCCTTGTGACAGCAGTGCAGTTTATTGCTTCTCAAAAGAGGAGTGGGATGACAAGCTGCATTTAATCAACTTTCTAAGAAAGCGAAAAATCAAATGTCCATAAGATTAATATCAAATACTTGGATCCTTTCCTCCTAGGGTAATACAGTGTGTCCACTGGAGAAAATCTGACAGAGAAAACCAGAAACTCTGGAGGCACATTCAGATGATGATATTGAGATGTGCTCTGTCAATTTAGTGCTAAGCAAGGAGCGGGCTGGGTCTGCAGCGGGTTTGTGTACAGGTCAGACAGGGGCTCTTGTCTCTAGAGGAGTCTGTTCCTTCACTGACCCTCACAGGAAGCAGCACAGCATGTCTTGCCATGAAAAAATTCATCACTGCACCCACTGATGGCTAAAGAGAAGAAGTCCACAAGAAAGCAACACAAGAAATCCTCCCGCAGGATCCAGTTCAGATGGGTGGGACCGAAACCCCACCAAAGAACAAGAGGAAAAAATTATTAGTGGGCACTAGGACAATATTACATGGCTCTCAGCATGGGTCCTCCCCAGTGTGCCCAGCCTCAGCAAAAGCCCAGCTCTCCACCAGCTGGATTCAACACTCAAATGCATAACCTCAAGCTGTCTGGGTGGTTTTAATTTATCCTCTCAATGCTAGAGTGTAATGTGATTTTAATGGGGGGGGGGCAGCGCTGCAGGGGCAGAGGGAAGAGGTGTCACTGGGTTTTTCCTAGAACTCTCCCTCTTTCCTAGAACTCTGCCAGCTCTGGGGTAAGAGCACTGAAGGCTGCACATGGTATTACCAGAAAAATCACAAAATGCTATTTGAACTTTCACATTTTGTCACCGCACAGAATAGGGTCACTGAGGTCATTCTTGCATTTGGAGGGCAACATTTACAGTGGCAGGGAGAGAGGTTTAAGGAGATGAGGACACTTTTATACTGCACACATATGTGCAAATTGAAGTAAAAAAAATGCCATGAGAGAGTGTGGAGAGAAGGAAAGGTGAGAAACAGTTAACATGAAATTGAGTTGGTAATTGCAGGAAAATGACTGGGCAATTTTAGAGAGGTTCCCTTTCCCTGCATTCATAGCTCTGTCAGTACACCTTCCCTAGATGACACCCAACACGGTCCTGCTCAGCCTGCAGCTCTCTCAGCCAGTTATCACTTGTGGGCAATAGCCTAAAAGTCTAAAAGTCTAAAAGATTGTAGGTATTTCCACAGTGCCTTGTTCCCCTCAAATAAAGATTAACCTTTTCCACACATGACCAATTTCACAGACAGTCCAGGTTTCCTGGCAGAACATTTTGGCTTAAAAATCCTTTCAGACAGCCTTCCTGCGACTCTCCACCACCACACACATACTGGGTTTGGCCAGCATTAAAAATGGAGATCATGTAACTTGCAGTCCATATCTGAGGCACACCAAATGTGCTCATAGACCATTTTCATACGTATCCACTACAAGGTATTTCTATTGCAATTGGGAAAACTCACTGTTATGGAGTATATAAAGAGTTCAGGTTTTTTGTTTGTTTTCTTTCACTATGAGTGGCTTCTAAATATTCTTTACTCAAACTTGCTTTCTGTAAGTGTTTGAGTCAGGACAATTTAATCACTTGGCTGTTTGTGGGCAGCAGGGCATCAACGTGACAGAGATAAGTCAGTTAAATCTTCTTGAATACTTGCAACCAAATGATTCCACCGATCCTTTATTTCTAATTGCCCTATCATTACCCCTCTCTATTTTTATTTATACAGTTTATTATGTCACTCAGGTTTTCTGGAGCTTTGCGGTAAAACTGGAGCAAATGTAACTTTATATTAAATCAATATATTCAGTGGTT
Source organism: Aegotheles bennettii (assembly GCA_013398125.1). Taxonomy (NCBI): domain Eukaryota; kingdom Metazoa; phylum Chordata; class Aves; order Caprimulgiformes; family Aegothelidae; genus Aegotheles; species Aegotheles bennettii. The sequence goes on along the minus strand of VZRW01011297.1, from coordinate 255,978 downwards.
ATTTGATCATTTCCTTTGGCAATATCACACGTATTGGATCTAGGAGCTACAAGCAAGAGGATGGCACTTCTTGTTTGGAAACGAAGAGCCATGTTGCACATTTAAAAAAATTTGTAATGAAACCTTCATTATAGAGACATATATCTCACCATCCATCATCTCCAAACATGCAGGCTTGGAAATGAAAACCTGCCTGCGTTTAATTTGATGGGTCGAGCGTACAGCATTTCCATCCTGTCGGGGGGAGGGGAGCAGACCTTTATTTATTCACACGCCTGAAAATAGACAGGTAAATTTCACAGCATCATCTTGCCTCAAAATCCTGGAACCATTTATTTGAAAACAACCCTGAATCACGCGTCCTCGTTTCCCATCGCACCGAGAGCTCCATTGTTTGCTCTCATTAGCACAGTGCGGGGGCTCTGCTCTGCTCTGTGCTCCCCTCCCAAGCTGCGCAGCAGCTGCTCTGGGGGGTTATTTCCTTCCTTATTTATTTATTTCCCCAATTTTGTTTCTAATCTCTGTTTCTTTGTGGTTTCCTGGAGTCGTCCTGACAAAGCCACATATTCTGTTCCTGTCCTTTATAGCACTGGAGGGCACTGCAGAACACATGAAATTTGTTTCTAATTTTACATCTGCCAAAAAGCATTCCTGGGTTACAAATACACGCCAGCAAAATTGGTAGGGCCTATCCCGCTAATGCCACAAGGCAAACAAAGCCAAAAGGAAATAAAAAAGACTAAAATACAGCACAAATATTTTTGCACTTCTTTTAGCTTGTGAAGCCTTTCCTTTTCCCCCTCCTTCTCCCACTTTATACCCAAGTTAAGCTTTCTGATATTACATATTTATCTGTTTATATTTAGGAAAAAAATAACTACAATACAAGAAAATGAGAAGGAACAATTCAGTTTTCCCTCTGCTGCAAGTTCCCTACATAAGGAGATGCCTAGAAATACCTTCAGCCAGAAGCACATGGAGGATGACTCCCTCCCCCACGTACCACTGAAACACTGGATGTTTCAAGCAACTGGTCAAATCCCTGATGCTCCAAAATCAGTTTAAACTCAAAGATTGATCTCAGCTGCTTTGCTGCCATTTACACACGCAATGTGCTTTACAGCAGCTATTTCTTCTCATCATCACAGTTTCCTAAATAATATTTTAGCTAAATTACCCTAAACTTTGTAACCATGACAGGGCAAGCCCTGAGGTAGCCTCTAAGGCAGCAAGAGCAGCATCCCAGCTGGGACAAAGTCAATGGGGCAGCGGGTCCTGCGGCAGGGCCAGCTGGGGACAGGCAGCACCGCAGCCACTGCCCCACTGATTCCTGCCACAGGTTTGAAGTTCAGGTTGTGCTTTGGTGTCTCACTGTGGTCTGTATTTGCCACACCAACATTTCACCTACGCATAAGCAGCAGCTCCCAGCCTGGCTCAAACTTCACAACTGTAAATGTCAACAGACCAAGAAACGCAACTTCAGGTTTATTTCCATTAGTAGTAGCACAGTGTCATGGCATTTCAATGCTCTGCAAGTGCTAATTAAAGACCTTTCCACAAGGAACTTGAAAGAACATTTCAGAGTCAGATTGAGCTCTGCAGCTTGGGTTTATCAGATAAAATGTAATAGCACAGATATTCCAGCACTTCCTACAAACCACAGAGAGGACTCTTGCATTTTCACACTTGCAGAATTTTGCACTAGATAAAAATGTACAGGACACCAGATCTTGCAGGGCCTGGCCTGGAGGTGCCCACTGGTTGTGCAGTATTGCTGTTAGGGAGCTGGGGCTGCATCTAGAGCCATGTTTCCTCTGGCAGCCAGAGCAGGTCAGATGGTTACAGATGGGAGCCAGAACAGTTGTCTCCGTCTGATCCACAAAAGGCCATGTCACAAAGTTAAAACTCAGTTCCTTCCATTAAAACACACTGGGCAAAACTCAGGCTGAACGACACAAAATTTATCAACTTGTGCATGGTTCTCATTCAAGACTTCAACCATTCCCACAACATTTCCCTGTGATGTGATCCAACACCTCCATTTGGGCTCACGTCTGATGAGCGTGCTGATTTTCAGATTGCATTACAGAATTTTTTCAGGCCTGAACCGAAAAAGCATTTTTTCAGTTGTGTTTGGCTCTTCATGTTCAAACTTTCCCAGTGATCACCCTCGGTGAGAAATTTCAGCTACGCAGACTTGCTAGAGACTGATCTGCCTGCGCCTGCATGTGCACGGCGGATCTTGTACTATACAAATGTCTTTTCCAATATGGATTATGGGCTAATAAGCTGTATGGTTCTGCAAATCTTCCTGACCTTTACTTTTTAGCTGTTATGTAAGAGTCATATTTCCTAAAAGGAGGAACATATGGATTGTATCTATCCAGCATTAGATGATCACAGGGTCTGTTGTTGAAACATATTTGGAGAAAAATACAGTTTTCTATAGGAGAACTGTGAGAAGAATCATTGCGGGGGCGGCAGAGGTCTCCTGTCTGGAGTGAAAAATATTAAAGGGAAAAAAATAAAAAGGGGCTGCGTTGCAATAAGCTGAATCTACACATTCACTATTTGTGGTTTTATATCCTTTAAAAAATACTTTAATTGAACTTGTAAGATTCTGAAGTGAAAATGTTATCTCAAAATTCCTTGTTTGGAAAATACTTCAGACTTTTGGGAAAAGGAACTTTTTGCTTGAAACAGCTCAATACATTTCACCCAAAGCATTTTTCTATTTCTCTTCAGTCAGCACTGCATTTTCAGCTATTTTACACTTTATTTATTGTAAATACTAGGAAAGAAAACCCCAAGCAACCCACAAGCAAGTCTAGTTCTAGTCTCTAAAAGACAGATTTTAAAAAGATGCAAATACCAAGGCTTTATCTTAATTTTTATCAGTAACTAGTCATTATATACAAAGCTTCGCTGGTTTAAACTTTTTATCCTAACTTTGACATAAATATATGCCCTTCTGCTAACTCTTCATCTCAATTTTCTTATCCGTAACACAGGGATAATAATACTGGCTATACTTGCCTCAGTGGAGGGGATTAGTTGGTATCTACATGGATCCTGCCCGTATAAAGCACAATGATTATTGCCTGAATGTCGGTATCTCCTCCATTAGCCTTGAAAAGTATCATATGCCTTCCGGCCTCAAAATTTAAAAATAACTTCAGTATTTAAAATATATCCTTTTTGTTACATCAGAAAGAAAATCTACAGCCAACCGGGAGGTTTGCAGAGCAGCCAGTGCAGAAGCACACAGCATCCTAAGGACGCAATTGCAGATTCTGAGTACAGATACGCAAAGTGCTTTGTTTCTTAAGTGCTCAGTGCCCGACCAGTGGCACACAAAGCAGTATGTTTGCCATATTTCAGTGGTAGCACGATGATCAGTTCTGTTTGTTCAGAAAAAAAAAAGTAAAAAATAAAACAAAGAAACAAATCACGCACTTCCCTCCATACTTGCCAGCTCCTCTTTCTTACTTCATCTCTTCTGTAACAATTTTCTTACCAATTATATCTAATTATTTTTAATAACATGCAAGTTATTGCAGTCTGTATTTTTACATCTGCAGCCGGAGTTCCAGCCTTAATTCTGGATGCCCAGCTTTTTGTCAATTTATTGCAGGAATGAGATGCAAAATATATATTTTTTTAATTGATAAAAGTAAACATGATTTGTAAGATGAGTCAAATTAACAATTGATTACACACTAATGGGCTCTAATCAATACATTAATTAAACTAAAAGGGGGGGAAGAGGAGGAAAGATAGAATAGTAATTTAAAATAACAGGACTGTTCTGCTGGTATAAAAAAAAACAGCATATAAAATAAAACTGAGCAGCCCTTTGTGGAAGAATGCAATATCCTCTCTCGTTCTCTCACCTTGTTTCTCTGTATGATGTGGCGTGTGTTTATTAAAGAATAAAAGAGCAATTATTACATTTCCAGCAGATTGCAGGGCCCCAGCCAGCGCAGAGGCAGCGTAGAGCAGTGTCAGCCTGCTCTCTAGTGTTGCTGGAGGTGTGCGGCATCCGGCAGCCCCTACGCACCCCGGCTGTGCTTCCAGCTGCACCCGCTTAAAACACAGCCCAAACCCTGAAGAGTTCCCTTGCTATCTTCTGGGTGGTAAGGAAATCTCAATTATGCACACAAGGGATGTGGTTAGGGGAAAAAAGGAGAAAGAATGTTTAAATTGTATACGTAAACTGTTTTGTTTTACAAGCTGGAGTAAATCAGCACATTTGTAGGCCATATTTATCTGATCCACTCAATAATAATCTCTCTCAATGAACACCATTGATGTGGCATTTATACCATTGCAAAACATAACCAATCCCTTAAGTTCAATTAAAGTATTAGTGAAAAAGTAAGAATTTTTGCTTCTGGGCAAGTCACTAGTGCAGAATGGCACAAATCTCTGCCACATTGCTGTCAGGCATTGAGATGAGAGAATATGCTGGGAATGGAGGAGAACACAGAATCCCCCTGCTCTCTCTGCTTTCTGAATTCAGCCCTAACTCGCTGCCCTGAAACATTAATAGAGGTGCCATGGTCTAAAAATAAACCAACCAACTCCCCTCACAAGGGGACCAAGAAAGGAAGCCATTCCTTTTAGCACCAGTTTCCTTACAGGAGGTGCAATCCTGCAGCTGATGCTAAGCGAGCCTCACGCAGACCCTGGTGAGAATAAATTGGGTATAAAGAGGGGCACAAGCAGAGGAGCAGTTCCATCACCTGGTTTTGCTTTGGATGACGTAGTTCAAGGCGTGTATGTTCAGCCCTTCCTAGCTCATGTAACACAGGGCCTTTGTGCTCTTAAGCCTTGTTACACATGCAGAGAGTGAAAAGGGAGAAGGCCCCAGTTCATGACAAGCAGTGCCAAGAAAATTCAAGCAGAAGCAATGGAGCTGTTACAACAGCTCATGAAGTTGCCATCTCCCAGCAAAAACTTTGAGAGGAAAGGCAGCAAGTGTTACACACTATGCTTTGGTAGAGCACTTTAAAGGCACACATGGTCTTTGAAAACGAGTTGCCGAGCTCAGCTACACTTCTGGAAATCAGGAGAAATGCACAAGGAGCTGCTCTTGTTTGCTAACTCTAACACCTCATGCCCAACACTTCAGTGCAATCAGCACGTTGTCCGCAGGCTCGCAGGTCAGGAAGTGAGGCTGGATCAGAAGAGCTCTTTTGGTCTCCTTGAAAATGATTCCACTGATTCACTCTGAAACATCTTCTTTTGAATGTAGTCAATATCAGCTTAAAAAAAAAATAAATCATGTGTCTAGAAACAGCATTTTGTCAGCTCAGGAAAAGACCTGAGTGTGGGTTTCGGTGGAGGCCAGCAAAGCCCAGTCAGAGAGCTGGCGGCGGGGAATTCATCCTACCAACGAGGACATGCTCTGATGGGAAACTCCTCTCTCAGCAGCAGTCTGAGAGCTACAGGCACCTCCAGCGGGTTATGGACACTAATGAGAACTACAGTTCCTGTAAGGTGCGGGACTGAGACAGAAAGGGTGCCAGTATGATGTAACCAGTGGTGCTTCTGCAAGTAGCATTTCTGAGACCCTTCTCAAACACAAAGTTTCTTGTCAACCAAATACCACTGCAGAGATGCCCAAACCCCAGTCTCCTCTTGGACAGCAGAACTACCAAGTATGTACATGCTAGCTGGTATTTTTACAGATGAAATAACTAAAACTGCCTGGGTTTCATTAGATATAATCAAATATTCAGTTAATATCCAATGTATACCTAAAATCAGTTCAGTCTTAGGAAGCTTTCCCTGATACATGCACAGCTGATGGAAATGGATGACTTCTTTCATTAATATTTGCTTCAGAAAATATCTAATTCACTTTGGCTGTGTTTATGTGCTTTTTACAACTACAGCAATAAATCAGTGTGCTGGGAAGACCATTTCATAGAAAAGGCAAATCTTGGGTGGGTATTAAACAACACTCATTCAGAATGAACTCTGAACTTATGAAATGAATATTTGAAGATTATATGAAAAAATCTATTAATCTGGATGGTGAGAAAAATATGATGTTAGAACTACAGATATTGAAGGTACAAGTTTTGATTAAATGCAGCCACAAACTATTCACAGCAAAATACTCACAGTCAGTTTGCTTAGAACAACCTAAATAAATTTGCTCTGTAGTAACAACTGTCCTGATATACAAATATACCGTTTTATTAATCACTTCAATTGTTTGTTGAAAATGGGCGATCAGATTCACAAACTAAATTTAGCACCTGGTAGTTTAGCTTAAATTAACTTCTCTTGTTAGTTAGTTTGAATTATTATAAAGGGTACTGAAACCCACACAGACTTACAACCACACACGCAAAACAGCCTCTGCCATCACCATGTTTAGAGAGATCACCCTCTGGCTGCACTGGCTAATACCCTGCCTTGCTTCAGCTCTGCTCACAGGGCACATTTTACAGAAGTCGTTTTCATAACTAAAAATATGAGGGCTTTATAAGCGGGAATCAGAAGCCTTTTGTTTGGTTTTTTTTACTGCTAGACCTGTGGGGCATTATTTTGATTTCTCTGACATTGGATAAACTTTATTGACGTCAGTGAACTCTGAAGCTGTAGGTATGAGTATTTTCAAAATAATCTCTCTGTACGGAAAGTGGGGCCAGTTAGGATCAAGCAGAACACTACAGCATAAACCTAATATGTCTATTAAAAAACTTCTCTAATTATGAGGAGAAAACATTTACAATCTGCTGTTTGAAACCAATTCAGTGGGGTAAGTTTAAAGAGAATTAACTTTTTCTTGAATGCTATTTTATCTACTAATGTACATTTATACTTCTACTAAATTTATTAGGCTTTTTTGAGTTTACCCAAAAGATGAGTTTTGCAACACCTCAGCCCTAGCAAGTAGTTCAAACCCTGGCAGTAGCCATAGTTTTAAGAAACCCCCCAGGTTTATTTTCAAGTAGGGAAGGCCAAGAACAGGCTTGAGTATATATATACACTACTTTTATAGCAGCACTGGGAAGTTAAATAACCAAACACAATTGCTCCCTGCACACCTTAGCCAGGTACCTGGGATACACTGATTATTTTTCCCAAACCAATTGGTATTGTGCAACATCACTTTAAGGCACTTTTCTTTTATCATTAATTCCTACTGGCATCTGGCCATCTCTGGCCTTGCAAGCATTATCTCAAGCCTGCTAGGCCTCTAAAATCTCAGGAGTATTTTTGCCTGCTGATTATGATGAAGATTTCTCCAGTTTTATTTTATTAAGCAGAGCAGAGCTAAGCTTAGGGCCAGCAGCAAAGGAGGACTCCAGATCTCAGAGGAGTTACAGATCTCATGTTCGAGGCTTCAGCTAAAGCAAAGCAGCTCCCTCTACTTGCTGCATCCCATCATGGCAGTGTGACAATTTGCCTCCGTAACCTCCCAATCACTCTTTCATAGGTCAGATCATAAGATCAATATAAACAAGAAAAAAAGAGACATGTACTCTTGTAAGAAAAGCCAGAAAGTTCAAAGTTATAGCTGACAGTCTGTATTTAACTCTGACTGATCTGGGAAACAAAAGTAGAGTGGTTACATGAATGAAGGATGAAGTGTTGGAGTGTAAAGCACTTGGTTTTTATCAATCTAAGCCAAGCCCTTACAATGCTTATACCCAATTTTCTCATATTAGGTAGAGAAAACAAATGAAAGGGAAGAAATAATGATTTCATAAATGTTTACAAATGAGAGAGCCTAACAACTCTCAAACGAGTATATTGGTAATTAAGCCATTTTAAAAAATGTGAGCAGTGCGTTCTGTACGAGAGACATTTCTCTGGGTACATGATGATACCCAAACAGCATTGCTTACAGCAACAGAGCAGTGCTTCCCTTCCAGTTCTGCACGATTTGCCTGCATGTACAGCATACGGTGCATTTTGTAAGTATAAACAGAAGAGTAAGTAACAGCTAGTCAAAAAGAGAAGAGCAAAAGCCACACTGCACAACCACCATAGCAGAGAAGGGCTGTAGCCCTTCAAATACTGAAATCAGCATCAGTGAGACACGGTCTCAGCGGGCGCATAGCGCTTTCCCTGATCCCTGCCACCAAGACCGATGAGCCTGCCAGCAGAAAACACTTCCCTTACTGTTGCTCTTAGAAAGGGCAGATGATCAGAAATTTAGGATTGAATTACTGCACTCGAATCTGGGGAAAAGCCCGGATAAGATCACCGAGTTTAGAATCAGATCCCTTATTAACTCCTGTGCAAGTGCAGCAGCTCCGCACACAGACAGTGCAGCACACTGTGCAGCTGCACCATCAGAGGTGAGGGGTCTCACTGGCCTTACTGTTTCCAACTCATTGTGTTCAGGTGGTGATTCTACCCAAAGCCACCTCCTCACACTTTCTGAAAACGCAGCCACAGATCCCTACAGCTGACTTTGTTACTCGGTTTTCCAGAGGCAGCATCCAGGCATCTCACAAACATTTGGATCCTACATTCATTACTTAGCAAATAAACTCCGTTACTACATTTATGGGAAGAGATAAGTAAGAATCATGCAAGTTTTTATTGCAGCTGCCTCAATTTCACAGGAGTAAAGGAATCTCTTGAAAAAGTCCATTGAATTTCATGACTCAATATTTATATTGTTTTAAAGAAAACTTGAGAGTCTTGTTTTGCAAGATTAAGCAACAAATGTCTTATATTTCAGATGAACTGCTAAAACTTAATCCTTCAATTCTTTTCTAATCCAAGCAGTCCTAAGGACTACTGTGAGATCAAGGAGTCCTGACAAGAGCATGTTTGCAGGGTCAGGGCTTTCATCTGTGTAGTGGTGAAGGACAGAGCAGTTCCGTCTTACACTTGGGTTTTCCTTCCCAAGGAATAATGATGATTTCTGACACCTAGGATTCAATCTAAAACTTGCAAGATGCCAGTAACTAATCCAACTGTGCGTTAGCTCTGTGTATGAGATGCAAAGGATGAGAGCAAAGGAATAAACTAAGTAGCTGTAGCTATTCTGCCTGTTTCTACAACAAACAACAATCTGGCAGAGGCCCTGGCCAGAGCCCACAATCAAAAGCCCTCCAAGGAGAATGAGAGTATCTCATGAGGAACTAGAAACACCTTCAATTATGCACTAGAGCCCTGTAGAAATAGACACAAGACCACTTTTGGCATCAGCCATCGAGGTCCCCCCAGTCAGCAGCTTAACAAAAGGCTCTGCCACACCACCCTCCTCAAAAGCGGCTGCCCCCACTTTCTCCCACCCACTGTGCCCCAGAGCAGATCTCTGCCCCTGTGATGCTGATGGAAGGACAGGGTAGAACAAGTGTCTCTAAGGAAATACTCGTGCAGAAGTAAAGATTTGTAACAGGGCTGCAAAGCCTTACCTGGGGAGAGCAGAGGCAGGGGCAGCACACTGGGCAGCTGGGGATGGCTGATGGGGATGGCTGATGGGGGCTGGCTCCAAGAGTTGCTCCTGCTCCAGGTGTGGAAGTTCACTGCAATTTACCACTTTTTTTTTTTTGGTACTTCATATGAAATGTGTTGTTCCAGCTACAATATTTTATTTTAAACTCAACATCTGTATATTCCAATCAGTTCAACTACTTGTTCCTAGACTGAACTAAAAAGTGTTTGTAGTCAAATGTAATAAAGAGACTTCTACAAATTTTGGTCATTGTTAGGAAACTTCCTTGATTATGTGAAAGGTTTGCTCTAAATTTAAATCATTACAGCTCTCATGAAATCAACAGAACTGTGATGATTTCTGAGGTTTTTGTGTTCCTTGGTCTTTTGAAATGTCAGAAGAATTCATAGGCTGCTCAGTCTGAACACAGCACCTGAGTTCGTGCGTACTGCTCCTCCATCCACAGGCTTATACTGAACATGCATTTATGATTGCAGCTGGGTCACAGGCTAAATTAATTAATTAGAGTACCCAATAAATTGTTATTGATACTGTTCAGTTGTTTGTCACCACCCAAAATGGTCAATAATGTCAACAACAGAAAACAGAACATGGCAAAAGCCAAGCTAAGCGCACATAAATTAGCTGAGGAAAAAGCACAAACGAAGATAGCAGCAACTGTGGAGTGAATGAGGGGGAATCAAAGAGGTGGCCAGAGGATTTCCGTGTCCTGGAACACTATATTCAGCTTGTGTCTTGAATGGCACTTCCCAGGGTCCTGCTCAGCAGGACGAAACAGACCTTGACTTTGGTCCTTAGGCGCCTGCATAAGAAGCCAGTATTTACTGGGAGCTGAAGGAGAACTGGCCCTTCTCTGCAATATGCTGGCTGGGCTAGACTCATCATGCTTGAGTCAGATGAAGAACTCGGTGTAGCTAGAAGACATTTTTGCATTTGATTTTGCAGATGTGGCTGCGGGGGAATGTTCCTTTGGAACATCAAAGCCTTTCATGAATATATGTTATTTTGGTAAAGACCTTTCTACAGTTTAAAAAGTTTAAAACAATCATTTTATGGAGACTTCATTTTTCTTTTCTTTACAAGTGTTTTCTATAAAATAAGAATCCAGATCTTGACACTGAAATGAAATATTGATTTTAATGACACATATCCATAGGTCAAAAATTATTTCCTGCTATAATCCAAGGGGTTTTTGCCCTGAATGAGAATTGTGTAGAATTCTTTAGACTGCTGCTGAGCAAGACAAAACCCAGTTTTCAGCCAACAGCAGCAATGAGTCGCAGTTCAAACTGTATTGCCCTTTTTCAACACGGAGAGGGTCACCTATATCTGCTTTTATTTAAATACTTGTATCATCTTCTTCCATAGCCACTTGAGGTGCTGCTCCTGGAGGATTTTTTAATTTTGCAGAAACAGACAATATCAATGCCTAATCTCATATGACTGAAAATTACCACAAACATTAAGATCAAAAAATTTGATTTACACATTTTAAGTTTACCAAGAAGAGGTTTTTTCCCCATCAGTTGCATTCCTTATGGCTCCCAGAAGGAAATGATCTTTCATAGGCAGAACTAGAACAGCCTGTCATAATCACTCATACCTAATGATGGATATTTATTGCTGTCACCAGAGACTTAAGGTCTAACAATCCCATCATATAAAAATAAAAAAAAAGAATGTAATGACTTCACTGATCTGTTGCTGCTAAAGCTGAAGTACGTGGAGAATCTGGATTAATTCACACATTAAAATTGATAAAATATGTTGGACTGACCTCGGTGGCTGCAGCATGGAATATTTGGAATTCAGGATGTATACACAAGCATGCACTTGATCATAATTTTTCTAACGTGCTGCCAGTTTGCTTTGGTTTGTTTCCACTAAGCTGATGCAAGATTCATAACTGATGCAAGGTTCATAACTGTGTTAAATGGGAAGATCATTAAGCCAAACATCGTGTGTTTGAAAATCCTGCCCACGCACTACAAGTACAGCCAAAGTGTTGAGGGTCTGAGCTATTTTGGGCTGAGAGTTTGTGGGGCTTTTTTTTTGTAAATATACAATGGAAACTATTTACTAGGAGTTCACCTGGCTCTACCTGCTTTAGCAGGGCAGAAACAGTAGCCCCGGTCAGAGCACAGTAAGCGCTTTCCAGGCACAGCCAAACTGCTGCAATATCCCCACTTGAACAGCAGACACTGGATTCTTCCTATTGAACTGCACAGGAGTTTTCATACGGGTGACGGTGACTTTATAAAGATGTTCTTTTTTAAATGGCAGGTACAGAAACAACTCTTTTAGAGACACCACCTTTCAGCTCTGATTCTTACATTGTAGATACTACACGAGACATTTTATATTAATTTTTCATCTATCTAAAGAGCATACTTCGGTATCTGGAATAGTTTGGGCTACTGAGTGACAGACATGTGGAAATATGGGTCTGAAAAATGAAATAACATGAAAAGAAGTGGAAAGCAGGTATGTAAATAACAAGGAACAAAGTAAAACTAGATTACAGATAAGAGGCAACAGTTCTGCTTCACGTTATTTTTTCTTAATAGTAGTGACAAACACAAACCCTTCTAAGGCACCTATTTAATCTGCCTTAATTTCTTTTTTCTCTCTATCTTTTACTTCGTTAGTAATGTTTTATTGATACTTTGTTTTAGATGATGACTTATTTTGTCCTGTGGACAACCAATGGGATGCCTACATACATTTTAAAAGCTTTGACTCAGTTATGTACATGGACATATAAACACTAAAATGTATATAAACACTAAAATTTTTTATCCACTGACATTTAAGGATGCACTAAAAGACATTTTACCCCCTTACCCAGGGTTATCCACTAATTTGGGAAGTTCTGATTCATGGAAGCCAAAGGTTTTGGGATCAGGGCAATAATTTACTTTAGAACTCAATGACTTTTGGGAACTTGTACTCAATTTTCCATTGGTCCAGTGATGCTGGGCCCTGAAATACAGACACAACTCACAACTCTCTGCCATCTCCTTAGGAGCAGAGCAATGTGTAAACTATTTTCATCCTTTTACCATACATGCCATTCCCTTTTATCTCTAGGAAAATAGCTTTCTGTATTTTTAAGCTCAAATCACAGCTTCAGTTTTCAAAAAAATCCAGAGCCTACAATGTTTCTTAGTAGTCCCCCAAACTTAATTTCCTGGGCTGCAAAAGAAAGCTGAAAAAGGTGAAAACACCATTGACTTTTGATCTGTTTTAGTTAAGAGCATGCCAGGCTTCTCAGATCCAGCTCACAGTCTTCTTTTAAGTACCTTAAGGTAAAGGATGCAAGTCACAGCTATGTCAGAACATGCTTTGCTCACCTCTTCTCCCCCCCTCAAACGATTTCTGACCCTGCTTTGGGGGACAATATTGAAAACAGTGAAAATATAACCCTGCTAAAAACATGAATCAAAAAGTCACTGCTTGTGGACATGTTTTTAAAATTGCTTAGTTGCATGGAAGTCCCTTTAGTGCTTGAAGGACTTTAATAAAATTGATTTTCTGAGTATAGCCTTTTAGCAGCTACTGTATAAGCTTGAAATATGAACCCTTCATTGTTGAAAGTGTTTCATTTTTGCCCTGTAACTAATGATCAAGGGAAAGAATGTGTTCAGAATTCTCCATGGTTGCCATTTTCATAATTAAATCGTGCTAATAATAAAGCTTTGCAGACTTTAAACAAACTGGCACTGGAGTGGAATGTGGTTTGCGGTGTTTCATTTAGAGACCTCTGCAATTAGCCCTTAATGAATAAGCATACCACAGTGATAAGTAAGACATCTCTGTGAACTGGTTATTTACCAAAGCACAAAACTGTGACATTTTCATTTCAATGACTGAAAATTATTCTCCAGATTTCTTCTGAAGGCTCTTAAGTAATTTGGGAAGTTAAAGCCCGTTAATTGTCTCTAATGCCCGATGTGTAATGCCAGCAATACTGCAGCAGCCTCTCCATTGTTTATCCTAAGTACAGTGGCTCAAAAATAAGCAGCCGAGTCAGTAAGACACATATAGCTGAATAAAAGCTGCATACATTACTGCTTGTGCCTATCTACTATTTTTTGGTAAGATATACAGAGCTTTAAAACACTAGAATCACATTCATTCCAGAAACACAGCTGCAGGTTATACTTTTCCCCCCCATACTGTATACTTACTTAAACTAAGGCTGATATTATAAGATTCTTTCTTGTATTTGCTCATTAATAAAATATCTTTTTAAAACAACCCAAGCCATACATATAGCAGGACATTTTATGGTAGAATAAAGATCTGAACAATACTCAGGTACATCAGCAAAGAATCTGACCCTTTGTGACTGAATGCACAGAATTAGGAGATTCGGGTTAGTTCACTGACTGTGCCTTTCTTACAAATGTAACACACTGCCTATAGGAGGGACTCATTATTTTATAGCAAAACTAATTTCAGTATCTAATGAACCAGATGTAGTGGACTCTCAAATCCATGCTTTGGCTCACATAGCAAAGCAGGGTATAGGATCCTGGGATTTTTTTTCATGGACTTCAGTGGGTATTGGATTTGCCCCTAGAAAGAGGAACGTGGTGATTGCTGATAAAAGCGAGTATCAAGAAGAACAGACTGTCAGCAGACTGTCCTCCCATATAGCTAGCAGAAGGCAATAGGAAGATAACACATTAAGTCCAAAAGTAACCGTGCTTCAGCCTAGGTTATCAACCCCAAATTTCTCTAAGTTGCATTCTCCTGATGGGATCACAGCCACTACTGATCATCCAACTGTGTTTCTTGTCTCTCAAATACTTGGGTAGGCAACTTTGTACTATCACATTTCTAATCTACTTGAGAACTTTTTTTTCTCCTTTGCACATAGCCATCTTTCTTATCTTTTGTGAGATCTTTTGCTGCCTTTATGAAATACCTTAAGGACCTGCTTTCAAAATCTGATCACGCTCCATTATACATGCAAACAGAGGATGCTAGGATACATTGGGCTGTGGGAAAAAATGGAAAAATTAGATATTAAGGGACATAGTGCAGCTCATGGTGCAGAGACATCCCAGTGCCTCAGTGTAAACGAGCTCAGGTCCAGCAGGGCTTAATTAGCTCCAGCTCACCACCAGCAGCAGGACAGTTATGTTCATGTCATAGAGAGCCAGCTCAGATGCCTCTGTGTCTGTAGTACCATTAATCTGAAACTCCAACAGTTAACTCCTGGATTACTAAATTTGGGCTGCAATCCGACTTTTTGTTTCAACTATTCCTCTTGAAGTTGCTGAACTTCATTTCTCAGGCAGAAATTGTCTGCTTTAAGCTTAAATCTATACCTGGACATCTCATACCCATTTATTATCCTGCTGGAATTGCCCCTTGAATAGTCTTCTCCCTTTCCCCTGGTGTTTATATTCACAATATGTTTATATACAGAAAGCTTAAACCACATTTGTTAGATGCAGACCCATGCTCTGAAGTACACACTCATGTTATCCACTGCATTTAAAAACAAATCTTTCCTGTTAAAACTCTATCTATTTTTATTATTAAAAATGGTGTCTTACTCTCAACATTGGGGCAACAAGCTCCACAGGCTTCCTTTGGGAAAGCGTGAAAAATTATTTGCTGTTCTCTTTTTTGTTCTTAAAAATCTCAGCTTACAAAACTTAAGGCATTAGATTCTCTACCTAAAAACATACAGAAATGATGCAATGGATAGACTTGTATGAGAATTGGTGTCATACCCAGTGATGATAGGGACAGTACCCCAGCTCTCTAGACCTCATTTCCCAGGCATGAGAAGTTTGTACATGGCTATACTGTTAGTCATGGTCCAGCTATTTCCAAGACTATTACCAGAAAATTGATTCCATCATTATGCCTCCAGGTAATTGTCTTTTTAAAAATTTTGTGTAAGAAAGGAATAGATTTTGGGAGGCAATGACAACTTAGAGCTTGAAAGTACAATTCCCATCATAAAACTAGCACAGCATGGACAGAAACTTTTACACACACCTCTTCCCAGCTCGCCAGACTCCAGCCCCTGTAGCCAGACAGTGACTCATGCAGTCTGCATGGGACAGCCTATGGAGGCTGCACTGAGGGGAACTTCCAAGTGTTTCCTGGGTAAAACTGATAGCCCTAAACTGGAACCCCAAAAATGAGTGAGGTGATGACAAATTTTATTTATATCAGGGTTGTACCTTGGTACCAGGATAGCTGTTCTACTTATTTTTACTTGTAGAGAAGTCCCATGAATGCCTAAAATTATTCTGCAAATAGCAGTTCTATGACTGATCGTGCAAAGCAGCACGAGGCACTAACCTCTAGAATAACTTCTTCATCCCTGGTATAATATACAGACTCTTTTCTATTTAAACTTTATAGATCAGACTAAAATATTTAGTGCATAGAAATGGGACAAGCAGAAGTGCTTTTCTTGAACAGAAACCTCATACAGTTATTCATAAAGCAAATCAATTGAGGCAGGCAAAGAGAATACACCTTAGATGGGCCTGGGTGAAAAAAGGAGAAGTAATACATTGTGTTCATTAAAGTAATATCAAAATTAAATTTAATACAAAGTACCTGAGACAAAACCCCAAAACTATTAACCCCAAAGCCACTAACTATTCATTAGCCAAGTCAATTTTGCATCCCATTATGATTCACAATGTGTAAATTCCCATTGAAATTGATTTAGTAAACCAGCTCTTTGATGGGCCTGAAATTAAAAGGATAGAAGAAAAGATACAACTAATTGAAGAACATAATTTGATGCTTGTACAGGGTGTGAAATTTACTGAGAGCAGACTGGGGCTTTAATTAAAGACAACGGGCCAAATTCACACCTGGGATAATGATTGAGGAATTTTGCTGAGGTCAGAAGAATTGCAGCCACTCGTGGCAGGCCTGAATGCAGCTCATGGTAGTACTCTGTTTAAAAATGAAGCTAGGGAAAATAGCCTTAAAAAGTGGGGAAAAAAAGTGAGAAGTATATATTTCCCTCTCTGGAAGTTATCCTGACTGGGTTCAACCTTGCTGTACATTGAGCAGCACTGGGAATTTCTTCTTGCTCACAGCAGCTGGGAGGGACAAAATATTAGAAGAGGACATTCCTGCTTGGACTCTCAAATTAAGAGCTGTGAGAAGAGCTGAAGTTTCACAGGAGAGCTGCCAGGAAAAAGACTTGTCTTTTGCATTGGGAGCAGAGAAATAAGACCTTATGATAAACCAGAGCCTCTTGAATAAGGCCTTTCCATTCACTGATCAGGGATGTTCAGGCTGTTTGAAACAGTTTTGTAACTTCTGTTTTGTCTTGTACAATGACAGTAAGCTCTGTTTTACCAGCAGCAATGTTTTGTGTTGGTTCTTTGGCTCACTTTTTGGTACTTTACTGATTTACCACTGAGCTTTCTCTTGCTATAAGGTTGATTACACATTTCTGAGCTGGGTCTGTCTTGCTCAGTGGACCGGAATGCTCTAGTACAGACCTGTGTGATTTGCTCAAAAAGAAGGTCCTTTTTTGAGCAATCATAAATAAATAGAGAATTACAATGCTTAGCCTTGAAGTTTCAGGAATAGTCCATGTCTGAGATACTATCTGCATCCATGTCATGGGGATTGCTGTAAAGGGGTGGAAGGATCTGAAGCAATGCGAGAAAAACAGACATAAAAAAAAATCTTCACCTACCATAAAAATCACATGAAATTTAGATTCTTGGTGTCCAACACTGAGACAGACAGACAGACTGGGATGATCCAGATACATGATCTAAGCCCACCACTTCATACATTTACTATGCAGGAATGGTACACGCTGATTTGGATTGTTTTCCTCACATTATTTGAGCACTGGCAACAGAGTATGCAACAGGCTTTAATCAGGTGCATGACAAACAGCAATCTTCAACTGTACAAATATGCTCTTAAACTGCTCTGTATAGCTTTAAAATTCACACCAAAGTCTACAGAAACAGGAGCTTAAAAGTTGGAATATTTGGAGCACAACTTACTGGTCCACAGTCTTTGTTGTGTAAATCTGTGCTGACATGGATGCCTTTCTACCTTTATCTGCTGGTGAAGACTCATCTCCACAGTGAAAGAAGGTATTCTTATCCAGAAAGTCTCGCCAAAATTAGGAAGGGGCTGGAAAGGCAGTCAAATTCAGTACTAAGCAATATCTGTTTGAGCTCCATCAACAACACCCACATAAAAGCTGCTGTGCAGGAGCAAATAAGAAAAGTTTAATTCTCTGCCTAGTGTAATTCACTTCATTGATTGACTTTTTTCCCCTTTCGTTTGTCAGTGGTTCTGAGATGCCTGGCATTCAGGATGATTTGTAATGTAAATTATATAATTGTACTTTCACATATTTTAACATCAAATGGAATGATTGACTACAGAATTTGAGCTGTCTACAGGTGGGGGTCAATTATCATCTGAATAATCACACTGCCACACAAGAATAGCATGGCCATAGAGTGTGACATATTTTTATCTCTATGCATTTCAATGAAGTCAGGCTGGTACATAAAAGGTTATCACCTAGGAAACATATTTTCCTAAGCACAAGTTAAACATGCAAGCAAGATCAGCATAGATATTCAATTTAGCCAGTCAACCCTAACCTATTAATATTTTAACAAAATCCAGTGAGGATAATTTTTTTCTTTGATCCCATTTCATTTGAGCAGCCTGGAAAGGGAAGAAAAATTAAAAACAAAATAGTCAAGCATACAGAATGAGGTTATGTATTAAGTGGGCTATTTAATGTTTTTGGCATATTATAGCCCTAGGGAAAGTGTGGATGGATTTAACAATCAAGATCTGTGTTCCCTGGGCCCACAAAGTTCGAGAAACATAAAATAATCTATACTTCCGAGCTGACAAATCTTACCTGACACTCTGCTTCATCTCACTGGGACTCTCTAGCTCAGCATTAATCATATGTTACAGGGAGTAAAAAGAAAAGTAAATCACACTAAGCTGGAAAGTGAGATGGAAGGTCTTTGGGCAAAGCTTTTAATCAATAATATGTGGGATAATAACCAGGAGCTATTGTTTGAATCTTCAGATATGAAAAGGTAGCAATGCAAAACACAAAGCAACTACAAACTGCCGCCACTTCAAAGAGGTCTGATGTAAACAAAATCAGCTTGGTTTGACCTAAACCCCACCTTCTCCCCTTCCCAGTCCATTAGCAAAATTCTGTTCACCAGTATTTTGATCTAACTCCAAAACTGCAATTAAAAGTGTCTGTCTGATCCTAGAGATAGATTCAGAGGACACAGTGGTATCATGTGCATTAATTTTTGGGTGTCTAATCTGACATCCTTTGCTACCCGTTGAGATCCAAAGAATGTTCCAAAAAAGGTCTTATTTCTCATGGCAGACAATTCCCCTCTTTCCCTACTAGCTTCTCTTCATACAGTTACTAAGACACAGAACAGGTATTATTGTGCCCTGAATTCTACCTCATTTCCAAGTACTACCCTCACATCTGTAGTTTCCCCTTCCCTCCACTCCTCCCCACAGAGTAATAAAAGGAACAAAATAACGTTTTAGTTATTTGTCTACTAAATATTGAAGAATTTTCTTGTTTATGTATTTCTTAGCTATTTAATCTGTGGTTTAAATTAGAATATGTGATCAGCTGGTAGAAGGCAGTATAACTAAACCAGTCTCTATGGGCTCAGCCCCAGTCATGAGGTACGTGGCTGTGATTGATCTGACCTCCAGCTATTCATACAGCTCAGTTCATGACCTCTAACTTTCCTCACCCCTTCAATAATGTATGTAATAATATTTGGTTTGCTCAGTTATGAACAGGAGGTGGAGACGCTAGTCCTATCTCATACTTTTGTAATTATTATTATTATTTTAGGGGGTGGAGAGAGAGAGTTACAGCTCGAGTGAAACCTAACCCAAATCCAGTTCAGGTTCTCCATTAATGCAAAACAGTTTTGAAACTGTGAATGGAGCTCCAGTAATTCCTCCACTGTTGCTCAGCAGGAGCTCAGCAACACACAGCTTGCATGACTATGGTAAAAAAAAGTCTCACAACCATGAAAACATTCAGGGACCATTTTCACAAGCAATCCTATCAGTGAGGCAATATTTTTTACCGCTGAGTGTGTGATCACATCCTCTCCCTTCTACTTTGTCTCTTTTTCAGAATACAAATACATTTTTTCTCCCTTTACTTTTTTTTTTGCATATGAGTAAAATGAAAGATACTTAATAACAGTCCTGCTCTGCAAAAACAAAATCAATCCTGCTTTAGACACAGCAGTATCTGTAGAGTTTACTTTTTTGAATAGCTCTTTTGTTGAAGTCAGAAAAACCTTTCAGTTTTATCATTACAACACATTTTAAACTTTCCAACATTCTGAGAATTTCTCACTCAAAATAAATAAAACAATAACCAAAATTTTAAAAAATTTTAAATCAACAAAATAATTTTTTAATGGCTAAGATGGACTATGTTTGTTTCCAGGCTCCACTATCAGTTTCCTCTCATTAAACCCAGCCAAACCAGAGACAGTCCCAGTGAATTCATATGTTCTTAAAAAATGAACCAATTAACCCACAGCAGTAGTAGTTAAAAAAAAATTGTAACAAATTGTTTCTCTGATGGCTGTAGGCTTTTTCTCTGTTCATCGTAAATTTATGAGAAAAACTAATCCACCTTTGCTACCGTATTGTCTAACAGAGATTTTGGACTGTTCTGTCATACCTGCATCTGCTGACTTGCTGTAAATACTCCTCCCAAGTGTTTGTCACTCCCAGTGTGCATTTCCTTGACAAATTGTGTTGACGACAGTCAAACAATCTCTGCATCACCCTGGGGCCAGAGCAGATTCTGCTCACTGCACAGGAGCACACCTTGCTTCTTGGCATCAGCAAAGGTGCTCTTTCTCCATCACCCAGGAATCCCCAATGTGCTGCCACTTCTGCTTTTTGGCCAGGTAGGTTGACCATTGCTATATATTCAAAAATGCAGACACACACTTTCCTGGAGTCTGATTTTCCAGGAGTCATTGCTGGGCTTGGCTGGTGTCAGGCTTTCTCCATGTGGCATCACCACCATGTGGCACAGACTTCAATGTCTTTTCAGTTCCTGCAACACTAGACAAATTTCCAATTCCCTTGCATCCAGCTGACAAAGTTCTTCCTGAGAACCAAGTTCAGGAAGGATTTGGGTCCTATAAATTTTATTGTTCCTCCATAAAATAAGGATAACAATCTCATTCAAGCGTTTTCCTACTGATGGTAAGCAAAGAAAATTTGTATGCACCCTGAAATTGCCATGTGAAACATGAATTCCATTAATTTTGGTAAATTATAAGTGACAGGCAGGAGATGACGCAGTGATTCCAGCAGTAATTTATTAATACCTGCAGACATTGATCTGTTCAATACTGCCATATATGATGGGGTGTGGGAGGTGACACCAGGGCAGGTGCCCTCCTGCACATGGCCCTTCCAGACAACTGTTCAGCAGCCCTGCACACAGGCGCTGCCGGGCTGCAGTCCCCCTCTGTCAGCATTGCTGAAGCATCACTGTTGCTAATAGTCATTTTTTTTTAAAGACTATGCAAAAAGGATACAGTTTTGAAAACAAACAGCAAGTTCTTGGCCACTTGTCCCTCTCTTGTATTTTGCACATGTTCTACAGTGGCACCTATTATACAGTCGGCATTTGTTAACATCTACTTACAGAAATCTCCTTTAAAAAAGGAGCCATCATTCTCTGGTGCTACATTATAGTGAGAGCTGGCATTTTCATGATGACTACTATATATTCAAAGCCACCATTTCGTAATTTGCTAATAGATATCACTCCCCTACAGCCTTGGTGCCATTTGTAAAAACTCCAGTCCACAGTGAACCTGTCAGGAAAGCACACACGAGCAGTGGATGCAGTCAGAAAACTCATCAGGGTTTTCTGCCGGTTTTTATTCTACATAAAAGAATATCTAAACCCACTAATGTCTCTGAAACCAGAATGAACTGCTTACAATGAATGGATATGAAAAAAATCAGTTTCTTTATAATACAATAGGCTTTTGTATATCCTTTGAGGAAAGTGATTGTGCTGTCTGAATTTAGGCACAGTGAAATGCTGAAACAGTTAAATTTAATGGTGTTTCCTGTCCTAATCTCTGCAGAACTGGACTTAGTAAAGACTAATGACCAACCCTTTGAACCTCCAAGTCTCCTAAGGTTTAATTTGTTATTTCTGAAGAGGAAAAAAAATCATGAATAAATAATGAGAATAAGGGACACAGTGACCAGAGACAATTCACCAGTGTCATTTACATATACTTCAGGGTTCCCAAGCCCTAGAATTACTCATTACCACAATAGTACAGAAAAAATTAACCCAAGTCCAGGATGACTGCTAAAATCAAGGGCTACTCTATTCCGAAGTTATCTTGAAAGATTCTCAATATTCTCTGATGATATTTAAACTCTGTAACACTTGGAACACAGAGAGTTAACACAGACTGGAAAACCCACACAAGTACATAAGCCTGAAGTGTGTTAGGAGTCAAAATTCACTTGGTTAAAGGAAATGAAAAGAAATAGCTGAACAAAATAACCTGAAATATTTTTCAGAAAACATCTATTTACAGGAAATAAAACTTTTACAAGAATGTACCAGTTCTGACAATCCCTTCTACTGGAGAGTTTTGTTAGGAACTTAACTGAATTTCTTTTTTCAAACCTAGAAAGCCCAGCACTGTTGTAGCAGTTAGAACAATTGTTCAAAGTCTGACAAATCTGGGTTTAAGTCCTCAGTTCAGACCAGGGACTTCAATCTGGATCTTTCCCACCTTATACAACTACATCAGCAAACAGGTTTTGCTTATTCTGGGCTGGATCTATGCATCTCCCTTGGTTTGAATTATATTTTTATTATATATCTTTGTTTATAAGATATCTCTGTTTCATTTGAAATTTTTGCTAGAGTAAAACTGAAGATGAAAAAAAGCATTTTAAGGAAGAGGTGGCAGTGCAGTAAATGCAGTGCTAGAGCTTATTTTGCTTTTATTTAAATGCTTTGTGAGGCAGTGGAAAACCAGGAAATTACAGTAGTGCGTAGGAAAAAGGCTCTGCTCACAAAGCAAATTTTCTTCCTGAGGAGCAGTTTATTGCAATGTAGAAAGCTCACTAATTGGATTTACGACAGGCAAGCAGTGATGTTAAAAAGGAATAATGTGAACAGAGAAAAATAAATGCATATTAAATCTTACAGATACCTACACATTTCCTGTGCTTTCCTGAAGAGATACCAAGTACCCTATGTTTCCAGATTCTGTCAATTCTTAGTTTAGTCGGCAAAAAAGAGAAAGACTGTGGTTACATGCGAAGTAAATAACCACACAGAATGGTCTGCCATCAGCAGAAAGCCTTACCTAAGCTAATATGGAGATCACCATGTTAAGCTCTAGAGTACACAGCCGATGGAAACAAGAAATGCACTGTGCTCATGTGTCGTACTGACTTTTCTGGAGCTTAGGCATACACTGAGCTGCACTGCTGAACCAGGTGAAATGAAGGATGTATGAAATCCCTAATTGAAATGCTTGAGCAATTTAAACAAGGCTCTCTTTAGACAGTATTCTGCAAATCTGGTATTTATTTGCCTCACACACCAAGTCATCTATACATTCTACCCTCCTTTATACACTCTAGCAGAACTGCATCATCTTCTAAAATGTAGCTTTTAATTTTGAGGGTTGCTGTATTTTTACTGTTCAGTGTAGGGCTGAATGAACAGCACAGTCAGGGTAGTTCTGTATTAACTGGAGTTGCAGTGTAACCTATCTAATCTTGGCAGGCATAAATGGTTTAAAACGTAGCTGAAATTCTGCAGAGTGCTACTGAAGGAGTGTGACTGCAATAGTCCCCTCGAAATCCTGCACTTATTTCTCACTTTCATTTGGTGTCATAAAAGACCTCGGCATCAATCATTAACAAGCTATTAACACATGCAGCTGATAAAAGTGTTCAAAGTCTGGACAATAACAATGACGGAAATTCCTGTTTTACAGCTGGTTTAATCTCAGTCTATGCAGCTCACGACGGTTATTTTCTTGGCTAAAAAGTGCTTCTCGGTTCTTTTGCTTTCATCTGTGCCTGTGTAACACGTACAGAGGCTGCGTTTTCTCATCTCTGCCCTGCAAAACTAGCCATTTCCCTCTGCTGCCAGGGAACGATTTAATTCGAATGCCATATGATTTTAATATGTTATTACCTTGTAGTGAAGGTGCTATCAAAGGAACAGAAATCTCAGCTCAATTTGCAAGCACAGTAAAACAGTGCTTATTAACAATAATGAACGAACAATCTGTAATTTAGACAGCTTCCTTCTAAGGTGTTTCCTTCCAGTTCTTTAAATTGTACTAAAACTCAGCCATGCTTGTAGCGTGAATAAAGCCAGGAAGAGCTTTGGCTACCTGAACAAATACATATTTAACATTTTGTAATTCACTGGTTTTGATCGTTCATTTTGTTAAATAAAATCTCTGATGTCATGAAACTGAGCAGCTGCTCAATTAGCTCATTACCCTGCGTGTCCCACATGTCACTGGCTTGTGTGTGTGTTACTGAGGATTTTGCCATTGCCCCCTGCTGCCACTAACACTTGTCAATAATTGTATTTACTTGGCGATCGTTTCTTGCCACTATGCACAGGAATTTAAGGATACAATGGATAGAAAATGACATCACAAACAAAACATAGGCTCAGAAAAACATGAAAACACCGAGCCGCCATCTGCTCCAGTGTGATACACTTCAGAGCTCCCATTTCACATGTAAAACAGAATATGATCTATAATTTATACCTAGTTGGTGCAATCCTTCTTGAAGAAAAAAAATTATTTGATGAAACACTGGCTTTACGTTATCATAAAACTATTGAGAAAAATCACAGAACATTCGGCAATTTACCTCTACTACAGTGCCTTTGAAGTTTGGATATTTATATTTTATGCGTTTTTCAAATCAACTGTACTGCTGAACACAAACACAAAAAATCCTATGTGCGAGTCAACGCTGAAATGTAATCACAGCATTAGCAGCAGTAAACTACTGCAGATATTTACAGACCTCCAGGTAACAGTTAAGGCCCGGTTCTAATAAGATTTTAAATATTCCATGTCGTGTGGAATTTACACATTTTCCTTGATTTATTTAAAATCTGTAACACATGAAAAAAAAAAATCAAAGAACAAAGGCAGAAGCAACGCAGCTCCTAGATTCTGCAGAGCCACCATTCTTGTCTATAGCTGTGGTGCTTTTTATTAACAAAATTACAGATTTTTGAGAGCACACCTGGGAGCTGATTCTGCATCCCTCATCCCTGCGAATCACCTTAACAATTAGCACCGATTATCTGTAACAGGGTGGAATTCAATTCTGAATAAAATAACCTTTAAAAGGTTTAAATTAAGACTTCTGCTGGGTCATAGGCTGAGACTGCACCGAAATGAATTACTTATGTGAAAAGCCATTTCAAATCTACAGGATTATTTATTAACATAAAAGACATAAGATCAAGGAGCAAATGGGGATGTAGGGTGTTGAAATCTGTGAGGATCAACCTCTTGATCATATAAGGAAAGCCACATGATCCTTAAATTCTATAATTTTCAAAGCACCTGTCCTGTGATGTCTCAGTTACAATCCTGGCTGCTGTGCTCCAACAGGCAGCGAAGTCGGAGTGGTTTGTCTTTGCTCTGACAGGTTCATCAAATATATTACAACTGAAGGAAATACTGCAGTCCTACTTTATTTTCAGTCCATTTGCTAAAGAAATGCATCACTCTGGTGTGATAAATTTCATGCCACTGGCTAATTTCTAGGGCTGTGCGGAGCAGAACTTGAAGAAAGGACCAGACTGGGGTGATTCTCAAATATCTTTCCTTTTGCTTGTGACAGAACGAGTCAGAAGAGCTATTTGAAAAATGTCAAAATATAGTGGGTTGGTTGGTTTGATGAAAAGTGTTATTTTCACACAAGTGGCACTTTTGAAAAGCACCAATTAAATTTCCTTTAGTGAATTGGCAGATTTGTGACAATATTGAGACATCACCTTTTAAATACACTCATGGAATGAAGAGACTTGAATTTGCTCCCTTTCCTAACTGCCAAAAATAAATTATATATTTACAATGAAAAAAGACAAATACAAAATGAAAAAGGTCAAAAGCAAAATTGAAATCTGAATTTACAGGAATGCTTTTAATTTATTTTTTTTTTAAAAACCCTCTTCAAACTAGAGGGAAAAAAATTACAGTGGATCTCACTCGACTTAAATCAATCGGGCAGAGATGCATTCCCCTCCTTGTTTATCATGAGGGACAATTCAGGCCAAAGGAGGGGTGAGGACAAGCCGGGTACGGGCTCATTTCCTTCCACAGCCGGCTGTGGCGAAGGCCCGGCTGCAGGTTGTGCTCCCAGAGACTCCTCACCTCCGAGGCTCTGGGCTGTGTGCCATCAGCACAATCAAGCTGAAAATGATTACATTCCACTGAAATTGTAGCTTGTTCGTATTTTACAAAAACATCTTTTTATTGATACAAGGAGTAGTAGCATACAAGTTCCTGCTACATCTGGCTGGACTTTGATTTAACCATAAGGATCCCAACCCTCCTCTCTATTGGATGAGGTTTCCAAAGGGTCTGAGAGGGGACAGGCACCCAAACACTGCTGATGGTCAGTGCTGTCTGTGAGCCAGGTCATGACAAGCAAACAAATCATAGTGTCCTAAGAATTTTGAACCCTTCATTTGGAAGCTGCCACCTGTTCAGTTGGAAGACTGCTTTTCTGGCTCTCCTGCTCCATTGCTACATGAAGTAAAACTGATTCACAAGTGCTTTTATTATACTTTGAAATGTCATCCACAGTGCAAACTACTACAGTCCCTGCAAAATTGGTGAAACTCCTCAGAGTTGTAATAACCTAGCAGTATTAAGTGTTATAAGGCCAGCCAGCGTGGTAAACGAGAAGGTGAATAATTCCCATAACCATGGATTTTATAGAAAACCTTTGCAAATGTTTCAGCTTTTGCTTTGTGAGTCAGCACACTCACTTTCATGAAGATTGAAGACCACTACAGGAACCTTGCTCTCCAGATGAGAAGTCTTTGCCGTGCGGTACAGAAGCAATCCATTGCCTGGTGAAATTGTGATATTCAAAAATAAGCAAAAGCAATGCCAAATAAGTGATTTATGGGCAGCATTACAAGAGGAAAAAAAATCACATATGAAAATGCTGCAGGTTCTCCTCCTTTTTAAAGTTTTTAAATATTAAACATTAAACCCATCATTCACACACTTGCAGATGTTCCACCAAATACTTCAGCCCTACAGCAGCTTCTAGAGGACACTGGGGACGGGCACAGCCGCAGCACCCGTACCTGGGCAGGCCACCACCTCCTGCAGGGCAGACATCTGCGGGGCGATGACAGTCCTGGAGGCTGATGTCTTCATGAGAGATCAAAGGAATTTTTGAGGGGTCAGGAAAGGATGACATGAGGGTCGGACAGCCGTACTGCTTGAGAGCCTTTCAGGCAGGTGATCCACTTACACTGTCATTTTTGGTCTATGTCAAGCAAGCATTTTTTTCTTTATAAAGTGGCTCTAACTCAAAAAATGCCTTCCCATTACACCATCAGCTTTTAGCCGAGTGCTTGGCGGCTGGGTTTTTATGCAAACAGATCTGTGAGAACTATGAAAGGAGCCAATGTGCTCCCATTGGCAGGCAATGGCTTCAGAAGCCTTGCAAGGGGTTGTATTTGTTTACTGGTGATTATTTGTCTATAAAACAATAATTTATTGATTGACTTAATGGGCCTGAATGCTAATGGACAGGTTGAAGTTACTCATTTCAGTAGAAACTGCAAGGATTTTCTCAGACTCCCTATGCATTTCATACTGAAGATTTAGTTTCAGTGATGATTGTTCAAGGCCTTTTTTTCTTACACCTCTATAAAAGATAGCCTTGGTGGAGTATGACATTTCCACCAAAAAATGTTGGCAATTCGTTACCTTCTAATTCAGGAAAACATCAGCCAAGCCAAGCTAATGGAAACCTGTCATGCAACGCAACAGTTTACTGAATGCAAAGTCTGGTACTGTCCAGCCTCTGCTACTTCACTGCCAGAGAAAGGAGTTCATTAATTCCTTTGGAATTAACCTTTGAATCTACCTGCAATCACACTTGAGACTCAGTTTTTTCAGCAAGCTTTTGAAAAGCCAACCAAAACCACCATCAACTTCAAGACACTAAGACAACATTAACAACTAAGACAACTTTTGGAGAGCGCATGGTGATTATTTAAATATTGTTTGTATTTATATTTCATGGAGAAGGTAGGCTTCAACATTACAAAGTTATGGGGCAGGAGGCAGGAGTGGGCTTTAAAACCACTGTCTTCTTCAAAGCTTTCATGGTTTCAGCTTCCTGAGAACTTGCCATCGCTATTCAGAGATGTGCAAAACTTTCATATGGAAACTCTAAACCAGGAACAGCTCATTTAGTTCAATTTAGATGCAATTTTAATTGAACCTGGGCTGATTTATGCTTTCAAGTAGGAGTCATAAAGAACTCATCGGCTGCAACACAATTTCTTTTTGAAAATTACCATCTCCATCTTTCATCTCTCTTCCTGCTCTGCTCAGCTGGTTTATGTGGTCTTTTGAGACCTTAAAACAGAACCACAGTCATGGGGAAATAAAAGCAGCAGTTACTTTAGTTGAGGTTGCCAGCCTTGCTCTGAGACCCTACCATGAATTTTAAAAAAAGCTAGGTAGCCCACTGTGCATCAGGAAGAGAGAGCTTAGAGTCATGTACCTGAACACTTTGATCTTAAAAGAGGTTTTATTCAGGTGAAGAAGAGAGCTGCATTTCTGCCATTTACTTCATTTCAAAATAAATCTACTATGCAGAGTAAAAATGTAATTTTTCTTATACTGCTAAAAGCAAAGCAACATCTGAAAAATATTACTAGCCAAAGGCCAGATTCTTTAAATATTTTGTGAGAGTTAATACTATTATGGCTCCTTATGTGAGTATTCTTGTCACAAGAGTGACAAGTTTAACTCACCCAGATGCGTTTGAGGGGAACTCTCTGCTAACAGTCACACAAGACAAAAGCTAAAGCACAAAACCTGGTCTCTCACATCTCCAGCTTTCATTGATTTTAAATGGGTGCACGTGTCACTGGAGACAGGATTTGCCCCGAGCTGAGGACAACTATAACGTATACACTAAGATGCTTAAATCATTTAGATCTTGAGTTTAAGCAGCCTCTTCTATCCACACAGATCCATGCTGCTTTATCAGCTCGTTGCTGCTCATTTCAGGTTTGTAATTTCAAAGAACACGAGTTCTCCTTTGTACACATTCCAATGTCCCTAATTTTTTATATTACCTTCTTTGCTTTCATTTTATCCTCCACCTACACTCTATCTGGCAAGTTCTGTGATACAAACACCCAGCTAAAGCTGATTTCACATGCTCAGACAGGGAAACTAAATATCACACCCTACACCCCACCTCCCCCCAAAAAAACTTAAAAAAAATAAAAATCTGAGAAACATAGGGTGTGCATAAGCAAAGACAAGTGATCTAAGTCAGCCCTTCTGATGCTAATCTTACTGCAAATAATATGCGGGGTACATGAGAAAATGTCAAATCCACGTTACCTCACAATCGCTGGCTTTCACTCCAAGTTGAAACCAATCCAAGGAAAAAAATACAAGGGAAAGGCTGAAAGTTTGATCGTTATTTAGAAAGTTTAAAAGAAATAAAAATATAGCTCCCTTGAAACTATGTCAGACGAATAATCTCACAAACTCCCAAAATAATATCAGTGTCTACGGCTATTAAAGTTTATAGGTGCACAAAGAATGTAATTAAAACAGGTTATATTGAAATCAAATAATTCTTTCTAATTAAAATGTAGAGAAATGCCTTATACAACATGGAATGTTCCATATAATTATTCTTCAAAATTAGAATTTTGTGATTAATAAAATAAACCTAGGCTTTCACTGAAAAAGAAACATTTCTGAAAAGCATCAGACTTGCATCCAAACATCTTGTCAGAGCGAAATATTGGTGTTTTTAACACAAACCTGTTCCATTGAAGTTAAGTAAGGTGAGTGTCTCCATGAAAAAAAAATCATGGCACATAAAACACTTTCAGTTTTAGCATCAAAGATGTGTTTACTGCAAACACAGAAATGTAAGGGAAATGAAATGGTGAAAAGGGTTGCAACAGTTTTAACAATTTATTTTTAGAACAGTTACAGTGGAGACCTACTAACCATAAAGTCTAGTTTTCATACACAGCACACATCCGTGTTTCATCTCCTCTGCCAACTGGATGTTGCTGCGTGTTTCCAATCCCTAGAAAGTTTTATAAAGGCAAAATGAACTTTACATGACTGCTCTCCTCTGCTTTCCTTGTCGGGTCCAATGCTGTCAAATCCCCCAAGCCCATGAACAGCTACCAAGCGTGGGGATGTCGGGTGCTGCGTGCTCCTGCCTCAGCATCCTGCCTGCGGGAGCTTTCAGCGCCCGGTGCCATTTGCAGGGCAGCAATCACATCTCACTAACATGCACAGGATGAGGCCCTTAATCACTAACAGTTGCTCTGGAAACTCTAGCAGAGATAAAAAGTACAAAGACACTGTTGGTTCCAGTCCCCTTATTGAATTTTCATTGCTCCTTTTATTGTAACTATGAATTCAGTCCATAATGTCACGTGTTCTTTGTTCTCCAGCCTGACATACATTTTAATACCGAGCACAATATCTATGCAGAGACTAAGTGTGTTCATGTGTAGGAGAGTTAACACTTCACTACAAACATGGTTATAGTTATAGATTAAAAGCAACACTTTCAATGATTCTACAGCTTAATACTTCCAACTCCCATCTCCTTCTGAAGGTCCTCCTCCCCTCCTCTCCCCCCCTACAAAAATCTCCACACAAGAAATGCTGAGCATACAAATTATGTCACTGACATCTGGAAAGAGACATGACTACCCAAGTAAAAAATAAACCCAACGGAGGTCATGGCTTTAACAGACTGTCGCTCTATATTTAAACTGATTGATTCATACAAAGACATAATTATAGAGAACATTGGAAGCAGCAGCTCCCAGCACTCAGGATTGCAGGCACAATTGTGTTTACAGGAAATATATTTTAAAGGCTACGTCTTGCACAAGCTAATTGATACACTCAATTATTACAATACACAGTACTTTAAACTTAAATTGCAAATAATGCCTACTTATTTTCCTACCTAGATAATAACAACTTTCTTTCAACTGTACATGATCATGCATCATTTTTCAGAATATTCTTTGCATAAAATCTATTGGTTATGCAAATAAAAGGCTTTGGAGAATAATGTACAGTAACTAATTTGTATAATCAGTTTCCCTCAATTCAGCATGATAATGATATGTAAAGCACATCACTACAGACCGTCTGTGAAATGAATTCTGTCTTAATATGCTAGTCAACTAGCCACTCGACCTTTGCACAGGCTCACTGTAAGAGGAGCAGAAAAACCTACACACATTCTTTCAGTTTCTAAAGGGAAATTCGACTCTAGCTGAAGAACAAAGAAAGAAGAAATAGAAGTAAAAGAAAATCAAAGAAAAAGTGATTTGGATTCAAGGGGATCAGATGTTTCATTTATTGCAGGTTGGAGACCTTCAATCAGTCAAATGAAAGACACATTTGTATTAAAATACCTACAAGGCAGAGAGAAAGCCTTGATCAGGTGTATTAGATTTAAGTTACAGCTCTCTTGCTGAGAGATGTGAACCTACCTTCCAGTCTATCTGTTCTCAATATTGAAGGTTTTCTGTGTTACAAACATTAGATGAAAGGTAGCTTGCTTGCCTTCCCACGTATCTGCTGGATATTAACTGTACATTTGAAGCATACACTACAAGGAGATGTGAACTTAGTGTGCACCACAGTCACCCATAGAAAAGGATGTTGAAACCATGTTAGGGATATGACACGAACTGCGGCGAGGAAGCTCAGCAGCAGAGAAGCTGCAGCTCCACTGGTCACTAAAAACTCGGTGTTTCTGAAGGTAAACCTCCTCTTTGCTTTAGTGGGAAATACCTCATTTGTACCATGACAGGATTGTGAGTCCTGCTACACAGCTGGAAAAAGCAGTACCACAGCAAGAGCCCCTGCCCTGGTTTCCACTATGTCAGGACAACAGTGTTTGGCTGGACTTCTCATTACATATTGTGCTGGTAGAAACAAGCCAAGTCCTGACCTTGTTCCTCACTTCTCACACTATCCGTTCCTCGCAAGAACTCCTTGTACCCACTGTGCTTGCCCAGCCACACAGAACAGCATCGAGCCTGATGGCAGAGGTCAGGTCTTCTACACTTGCAGACCTAGGATGATAGTTCTGTTTCGTTTGCCTGGAGGAGGGTCCCAAAGTGCTTTATAAATAGATTACCATTTCTTGCAAAATACAGGAGCAATATTATTAAAAAATATTTTATCTTACTAATGGGTTCTGCTCAGAATAATTACTGGTTTTGATTAAACTTTGGCAAAGATCAGTTAGGCCCAGAGCAAATTTTCTGCAAAGAGACAGAGACTCCATTGCTGCTGGTTACATCAGTCATCTTGATTTGGGAAACCCAAGTGCAACCCTTGCTCCGACTTACCCAGAGCAAGGATTTGAACCTGAATCCCTCCTAGCAGTGTCAGTAATTCCTGCCACTATAGCACTGCCTTTTCTGGCAGGGCAGCACGTTCTCTCTTTTACTTTGTCCCAAACTAAGGTACTTACAAAGACCACATACATCGGAAAGATTGTCCCTTAGCCTGCTGTGAGCTGGCACAGACCCCGCACACCGGCACACTAACAACCAGGAGTTACTACCAGAGAGGATTTGCACATAAGCTTCAGACTCAACTACTGGTCATCTCAACCCAAAGACAAGTTCTTTCTGCCATTACACAGAGCATTTCAGTAATTTAACAATGAGATTAATTCCATAGGTACCTAAACTAGGTCCTTTGGTAAGAGAAATACATTACACAAGTAAATGACGTGTAAGTTTTAGAGGGACTGTTTCACCAGGAAGCCTACTTCTGCATGCTGTTTCTCAGGCGTCACCCTGAGGTACTCCTATTGCATTCCAGAAAGTAAAACACCAGAAATACAATCTTAACTAAGGCCCCAATTTTAAATAGCAGCTTGTGATATCCAACTGCCTTTCTAAACAAGCCTCTATAACACTGATCCCTGCTTTCATATATCCATATCTTCAAATACTGTATAGTGGTACAAAAATTTTAAAGCCATCCTGCTTGTTAAATAAAATCTCTGTCATTGTAAAGTTTAGCTGATCTTTTCATTTCTATACCCATAAATTTGCCATCTGTCCAGAGAGGGGTTATTTTTCTTTTATTTTCTTATTTTTAATATTTTCTTTTGAAATAAAAATAAATATCCCCCCAATAACATTTGAATAATGCAGCATATCAGCAATATGTAGTCTCTGTTTTAGAGCTGTTCAAAGGGTGAACAGGCATAAATAAACAGTTTATTTTCCTTTTATTACAGCTATATTTTTTGGATTAGAAAGAGGACCTAATACAGTACAACTTCCATGGCTGAATGAGGGAAATCTAGACAGATATTTGTATCCTCCTTATGTATGATAACACATCATACAATTTTCACAAGTGGATTACAAAGCAGCAGTCAGTACAGCTGATAGACTAAGATAAATTCTACATCTCAGATATCGTATTTCACATACAGTTAAAGTCTGCTCAGAAGGAAAGGAGCTAGAACGTAAGGCTCCCTTTTTATCAAAGTGCACAAAAGGATCCAATATTGTGCAATGAATTCCACAGGGTCTTCGTTCTATTTAAAGTGAAATCTCTTTCAGTGCACGGACATTTAGTGGTTTAGCTTGATATGTCTTTTTTCTATTTACAATAGATCAAAACATGCATTTCTCTGTCTAAAGAACTTTATATTTGAGGTTAGAGGAAGTGGCCTCAAAAGAACATACAAATTCTCCATGGAGCGCATGTGGGCACAGCAACACTCTGTTACACTCTGTTGTGTCTGAACCAAAACACAAGATGGTAGCGAGGGTACTGCCTTGCCTCTGGGGATGCAATGCACTGAAAGGAGGTCTTACCAGCCTGCTTTCTCCTATGCACGTTCATACCATTTCCATAGTGCTGAAGACCTATTACCCATAGCTGGGTAACAAAGGGAGAGAAGGCAGAGCATTGCTATCGCCCCCCGCTGTTATAATATAGAAACAGTGACACACCACCTAGAGAGGAAGAACACAGAGCCATGCAGAAGAGCCAGCACGCTCTTCCCAAGCCATCAAGTAGGCAGCTCCTGGTATGACATGACAAAACTCTTGTTTGTAAATAAACAGAGAAAAAAATGCGCTTTGCTGTGAAGTGATGCAGATTTCTCTAGAAGCCCATTGACCTCAATAGCGCACGGCTGAGCTCCGATAGAGCCATCACTATGCAAGCGCCGTTCTTTGAAATCCTTTGCAGCAGCACCCACTGTCATATCATTTACAGCTCTTGCCATTTGCCCTCTGAACAATTCTGATCCAAGCAACAATAAAAGCAGCAGGACTGGAGCTTCATAAAGCACCTCAAAGTAGTCTTAATATTTCTGGAGCAGACACATTATTTTCATTCAATTTTCTGAATATCTTAGTTAACACATTTCAAAATGTCTGAATGCCTTATGAGGCTGTTGTGCAGGAAACAGAGGCGACAATTTGCTGTTAGGCCAGAAACATCATGTCCTAAGGAATTCCGAGAGTTACCCTGGCTCCTTAACCAGCGGATGGCTCCATGTCTCAAACCTTAACCTTCAGCCACACTTCAGCAAAGCATACACAGCTATTCTGATGTAGTACTCACTTCACATGGGGAACTTCATGCAATATTTAAAGCACTTCAGATTCATTACAGCAAGCAAAACCTACCTGCCTTCTGTGGGGAAATCACCCAAAGATTGGTAAGTGATTTGTTAATTGAACAAGTGAAAGATCTCCTGTGGCAGTATCTACAATGAGGTACAGATCGACACTCAGAAACCCCAAAATTTGTAAGAAGGGCTTGTGAAAGCCTTGCTTCTGAATTATCTGCAAGCAGCTCCTAAATACAAGTCTCAGCCAGTGCTACCTATTGAAGGTTGCAGAAACAGCCCTACAGGTAGGAGCAGAAAAGCAGGTAGCAAGTGTTTTCTATTGACCTTTTAGGTTTGAGCAAGGCCATTCAAAACTATGTTAGGAGATCATGGTTTTACATAACTCTTAAGTTTTTAGCAGGGAGTATGAAATTCTGACTCAAGCCCATTTAAAGAGAAACAAAGCAATGAAGAACAGATTCACCTAAAAAGGAACCTCAGGTTTTTTTTACTCTACATTTGGACTTCTTTCAATTCACATTCAGTACAGTGAAAACAAGGCTGTTCTCAGAGTTTTTAGTGGCATAACCTACACTTTGTATAGTTCATTTTACACGTGAGAACACTGGCAACCTGCAATGAAGAGAGACAGACATACAGACGTCAGTGGTTATGGAGGGCAAAGTGTTGCTGTGCTGTGTCAGCACTGTAACAGAGGTACAGG
Source organism: Aegotheles bennettii (assembly GCA_013398125.1). Lineage (NCBI taxonomy): Eukaryota > Metazoa > Chordata > Aves > Caprimulgiformes > Aegothelidae > Aegotheles > Aegotheles bennettii. The sequence continues at coordinate 220,837 of VZRW01011297.1, read as the reverse complement.
CTTGCTCCCAGGGTGAGGTTCGGGGTTTGTTGCCATTACCTCTCCCCTCCCTGGACAAGCAAACCTTGCCAGTTTCCCAGCTTCAGAAGCAGTAGAATGTTCGAAAGGGAACACAGTGCATTTGGCAACATTACTTGATTCTCGTCTCAAGGGGAAATCTGCTTCCACCCCATGTGGACACTTATCTCTAGAAGGTTGTTTTCATAAACAAAATGCTGGAGGCCATGTGATCTTCAGCCTTCCCTACCTCCCCAGCTCCCAGCAAGCCAAATGCAACGCATGAAATAGCAGGGATGTGAGCTGGCAAAATGTCCTTGAGTGCAAAGGACATGTGTGAAAACACATCATCCACACAAACAGGAACCAGCAATTCTTACTAATCTGCCCGCGTTGTTTCAGGGACACCGTAAAGCAGTAAGGATGGAATCATCATTTTCTAATCACAGCCTGCCAAAACAGGGCAGAATGACAGCTCAAACAAACAGAATCTACCATCTAATCTAAGGTGAACACAATTTCTTTTTTTATTGAATATTAGAGATTTTTAGGAGACTGTAACCTGCACTGACATATGCCTCCAATTTTTCGTAAATAATCACAGTCATCTTTGCTTTGATAGAGAGATATGTGATAAGTAAGAAATACTTTCCAATTCCAGTTTGTTAAAGTGGAAGCCAGACTTGCTTTCATGCCAAATTGTATCAGAAGATCATCTCAGAAATATCTGGAACTCCTTATAATCTAAAGGCTTTAGCTAGACAACGTTATCATCTCATTGCGGCCATTTCAAAAACAGAATAAAATTAAAATTAAATAATGGTACCTATGACGTAACAGGTTTTAGGCCAAAATGAATGAATTTCTATATTAAAATACACAAGGGCCTTACTATTGCAGAAGAATGTTGCCACCACACTGCATAGCAGAGCTATCAGACGCTGTCACGTCACTGCCACTTCCACATAGTATGTCACGTCTCCTATACATAAGAGATACATTGCATAATGTTACAGATGGCACAGCTCATAACAGTCAGGATTACATTTATTAAAATCAGCTGAAGTGCTTATTACTAGATCCAACAATTTTTGATTCAAGGTGACCCGAGCTTCCTTTTATCTGAGCAGTACCATGATAAGATTTTCCTGCTGTAGAAAACAGCTACAGTGTAACCATTACTGTGCATTGATACCAACTATTACAGACACCTGCTCTAAACCTTAATTCATAAACATTTCAGTTTACAAACAAACTGGATCCTCAATGTCACAATTCCATTCACTTTCACCATAATTATTCATGCAGCTGCATATTTGTTTATGTGAAGGCTGCAGCAATGGCTGGTAGCTTCACAAATCGTTATTCACATATGAACTGTTGTGTATGAGTGTCAGGGATGGCCTTTGCTTTTAGACTATCTCTAGTTAAAATGGTTGTTGACAAGGGGGGGGAACAAAACAAACCCCTCGCAACAATGCCTTCGTCCCTCAGCCTGGGCCTTCATCCTCAAACCAAAAAAACTAACTAAATTTTTCACTAGCAAACCATAACCCAAAATGTGTTTGTGCAATAACCAAACTGTGAGACATAATATAAAGGCATTTATGAAAACAAACCCCTCAGCTTCCTATCTGGTGAAAGAGACTGCATTTGATGGCCTGCCTGAACCCAGGGGTTACCACCCTGTCTGTGTCTATACCTGCACGTATGAGTCCATAATTCCTCTAGCTACCCACACTAAATGTAAAATCTCACACAGGTATAACGCCTAATTTTTAAAAACAACAGATTAACCACAGTAGAGTAGTTGTTTCTTGGACATACATTGATATAGCTGCATTTTTATAGCAGGCCAGTGGGGAAGGCACAGAGGTAGTAAAGGCCTGCAGAGCTGTGGAAATCAGCCTGCAAGACTCAGGCCATAACTACACTGTATTCACACAGTGCTGGGTAAGGGAATACTCACACAATCCTTGCGAGGTGCACTAAGTACCAGTTAGCTCCAGGTGCTAAAGAGCAGGGAAATATCCCTCAGGAAGCAGAGGCTGTGCCCAGGCCCACCCTGCACCTGAGGGGAGCCTGACGAGGCACAGGCCCCAGGGCCTCCCCTCTGCCCAGCCACCCTGCCTGAATATTTTATATTTATTTCTCTCTCCTCCCTTGTGGTGGAGGTTGTAAATCCATCTTTCTCAAAATTCAATAAAAAATTAATTGGGGAAAAAGGAAAAAAAAAGTCATTTCAACCCTAACAATAAAAGGCCAATTGACTTCTCAATTTTCTAGTGGGCTGGAGAAGAAATCAGGCACGCGGCAGGGAGAAACTCAATTCTCCCCTCCAGGATTTCCAGACCCGCAGTCTCAAGGGTGCTGTGTCCCCTACTGCTCACTCAATTCCAGCTGGGTATTATTTTCTTAGCTCTAAGGGAAGCAAGAATTCATTCTGCATTATTGATGACTCTGCTCAGCTACCACAGGGCCTTTGGTTCAGTGCTTCCTGCTGGCTGTCACTCATCTGCTCCACGAGCTCCCGTTATGCCAGGGCAGGTGGCTCGCTTCCCTCTCCCCAAACATCTCCCTTTCATAAACAATCAGAAGAAAGCAACTGAAACAAAAACTGGGGGATGTGGCACAATGATGAACCTCACCCCTGTTACGGCATCAGCCACACGAACTTGTGCATTAAAGGCAGCAGAGGGACACAAATGGCTGTGGGGGAGAAAGCCTTGGAAAGGCTCAGGTTTGGCTACCACAGGGCAGTCAATCTGTATTTCAATGGATCCCTCTTGCCAGCAAGTTAAACGTAATGCTGAGCCCCAGATCACGACACAAGCAGTTTGAGGAAGACTGAGTTTTCAGAATTTTCCTGAACGAACGCATCTGATCTCAGAAAGAGCAAACCCTGACTGAGCACCTGTCAGGGTATTTGTGGGAGGACACATGCCTCTCACAGGGTCAGATTCATCTCTTTAATTTTCTTTTGGAATCTTGGCAATAAACAAGTGCAGATTCACATGCATCTACAGAAACAGAGGTTGTACAGTTGATAATTAAGCCTTAGTGTGTTTCAAGTAGGAATGCTGGATGCCAGAGGTACATTTAATTAATGAACAAACACCACAGATCTGGTAATTACCAACTAGAATTTGCATCCATAGCCACTGACTATGCAAAACACATGCACAGTTTTTGCAGAAATCAGTTCTGTCCATCAATGTAGAGTTGAGTTGCAATGTACTTCAAGCCCAGTCCCTAAGATTCTGCAGATGGCCCTTAACTGACTCACTTTTCCCCACTGACTAGCACGTGCCTACATGCTGGATATTTTTGCCAGTGCTTTGATGCAGGGGTGAAACTGTTTACAAGGAAGTATGCCACTTTCCTTGGTTCTAGGAAAAACAAAATCAATGGTTGTCAGCAACTTTCAAGAACAGGTTCACAACTAAAAAACAACTATATTAATACATTTGATCTGTTCTAAATTAATTGAGAGAAACCTGAAGGTGATTTTTATGATATAGGTCTAGCATGACAAGTATTTTCTTCTGTGTTTTTTTTATGCAGTCCTAGGAAATTTTGGGAGGAAAACCTTTTAAAAAAATATAGACATGTAGTATTCAGGCAAAATGTTAGATCTGAAGTTTCAAAGTGTCAAAGGAAGGAAATTAAAAATTTGTTTTCAGGTTCATACTTTTATCCTTCCTAGAGCTAGAGGGTTTGAATCAGCAGCTCTCCTCCACTTATGCAAGAAAATAACTTTTGAGAATTCTATAATTATGTCTTTATTTCTATGACTATATTTGTATCAGCTAAAATTGTCTCTGTATTATTAACGATCATGAAAGTAGAGTGGGAACAACAGTAGCAGCTTTCCTAGTTGCCCAATTTGTGGATGTTTTATATAGTTGATTTCTAAATATTTGGTAATTACTATTCACTAAAGCCTTATATATTTTTGTTTCCCCACTCCCAATGCACTCTTTGCATCTCCTCTGCAATACCTGAACAGCTTGTGACTAACCTTTGAACCCGTCTGTCCAAATATCTTACATTATCAGTTTTAACAGTGCCCTCGAACTTGTATAATATGGGGAGAGGCAGGGGTCATTTGAACTGTTCGCTGAAAGACAGCGACTTAAAGAAACTTTACAGTGAAATTCTATCTTACTCCAACAGTTTCAGTGATTGTGAAAAAACACCTAAAAAAAAAAGTTAAGCAATTTCACACAGTGGAAAACAGCCCAGGGCACAAGAAAACTAAAACCAAACAGTTTGCCATCAGTGCTGTAGACTGTGTTCAGTAAAAACAAAAGATCAAACAAGTTCTGTAATCATTATATAAAGCACATTTGCTATGGCATGTGAAGAAAACATACTTCCTTCCTAATACTAATTAACATTAGAGAGTTGCGGGCTGAAATGCAGGACAAAAATAGCTGTTTAAACTAATCACTCAGCAAGATGTAAATGTTACATATAAAGTATACCTAACGGGTTGGAATATTTATCCCAGAAGTAAAGAAAGCTTTCACTACTCATGAATTATGAAAGTTTCACTTCCTGCCTTGCTGCAACAATACATGGACCCTTTGCAAGTATGTGACCGCTCTTCATAGATTGTCTACAGTTTTCCTTATTTGTAAGTATTAAAATACTTTTGTAGCAGCCAAAGCTGTGGGGAGTGAAGGAAAGTGTGAATGGAAAACATAATACCAAATTGTTTTATAAACAGCACAAAGATACTCCGGTGGCCCAAGCCATGCTATGTCAATGTGTAGGTTTGAGGGTTGCAAACAATGCAGGAAACAAAGTGCCAAACCAATAGCAGCAGCATCACACCTTCACCTGAGCAGCACTTATATATCCCTTCAAAGAGCGTTACTAATGTACCCAAATCAGCCAGCTCCTCATAACAGGGCATGGCATTCTTAGATCTACCTTTGCTTTTCTGAAATTACTTCTCTTTCATATATGCTCCATCTTTCAACAAATAAATCCAGGCAAATGTTTTCCTTTTTGTCACCTCTAGCTATTCCTTTCCCCACTGACACCAGCACCACTGTTAAATGACTCCTCATGGATAGAAGCCAGCACTGAACAGGTTTTCAACAACTGTCATGGTACCAACCAGACCACCAGAGTCTCCAACATATTCCTAAGCATAAACTATATTAACAAATTCAGGATGCCAAATGTTATTGAAATAATATTTAAATAGTTTCCTAGTAACAACAATTCAGAAGTTTCCTAGTAATTTCCCCTAGCAACAATTCAAGGTAGGATAGCAGGAGAAAAGATGTTGAAACATGCAGTGCTTGAGCATTGCACCTTTGAAAAGCTAACACTTTCCTGTCTATTTAGAGAGGTGCCATATTTCCATCCTCCAAGATTTTTAAACACCTGTTGAACTCTGTGTCTAATACAGATAGCAATGGAATATATTATTGAGTAACAACAGCATTCTGCAGAACTCAGCTGAAATTCATGAGCAGAGCACATGAAGACATCTCGGTGATCACTGGCCCTCTCATCACACATTTGGCTGCTTTAGGCTGATTCAGGAGTGCTTATTTACCCAGTAGAAAACTCATCACAAGATATGAACATAGCTATTAGGAAGCTGTCCCATTGGTGCTAAGCTAATGAAAAAGTGGGAAAATAAAACACCCCTCTGAGCAACTTCTATAAACCCCAGGCAAAAAAATCTGATCCTAAATTCAAGTTACATGGGATCCCAATCTCCTGCTGCAACAGTCACGTGAGTACAACTTCAGTCTGTAAAAATTGAATAAAAGAGAACAGTCCTTAGGAGACAGAGAGTACAACCCAGGAGTTCTTATGTCCTCTTCCAGGACTCTGTCAGCAGATGCTTTGGACCAAGGGAGCAGATATCAGGAGTTCTGATGGGAAATCTGCAGAAGAGACTTAACCTGATAGAAAGGGAAAACTGTTCAACAGCACTGTTGTAAGATTGTTCTAAACTGACAAGATAATTCAAACAATCTGGCCATGTAAACTGAGTCACAAGGCTCACAGGCCAGCCAAAAAATCCCAAAAGCCAAAACCAAAATCACTGAAATTTAAAAAGCTATTAGTCATAAGGAGTCCAAAACCTTCCCTGGGAGAGACTCATTCCACTGAAAATGGAACTATTCAGGGCAACATAAACACCACCTCTGCTCCAGCTTAAAGCATGATTCATACCACTAAGTGCTTTGTTTCCGCCTTGTAGCATGTAATGTTTGGACTTCTTAAAAGGGTCATATTGAATTAACAGGTTCACCTTGAAGCCACACAGCAGAACAAAAAGCTGCATGCCAAACGGCACTCCAGAGGGGACCAGCTTGCAAGAATGCAATTCTCCCCTGTTCAGTAAGAAGAAAAACAAGCATCGTGGTAACATTTAAATGCCCAGGTCCAAAACACGGATCTCCTCCCAGGTCCGTTTCAGCTTGCAGCAGAGCATCCAAAATGTGCAGCCTGCATTGTGAGCACCAGGCAGGAGAGCCTGCAGGGAAGCGCTGGGGGAGCTGTATATCTAACCACAGACATACTGCGAGGATCAGCTATCGGAGACTGGTTATGTGGCTGTCACAGCTCATTGGTTTTCTCTGTCTTTATCCACTGTAAGCATTTAAAAGGCAGCCCTGTGTTCCCATATCTAAACATATTCTGTAAAGCTCATATACTCAGCTTCTAAGGGGGAGGGGGAGAGAAGCAAACTCAAAAACGTGACTTAAAAAAGCATTAAAGAGTTGTTTTCTTCAGTGGAGCTGAGAACAGGTTGTGGAGAGAGTGAGAGTGTTGCTAACATCTTAGAAGGATTTAGTTTACACATGTGGCCTATTTGGTGTATTGTCTCAGTCATGTAGTGCATGGGGAGCTGGAAGCAGAACAACAGATAAAAGATACGGCTTACACTGCTAAAAAATGTTAGCCATTTCAGCCTCTCTTGTACAGCTATGAATAGCTCATTTGAATTGCAGAGGGAAGGTTTTTCCAGCAAAAGGAATCTGATCCAGGAAGTTCCTCTGAGGAGGAATTTTTTCCAAACTATAATGCAGAGCATCACTTATGAAAAAGAGTCCCTCAATAAACATTCTGCAGACCAAAACACTCGGCTCTCTTCTAGGGATTGAGATTAATCTAGCGAGCCTCAACACTAATTTCTGAGCCTGTAGCCAGGCAGGCCCTCTGCAGCTTCACACCTCGCAGCAGGGAACACCCCAGATTTCTGAGCGTTTCCTATATTTTACAGAATAAAGAATAAATTAGAAACAGCATTTCAATAGGGAAGTAGCCTGACTCAAAGGGCCATCTATTCTGTGATGCAAACAGATACACAGGATGATTACTTCTGGGTTTTCCTCTGCATGTGTCTGCTTGTGTAAAATGTTTAAGTGCTTTAATGAGCAACTTCCTTCCCCAAGGTTCATCATGTTGACAATAAATGTCATGGAGACTCTGAAAGTCTCATCATGGTCCATGATTAAAAGAACAAGTGGTGCAGTAAAATTTTCATTGAAAGAGTCTGCTTCTAATATCATCTTTCCATGTGCTCCAGCACTGCACATCCCACGTTCTCCTCGGATGAACCAAGACAACACTCCAGCACCTCCCTGCAGAAGGTTCCAGGCTGCCCTGCAGCGATAGCCCTGTCCTCCCCAGGGAGATTTTCCAGTGTCATCTGCTCAGATATTCTCATTTGGGAAACTGTGCAGGGAGGTCTCAAGTTCTGCCTTTACTTCATAACAAAACAATAAGGGTGGTGGTATTATTCGCTTTATCACAGCAGCTAAGTCATCCATAGTGCAAGTAGCAGTACAAACATGCAGAGCAGAGCTCTTACCTCTAGGAGTTCATGATCCAAAGGAAAAAACAAGGGACAACAGCATGGCCCAGGAAAGCCAGAGCACAGAAACAAATTCAGGCAAAGCTGGTCAGCCTGCTGGGCACTGCTCACAGAGCACCAGCAGCCTGACCACTCACATGGTTATTCAAGAGAAAGAGAGCAATTTTCAATGTAGTAAAATGGGAAGGTTTAAGGAAAGACAGATTTGTAGGCTTTTGTGGAAAATCCTCCTTAGTCCAGATAGTCCTCACTCCACAATTATTTCTCCATTTCTGTCCTTCCACCTTATTTTGCCCTTAATCTCACCGCACATTCTTCATCCCAGCTCAAAGAGTAAACCCACAAGGGAGCCAGATGTGTTGGATGTATGGCTATAAAGAGGCAATCTGCATAACAACAAGAACCATGTGAAATAATCTCATTTTTCCCATCTTGCTTCTATTTTTTTCCAGTGGAAAAAAAAAAAATATAGATCTAGTTAGTGGCTTGTTCTTTTCAAAGGAGTTTCATTTTCTTTAATTCCTTCCTTTACCTTTTGGGATTTGGATATGATATATGGCTTTATAAATACTTCCCATCCACATATACGTATGCATTACTGTTTTGCAGCTATATTGCAAAGTTTCTTTCTCTCCAATTGATATAATCAGAAGTGAAAGACAAGTGGGCTCCATGGTCAAGCAAACAACCTATTGTTCAAATTGTAATTATACTACATAGAGTCCCATTAGTCCCCCTGTGAACCCAGTGTAAGCCCAAAGAACTCAGTAGCAAGGACAATTCACTTCTAGCAGTTTTGATGAAAGAGAATAATGAAGGAAGGAAAAAGAAAATTATGGGTCTGTTAATTGTAAAAAAAAGATGATTCTCTTTTGATCTGTGGTGATAGAAGCCAATAGGAGATCCTGAATACAGAGATAAGGCTTTCAGTCAGGACATTTGGATATACAAATATGGATACTATCCTAACACATGCCTCTTAAGAACTGGCACTTTCTCTCATTAAATAGTGAATGTGGTTCACCAGCTTCTTACATTGAAAGACCCAAAACTGGGAGCAAAGGGAATGTCCACAGAGAAGAATTTCACTGAAGGGGTGTTATCTTCCCAGCCATGCTGACAGTGAAGAGAGGAAAGAGGCTCAACAAGCAGAATAAATATTAGAGCTGAAGTTCAGGTGTTCCAAGTGGTCTCTGGAAGACCTTCTCTCTTTGCTGATTAAGGAGAGTGGACTTTGCAAGTACCTTCCAGCCATCACCGTGGACTGTTAAGCGCTGAGCATCTACAAAAATTTGGCCTCAAATGTGAGTGTTGAAGACCTACAAATGTAGCCAAAGAAAATCTGGTCTGCTGGATCTGACCCAGAGCCAATTAAAACAAGTTTTGAACTGGGTTTTAAGAAATTTTGTCCTAAGATGTAAGAAACTGGACCTTCCCCTTGTGCTATGCACCGTGCAAACGTACCCTGAGAGCCAGCCAGCACTGGAAGGAGCCAGCAGGCTGAGGAGGGATGGAGAGGGGAGAGGTTGTTATGGTCACAGCATATTGGTTGCAAGGCCACAGACAGGAGACAGTCCATTTATTTAAAAAGCAATTAAACATTAGAATTTAGTGCCTCTGATCACTTTGCTGTTACCAATGTGCTGCTTCTACCTCCAGACTGCTTTATTATGTTCATTGTTCAGAACAGACCACCACTGAAGTTGTCATTTTAAAATATTTTCCACTGTGATTAAACAGCTGCTGCAGTCAAGTAGTTCTATCTTCTATCAAAGTTTGTAAATCACAGTATTTTAAAAAGATGCAAGAAGCAAATAATCTGGTATATAACAGTTATTTGATTTTTTACATATGTGTAGAGAAAATAAGCACATTAGGTCTCTAGCCTTTAATTAAAAAATAGTTGGGGGGAGGGAGTAATATCTTAATAAGTAACATCTGACCAAAAAGTATTTAGTAAATCATACCCTAAGTGTGGCCAAAAACTGTTAAGATTTACTGCAAGTAAATCATTATTGCTATCTGAGTCTGAATAGCTTCCATCTGATTTCTATATGAAAATACAGTCCATGGAAGCACAGCCTTGAACTTCAAAGAACATGCAGGATGCTACTAATTTCTGTATCTGACAGCGTGATGCAATGTTTGGATTTGCATCTCTGCACTTCAAAGTGTGGCACTCTCTAGATAAGGTCTCGGTTTATTTTGACATGGATTCACAGAGGTGAACAAGAAAGCAGCACCCAAAACAGACAGCAAACCCCTCCAAAAACAGCAACAACAAAAACCCAACAACCCCAAAACCTGCTCTGTTTGCTTCTCTCTGCATTCAGTAATGCCCTTGAGAATAAGGATTATAAAAGAAGAGTACAAGTCATGGTTGCAGTACTTCAAGTAATCTCCAGTGTCCAAAACACAGTGCCAACATATGGTACTCAAATGCAGATTTAGAACATCTTTGAAGTAATATTGAATCTGACTAACGGGTAAAAGGTAGATCTAGCTGCCTTTTTTTTTTCCTCTCTGTTTCATACTGAGGTTGTCAAAATTTCAAGTAGGGCAGCTAGTTATCAGCACATCTTTATTCTGTATATTACACAGAATTTTACCTAAAAATTACCACCAAAACGAATTCTGATGGTCCACTTTTTGCCAACCTAGCAATGGCAGGATCCTACAGTATAATGATACAAAAGCTTTTGCCCTAATGACCCTATAATGACACTTAGTTCATACAGAACATGTGTGCAATTTCTATCACATTACAGACCTAAAGCAAACTCTAAATGCTGGGATATGTTCACAACTGCAATACAAATCTTATCCATTCCATCAAAATATATTAAAAAAAGTCTCCTGCAACTATAGCTCCTAGAACTGTTCTCACTTCCCTTGTATAAAACATCAAAGTATTTTTCAATACGAACAGCTGCTGACCAGGAGCACATATACAAATGCTATAATTATTTATTTATAATTAATTAAGCACTGATCATTGTCAGCAAAAACATTTGGGAAAAAAAAAAATCTTAAAAATCTATCAGAACAGAGGTGTTGAGTGGCAAAAGTGCAAAAATTTTCAAGATGAAAATCCAGGAGGAAATTACTGACATTTTGAAGCATTGTGTATTACAGGTTTGAACAGGTGCACCTAAGTTACATTATATAAAATACCACTGCCACTAAGGTTTCTAATTGAGGAGGAATTATCAAGTATCCTGTACCCTAGGTATATACTGTCCTTATAATTAAGTTTGCATAATATGCCACTACATTAAAAGGATTGCCTTTGTATTTAATCATCCTTGATTTTTGTAATTATTTTTTTTAAGAAAAAAAGGGAAAAAAATACCTATCAAAGCTAACAGGACTCAGAAGATTTGTGTAATAAATATCGTATGCATATTTTTATTTCCTAATTCAGCTGGAGACCAGTGTAGTATTTTGAAGTTTGATTAAGGCAGTTCAGCCTCTCAAAAGTTTCTGTATCAAGATTAAAAAAACAAGTTGTGTGGTACTCTTCTATTATTTATTTTTTTTAAAAAAAAGCAATAGCAAGTTACATTTGCTCAATTAAAAGACCAAAAATCAAATACTGTTCAAAGACAGAATTCAAAATTAGTATGCTTCTTACTCATGATGATTAGTTCTCATTTGCTCGGTGCAATATTTACACATATTGCCAGATCTCTCCGTCCTTCCTGAGGCAAAAAAGGTCAGTGGGAGTTTTGACTGAGTCCTTCAGGATTTGGGCCATATTGAATTAGAAACCTATATAATTCCAAACATTTTCTCTATTATATAGAATTCTTGCATACTTAAGCAACTTTGTATTTAGAATGAACCTCAGAGCTTAAATGCAACTCGCATCTGGATCGTAGATTGTGCTTTATATTATACAATCTGCAGTTACTGGAAATGTTTGTATCCTTTACTGAGAAAGAATGATTCATTTCATAGAAATTTTCATCTGCTATTAATCTTCCAGGATATAGTTAGTGTTCTGATATTTTCAGATATTGTTTTATGGAGGGATTTAAAGTAGCTCTCCCTTGGCAGCCTGCAAGATTACTCAGTGATTATAAGCAACTCAATACTGTATGACAGCATTTCCATGCAAGGGACTTACAATCATGTTTCATTAATTCGGCTTGAATGAAGCCTCATTTCAGGCCTTGAGGAGCTTAAGATTTATGTGAAATTAATAACATAACAGATGTCTTCACAATTTGGTTCCTCTGAAAAAAACTGATTACTTTGAAAACTTCAATGCTTTAAAATGCAGACTGAGGGAGTTTTTACTCTGGGGTAAAGAGTTATTCGTTTATATCAACCGAATCTCAGAACTAAGTGGAATTTAAATGTCAGATTTATATTAAATAGTCATATTCACCATTATTACATGTAATAAACAAAAGCCTATTACTTTCATTAATAAGCGGTGTTGGACATTTAAACTAAAGCTTCGAGAGATAGAGTCAGCACCTTTGCTAAGCAGTAGGAATAAGTGAGACACAAGGGAGGTAAAAGAAGAATATCCAGGAAGCCCTGGGTTTTTATCTTTGTTTCTGATAATTTAATCATCTTTTCCTCATAGGAAAACAAAATGCATCTGTGCTCACACAAAACTCCCCACTTTATAAGAGTTGAAGCTGTCTCTTGTGGATGCACATGCCTAAGGCCAAATGCCTTCTTTCTTTCACAGGACACTTTAAACGCCAGCTTCTCTCTTTTTTTTTTTTCCTCATTTTTTTTTTTTAAATTCAATTCTTTTATCTAGGCTTCAGCCACACTAGGTGCCTTGCAAGCTGAATTTTAACGCATGCATGAGCAAGGGGTTTATCTTTAAGGAAACTGTCTATGTGATTACTTCGCCAAGTCCAAAAAAAAAAAGAATTGAAATAAAAATTATCTCTCAGCTTTGCTTTTTGATCCGATATGCTGAAGGGCACGGGGAACAATGCATTTTTGATGCGCACACTCAAGTACAGCTGATAGGGTAGTCACTGTGATGGTTCGATATGCAAACGTGTTACATTAAGGGTTGAAAAATTGACACAGTGCAGGATATTACAGCTAAAACACTATCAGCAAAATCATAACAATTAGCTGTTTGATTGCCGCAGACACGGTTCATGCACCAGCCTCACATTTATAATGAGGTATCCCCCGATCCCTTTCTTGTCTCGCCCCACCCTCAGCACCATGTCCACATTGATACGATGCTTCGCCAAGAGGTAAGGGCTCCGAGATAAAGAGGAAATATCAAAAGCATTAGTATAAATTACAATTGTACATTATTAGCTATTTAATTACATGAGATATCAGAGTGGAGCTTGCTGATTTCATGCTTCTGTTAAAAGTTACCATGGCAGTATTCCTCCCCTGCGAGACAGCATCGGGAATTATTGTTAGCACATGCTAAAACAGACAAAGCAATGTATTCTCGCCACATTCTCTCCCTGCCTCTCTCTAAGTTTAATACCAAGGAATTCCTTAGGCATCTAAAAAAAAGCACATGTCTGGCATGGGGCTCTGAAGCAGGAGATCTGAATTTGGAGATAAAGTCGGCATCCCAGGCCTAAGGCGGGTGGCTGCTGTGCTGACTGCGGAGGTGACTTGTTCTGCTCTCCATGAGGGACACCCGGTTTCCCATGCACCAGCACCCCCCTCCTCACCCACACCCCCTGAGGAATGGCATTAGCTGTGCCTCCAAAAACAGCTGCTTATCAGCTCCTCTGGAGGGAGGAAGAAGCAGTGGGTGGGAGGAGGTTGCAAGGAGAAGGGGGTTAGAGGGAGAGAGAGAAAAAAGGAAGAGGACCAGAAAAAAGAGGCATTAATAAGGATGAAGGAAAAGGGGGGGAACTGTACCCAAACATGCACACAAAGGCCTGATCAAGCAGCACAGTTATTCACATGCCACTGATTCTTTCATATGTACAAATGTACAAGATAATGCCTAAATATACACATCAGTGCACCAGAGAGAGAGCAAATCAAGATTGAGAGGTGTCTTTGGTGTCTTGCTTCTTTTTTAAAGGAGGAAAAACAGTATTTTACACTAAGCATCTAAAAAAACTCTTCTACGATGAAGTGTAACAAATGGTGGAGTTAAACATTAGGTTATTCCACCAAATTCCCCAGCTGGCATGGTCCCCAGTCCCTGTGTCCCACAGCTATGCAAAGCCATCTTCGAAGGTGCTGGGATCCTCTTAGTCAGGCAACAGGGAATGATGGCAGCATGACTGGGTGGGAAAGGCTTGGATTTCATGTAAGGCTTTTACTTCTCTTTGGTCTTCTGCATGAAGTCTCTATGGACAGCTTGGTTAACACGGACAGGTGCTGACAGATGTTTCCATGGCAGAAACCTTTCTGCTCAGAAAAGATAGATTTAAAGCCAAACGAATGATATCACAGACAGCTGAGATGGCAAAGACTGTCTTTAGCCCCATGCCAGTGAAGTATTCTCACCCATGACGTACGGGCCCTTTTCTGGCAGAAGAACAGGAAGCACACCAAAAACCTCATCCAAAAAGGAACCGCTCACCACTGAACTGCAGACAAACAGACCTGAAGGTCCAGGGCAAATTTTACTTCATCTGTTTTTTGAAGGTTCATAGAGCTTTAGGTTAGAAAGGGAAAGTAATGTAAAACTTATCACTTACTATTTTAACATAGGAGTGATATTACCTCAGGTACCAGCTCCTTTATCAGTGACAAGGAACAATTGAAGAGCTTGAAGCTATTGCTGGGATCAGTCTGGCCCCAAAGAGGTTTGGATGATCTTGCCCTTACAGTGTGGCTGTAAAAGGTACAGAACATTTTGAATGCAATCCTAAAAAAAGGATGTAAAATCTGAAAAGGGATGAGAAACTCTAAATGCAGCACTTTCACATTTTTTATCCCACTCTAATGTATCAATAGAAAGTATAAAAAACCCCATGCACTTCAATGCACTTTGCATTAAAATGGCCTATTTTAAAGATATTTTTTAGACATTTCCCCATCTCTGAGTACAGTGATAGTCACAGTGACTGAGCATTGTTCCTCTGCTCCATTCTCCTTTCATCTACAGATTTCAGGACAGCTTTGTCTAGTGGCAATGGTACCAAACATACAGATCCTTCATAATTTCTCTGAACAGTTTCACCTCATTTATTGACCTTCTCTAAATTAAAACATCATTTTATAGTAATCACAGAGCAATAAAAACAGTGTTTTAGTGAAGCTGGCTTTCAAGGAAAAGTAGAGCAGCAGAATACCTAAGAATTAGGGTAATTCCAGAGCAAGTAAAAGTTTTCTGGAAGTGGCAAAAGCATTTAGCATAGGGATTGTAAAAATAAGCTGTAAACCCCTTTACTATCCACCTCCTGCAATACAATCTCCATGCTAATGTGAGAGTGACCCAGGAACTGTTATTCTTACACCAGGAAAACTTAGAGGTCTCCAATTTTCCTGCTCCATTTGATGTTGGGCCAGCAAAAGCTAAAATTTTGAAAAGCTGAATGGACAAATAATCTCAGATGCCATGTAGAACTGCAACATTTCATTTATGCCATAAGAATTATGTTTAAATGTTGACATATTTTCTTCTAATCTTTTTCACCTAAACTAAAATTTCAGCATTAATATCTTGTTTGCGCAAAAGAAATGGAATACTGAAAGCCTTTTTTCTCCAAAACCCTCATCGACACTAACGCCTTCCCCACAAAGTTTTGGGTTTGCTGAATCAGCACTTTTGACCAACTGGAATGTTCCCCTCCTGTTACACTCAGCTGCTCTCACTTGTTTGGAGATGGCTATTGAGATATGGAGGACAACTGCTTGTACTGACATTCTCATGAGACTAAGCTTTCAAGTCCAGAACTTTCTGGTTTTGACTTGGCCTACTATACAGAAACATAAGAGAAGAGCCCAAAACCAATAATAATAAAAGTGGGTATCAATATTTAGCCTGACTTGTACCATGCCTGTGGTTGTCACCTGAACTGCCCCATGTGACAGCGGTGGCCAGGACAACTGGCCTGACACCAGTGCATCTCACCCTAGTACTTTCCCCCTTCAAACTTCAGGAGCTCCATTGGGTGCTGTACCAAGTTACATATTTGAGCTGTCTTAATTTAGTCCTGGAGTGGTATTCACGCTTTCTCATGTTGCTCATGAGTGTGTTTACAACTTGGTGTTACTCAAAGTCTTCAAAACTCCAGAGTTAGTAAGCATCGTTAAACTACGTTTGGCAGCTGTTGGACGCACGGTCCTGTTCCTGGGCCCAAAACGGGACAAATGATCTCCTCTGTCTTGGCTTGCTGGAGTCCCCAGATGTTAATACTAGATGCCAACTTGTCTATTTAAAAAGAAAAATATTCACAGCTATATCAGTGGTGCAGTTAAATGGATAAGAATTCATTCAGATCAATATTATCAAGGGAACAACATCCTTTCAGCTCCAACAACTTTTATTAAAAAAAAGAAAATCCAGCAAACAACCACTCCAACCCACTGAAAATGGAGCCAAGTGATTTCTTCATATAATGCTTGTTATAGTCACTTTAAGGGGAAAAGTAAATGAAGACTATAATAGGAAAAACAAAACCAGGCAGATCTAACTGTACAATAAATACAGAACGTGCCCTATTTAATCTGCTTACAGTAAAATCCACTGAGCAAAATTATAATTTGATATGGCTCAGCTTAGCCAATAGAAACTCATGAAATGTCTTAACATCATAATACATTGTACAAAAGAATCACTAAGTACCATAAAACATATGGGAATATGGGTCTGTATTCATCCATTACTCTTTGCCAGTGTAGCATATTAAAATGGTTTCTATTTAAGTGCAGAGATCCCTGAAGTATACTACAGTCTTAATTAAAATGTCAATAAAATGCAAAAGTGCATTGGGGACCTTATCTGATTTTTTTTTTTTTGTTAACTCTTTCAGAGAGTTATTTCTTAATAGCTTCATTACACTACTGAGGTTTGGAGCAATTAAAAATAAACATAAGTAAGCCATTTTTAATAATTAGCTGCAATCTGAGTGTGATCTGGATCCTTTCTCCCTAGCACAATTCCCTGCAGGAGTCGCTGGCAGGTTAAGTCAAGACTGGAAAAGTAGGTCCTTAACTGAGGCCAGGAAACAATGCTTTGGGTATTCTCATTCCAATATTTGATTTTTCTTTCAGTAAATTTTTAAAAACAGAACAAGATCTTTTGTGACTTTTTCTGTGATCAGAGACCTTTACCAGGTAAGCAGCTGTCTGGTTTTCAGTGACACGTAAAGTGGACAGCTTTTACTGGGCATGGGAGACACTGACCCAGGAGGCAGGTTCTCTCTCCGAGTTCTTGCCCTGCCTCTCTATGGCACATGAAACCCACTGTAAATGGAAATAAAAGCTACAGCTGGCCAAAAAATTATTATCTATTTGCTTTTTCTTTTTTTTTTAATGAATTTAAAATTGCTTTAGAAAAATGCCTTTTTAAAAAGCAAAACAAGATACATCATTATGTATTTTCAAAATTTGAAATAAAATTCAGTGGTAAGGAGAAGATCCCACCCTTGCTTTTGTAATATTGGAAGGATGACAATGGAACAAGTAAATGAACTTTTCTCTTTCCTCCTCTTCCATTCTTCCAATCTCCTGTACCAGAAGAAATATTTTCATAGATAAATTCATTTTCTCCACTTCCTTAAAATGCTACAATATTTCTCTAATATCTGCATCACCTCGAGGAAAGAAAGTGTATCATTGGAATGGAATTTGCCTATTGCTAGCAAGATCAAAATCTTGCAAAAAAATCATGATACTGGGAGCAACCCCAGAGTGCCAGCAGCAGTGCCCATGGCTGACTCAGTGCAAGAGGGCTTCCCTGAGGTGGGTGAGGCTGGGCCAAGGCTGATTCTGCTTCGAGACAGCATGGAGAGCACTCTGAAGTCAGTGGTAGTGTATAATCCAGCCTAAAAAATAAACTGAAGGATCAGAGCCTCTGCCCTGCAATCTTGTAGTACTGATGGGCAGCATATCGACCTGGCCACAGCTGCTAACTGGTTAGGCAGGACTGGCAGTTACCTTCCTTGTACTGATAGGATAATATGGAAAACAAAACAGTTCAAAACATGGTTTTGAAATCCCTGCTCAGTGGTTAAATCTATAACATGCCTATATTTTTAGTAGGCTGGAGAGGCAGAGTAAGGAAAAAACCAAAAGTAAATAAGGCAAGAAAAGTTTGCCAGATCAACCTGCCTTCTGATTGCATCACAAATCTGGTTCACTTTCTACTTCATCCCCTTCTAAATCCACTTCATGTTAAGTGACAAGCAGTTGGCAGGTTTTGCAGATATATTGACAATAGGAGACATACGATACAGCTGTGAAGATTTGTCTTACCAGGGTTTCAGCTGGTTTCTACTAGCTGACAGCCAACAGCCAGATTTTGGGGGTTATGACCTCTAATTCTTTGAAAGAAACCAGGGGGAGAAGGCAGGCAACACATTTTACGCACTAGTCTGCTGTTCTGAGAGTATTTTTAGGACTTACATAAAACTGACTTCATTTAATGATTCTTTTTTTTAAAAAAAAGCTATTGGAAAGGACATATCTTGTGAGCAGAACTGGGAAATTTAAACAGTTGTGGGGCCTTGTCTTGTATGGAGCTGAGCAAGCGCTTCTTGCAGAGTGCCGGATATTCTTACCTCCTAGTGGGTTATACGGAAGGTGAAGGTATTTAGCTCAGTATTATTGCATTCCCTCTGGCAGGGACAGTCCACATTGTATTTCTCAGCTCCTCCAACTCTTTGATTTTAAGTTATTTTTTTAAAGCTGAAATAATAAAGTATTTGGACTTCTAACAGCAGAGATGCTCAACTCTCCTGTCAATCTCATGTGCACTACACAGATTTTTTACAGACATACTGTTTTCTGCAATCCTAAAGATCTCATTAAATATTACTATATGCATCAGCTCCATATGATGTACCTGTAACAGTTTGGGAGTGAAAGGAAGAACTGCAGTTCTAGGATGGACTAGTGACATCAGTCAAACTCTGACCCCAGTTTGAGCTTAATTTAACGATAAATCAGATTATGATTGTCAAAAGACGTACCAGCTCCCACAAAGCATGTGAATATTACATCATGACTTGACTAAGTTGCTCCTGTCAAGTATAAAACAATAGAAAACTTGAAAAATATATTAACTGTTTGACAAATAATTTAACCTTAAAATACTTGATTGAAACACTGGACTTGGCTCAATAGAGCTCACTAACCTACTTGGCTCTCCTTGTGAAATGGGTAGAAAACCAGTAAAATCTCTTCACTGGCTACTCTACATATGACAGAGGAAATTCTTATTACAGCTTTAGCTCCTGTTCCCTGATGAATTAGGTGCTCAGGTAAATAGAAACTACATCTTATTATGCCACTGTTAGACATGGGGTTTTAGTTATTTTCTGCTATCTGTTCCCATCTAGAAATGTCCACATATTGTCCAGCTGAGCAGAGGTGACAATTTGGCAGGAAGGCAAGGGAAACAAACCCAACCTGAAGGCACCAAGCAGATCACAGGTGTTCCTTCACAGTGTGGAGCTACCATTGCTACCTTAGCAACGAAGCCCTGAATGCTGGGAGGTGTAGTTGCTTTGGCCATAAGGAAGTGCAAGAAGAATCTAGACATCTGAATTAAGTGACTGATGTTGGGAAATCCCTCCTGGGTACCAACTTCTGGAGATGAGAATTTGAAAATCTTGTTAGTGGCTGCTTTGGAGAGGGGAGCTTGTAGAGTTAGTTGCAGTCTTGTGTGATTTGAAAAACATAACACAAATATATTCAATAGGAAGAATTTCCTGGGGGCATCTCTGGTTTTTAGAAGACAAGGGAGGAACTAAAATTTGACAAATGCAAAAAGGAGGAATCTCCTTGTTTTTATCTAACCCAGCCAGCTCCTCATTCCTTGTTAATGACAAGATTTTTTTTTTTATTACTAGAGGACATCCCACAATTACAAATTTTCAATTGAATTAGACTTAAGGAGGCTGGTCTATAGTAACATATTTATATGATTCATTTCTAATGTTGTAGTTAATTATAAAAATAACTTGCCTGCAGCTAACACACATATATTTAAATAAGTCTTTTTTGGCTTATTAAGAAGTGGGTTAGCAAAGACAAAATTGCTGTTACTTAATGTTTATTAATAAACCTTCAAACTAAAACCAGTGTGCGAATCTGTTCTTGCATCTTTACATACGGCACAGTCAAAAACATTACAGCTGGTATGTACAAAACATTATTCAGAAATGGCCTCTGTGCAGTAATCTTAAATCCTATTCATAACTGAATTAACGTTCACCTGTAGACAAGTGAATTAGAGACCTGTGTTGATGTCTCTTAATCACAAATGCCTTCTTGTCAAATCACAAAATAAATGGGGATAGTCCAGACACATAAGAACCTACCATTAACATCATGCTGTTTGATGCTAATCCTGCCTTGAAAGAACTCAATAACAAATACCCTGCAGTATTTCTTTGCTGTATGAAACACTGTCAATGTTCAGATCTTTCCAAAGTTATCATACTGCTGGGGAGACTGCAGGGAGTATTGAAGAAAAACAATGTCAGTCAGTCCTCATTTCTCCTGTCCCCCACACACTGACACAAAGTGCAAAACCTTGAATTTTAGGATGATCAACTCCTCCCCCTCCTTGTGCTCTTTAATAAAAGAGAGGGACAGACATATTTTCTTCACCCATCAATAATGTGCCACCCTCTCTATGCAGCATAACCAGCGTCTCTTTCCAGCAGGACACACGTATTTCAGAATATGCTTCCAGTTCCTACCTTCAAGGAGAGACCTCTCCCACCTAACACCATCACTGTGGTAAAAGGAATTCCTTGACCTACCCTTCTTACATCGAGGTGATGTTTGAGCTCTGGAAAATAGAAATAACAACATCTAAGATGCTAGAAAATTAGTTTTTTCTCCTACATTGTTCCTTCCCTAGTGTGGCAACAAATTCTTTCATTGTATCTCAACAGCAGTTTAGAAATTTTTTGCTGATAAATCTGGGGAAAGGATATTTGCACAAACACTTGCCAAGACACACAGTACAGCTGTGGAAAAAGTTCTCACCCACTAACTGGAAAATATGTGACATGTTCTCTGGCCATATCAGATTTTTAGTAGGCTTTGATTTGAAAGGCAGCATCTGTAAGTCGAACACTTCCATTTGTTAAGAAAACAGATGCATTCATTTCCCAGCAAAAATAAGGAAAACATTGTCAAGTTCAGAAGCAGAAAAAAATTCAGAGCATTTTGCCAGAGTGGAATTTTAACATTTTAGACTCCATCATCAAAAGGTATGAATTGCCTTGATGTGCCCTTGATTTTTCTCCAGTACTCAAATAAATAATTGACAATTTCCCCAGCAGAGTATGTGATGCTCAGGAAAAATACATGTGAATTCCAGATTAAAAACACAAATATTTCTTTATCTGTCAGACCTGTTTCAGGAAGATAAGTATATTCTTTCTTTGGCGGAACCTTTATGATGCCCCCAAGGATGATTCATATCCTGGTCTCTGATGCATGAAGGTTGAAGCCTCAAAGTCCTGCTGAACTCAATGGGACTCTGGTATGAACGGTATCAACATAAGTAGTCATGAGAGAAACTGTGACACATTTTTCTGACTTAAAATAATTCATGTGTTACGTGCTGTGATCTATTGTAAAGCAGTAAAAGTCTTGGTTTCCATCAGAACACTTAGCAAAAGAGTTTTCAAGGGGTTTTTGATTGTTTTGACAATCTCAGCCTCAGGCTTTCAAAGACAAGAGTTTACATTGCATAACTGTATTTGCATAACCCAAAACAGTAATAAAAGATGAAGCTGTGATGTGGATGGAAAGGAAATAGGAAATGGTGTAGCAGTAGTAAAAACACAGAAAAGTACCTGATCTCAGGAACAGAATCCTGCAAGATACTGAAGATACTGGGAATATTACTAAGATTTGTGGCCATCCTGTGAATCTAGAGAGTGCTCGTCTGCTTGCAGAATGAAATCAAATGACTGGCAATTGCTCAAGGAGTGGTGAAGGTGGGAATTGCATTTCATTTCATGTGTTTTACTTGCAGCCCTTCAGTGTTAAAATGACGATCTTCTGGGTTTTTAAGGCAGATCACAAAGGTAAGAGAAAAGAGAAGAAAACAAACAAACAAACCAGAGCTGGGTAAAAAAATTCCCTGAGCAACAGAAGCAAGTCCTAGTTAGCGCTGTTTTTGTTACTAGTGCAAAAGAAAGAGATACTGTAAAAGGCTCTGCTTCTCCCCAGCGTACAGGAAAGCCTGTGCTTTACACAGAGCAGCCACTGCCCGTGGTCAGTGCCGCCGCTCATGCATGTTCATCCCAAAGATCCAAAGGCTTTACTTTACTCAGGCAAGTTTTCCAGCCATGTGAACATCCACACAGAACGTTTTCCAACAGATATGTAAAACCATTGACATGCCTTTAAACAATCTTTGTCACAGTATCCTGTACACACTAGCAGGGAGGATATCCAGTTTTCTAAGTGTCATTTGAAATAAATATTTGTATTTAAATTCTATTGTGTTACCATGCATCTTTATGCAGATCGACAAATTTTAAAATATTTACATATATTTGAGATACCACCAAACGTATTTGGGGTGGTGGGTGGGGAAGGCACATCTGCAATCCATTTTCTTAAGTACAAATGCTTACATTTTTGTTCTTGTTGAGGCAAAAAAAAGCTGCTTCAATAGATATGGGCATCTCCTCCATCCTCAGGCATTGCTAATGTATATCAATTACCCAGCTCCTGGGATGTGCATGGGCTACCTGTTTTGCACTTTCTAAGAAATATAGTTATTCAGTGATTTTTTTATTTTTTTATTTTTTAAAGACAGATTAAGCAGCACAAAGCAAACTATGAAGAAAATATTTCCAACGCATTTCTCATGTGAAAAAGGTCCTCTCAAAAAGATCCTCTTCAAGAAGCCAAAGTAGGCTTTCAGAATGTGGAAGGAAAAAAACCACAACGCAACACACAGGTTGTAGAACAAATTCAGCACTATTCTGTGATACATGATATGTCCAGGGGGAAAGAAATCAAGAAGAACGTGATCAAAAGAGGAATAAAGGGATATGGCACTATCACAGACAAGACATAAATAAGGATAGATTTGATCCCATCTTTGTAATTTTCCTATGGTACTTAACAATTCAAAGCTCACTGTGTATTTGCAAGACAAGAACCAAGTGTTGGTTTACCTATCAACCCCCAGTTCCCATCCCCCCTCCCTGTTTGCACAGATTGGAGTAAGCAAGCACAGATACACAGATAAAATATATAGCTGCATACTTCATAACCCCTGCTGATACACACTAATTCCCAGTTGTTCCTACCCCCATGTGTTTGGGTTTTTTTCATTTTTTAAACACTTGATTCTGCAGTCATTGTTTCCACATCGCTTCTCCATCTCCTCTTTTCTGACAGAAACAACTACTCAGAGAGTTTATGGCAGCAGGACAGCAGGTCACAGGCCCTGGCTGCACAAGGGACTGTGGGATCTTTGTGATCTGACTGTGAAATTTACCTGACCCAGTATGTTCCAGGAATAAAGCCTAATCTTATTTAAACTGCTTATCCAAGGACCACATCTCTTTGCCACATAATTTTAGCTATAAAAATTAAGAACAATCTGATCACCTGCATAATATTTCATGTTCAAATATGAACCAGAGGACACAGATCATTACTCATTAATCACCCAACATTTTCCTGAATCTTGAAAATAAAGCGTGAATATAATATAAGAAATTGCAGTTCTCTCATTGGATGTCAAGCTGCCAACCTCCCCTGTTTGCTACACCTGCACCATGTGTAAGGGGGAAAGGCACAAATTTCTGCTTTCTTCCCCCACATTTGAAGAATGGGTAGGATGACATGGATGGTCCGAACAGCATCAGACTGTACATCTTAATAATTGCTTTTCAGCTAATTCTAAAAATGGCATGTTAATGACTGTTTTTACTAATAACAACAGTGTCTTTTAAAGGCACTATTTCAGCCTCCTAATTAAGTGGACAGATTAGTGACAGATAAATATCCATTCTTTTAGAGAGCTGATTAAGAATTTTCATCATCTGGGATGTGCATGTACCTCCAACTAGAAGTTCTCCCAAGAAACGGAGCCGCAGGTGGGCCAGCTCACCCAGGGCCACAGCTGGGTACTCCTGCTGTCATTTGCCTTAGAGATACCCACCAGAACTGGCTGGCACCCCTTCATACTCCTCTCCACTCTGACCAAGTCCTTCTGAATTTCTATTTCTGACTACACAGCTAGCAAAGAAATCTTAGATTGACAGGAGATCTCTGTTCTCTTTCACACAACTCACAGATATCTCCTGTAATGGAGTTCTTAGGTTGGGGGAAAATACTCTTTCAGTACTTAATCAAATATGATGAAATACTCCAGCATTTTCAAGTACCTGATTTTGCTTTTACTTATGCTGTACAACAAAGGTCTACTAATGCATGTCATGAGGATACAAACTAAAGACTGCATAGTGAACACACAAACAAACTGTCCCTAAATGACCTTGATTTTCAGCCACATAATTCTGCTTGCAGGCCAGCATGCATTCATTTGGAATGCTCCATTGATCATTACATATTGCCCTGAATTATTTATTTACTGCACTTGACTGCTGTCTATTCTCTCGCGGACTTTGAGGAAAGAGTAGCATGTGAGAAGTACTGGATGGTTCAATACACAAGGCTGGATGGCAGGAGACCATGGTTATAAATTCAGTGTAACAGCTAATTTGCCATGTCACTTCACTTCTCTGGGCCTTGGTCTCCCCATCCTGCTTTTGCCTGATTTAGCTGTAGAAATTACAAGTTCTTTAAGTCAAGGACTGTCCTTCAGCAGCTGGGTGTTTCTGCTCCTGTGTCAAAATAAGAAAACTACTGATATTTGTGGTAGGTAGGGAAGTTGTTCAGCATTATAAGCCATCTTTAAGAATGGTGCCTTCATATAACTCATCACAGGAGCACCAGGTTCTCTCTAACTCTCCTGATACCTACCACTATCAATCTTGTTGCAGCCTTCTCACACTTTGAGTATAATAACCCCGTAAAGCATTCAGCCCTAACAAGGCAACCAGTTCCTATCCCTGTTCAATTCCAGCTGCCTTTGTACCAAAGCAT
Source organism: Aegotheles bennettii (assembly GCA_013398125.1). Taxonomy (NCBI): domain Eukaryota; kingdom Metazoa; phylum Chordata; class Aves; order Caprimulgiformes; family Aegothelidae; genus Aegotheles; species Aegotheles bennettii. Next base: position 195,756 of record VZRW01011297.1, on the reverse strand, counting down.
ACCTACAATTTCATTTTTATTTGCAAGAAAGTGGCTCTTTACCTCCTCTTGGACAGTTTACATATATCTTTTTAAAATTATTTATCTTAGCTTTCCAGTTTCGAGGTTGATTTGGTACTATTCAACCCTCTCTTGCCCAGTTACTCCTTTACTACTTTCAGTTAGGGACATTGAATCAGGCTACAGGATGTAATTTTACAGGGAAGTGAAATGTTACTGTTTGCACGGAGAAATAGAAAGTTAAAGACAAGTTGCTAAAAGGCTTAAAGACCTCCTGAAGGGGAAAGTAGTTAAATACAAACGCTGCCTTCCTTCAGCCCAACAACAGCTCTTCCCATGTGAATGACCTGTTTTTCACTGCACATTTCATCTCCAAGTCTTCCGTTTCCTATTGACTTTGGACCATCCCACAAGCTTTCTCAAGGGTAAGATGATCTGCATGTGAAACTTTAGCTGCACAGCTTCATATGTTCTGATGTCATTTGATCTCTATATATGAAGTAAAATGCTGGCCAGGCCATGCTCATTAAAGTGAGTCACTTACAGTCTGCTTCCCTCCCAGATCCTTGGATGTGTCCTGGCAGCTTCTCTCACCTTGTCATCCTCAGGGCAGAGGCTAGCATATGAGGGCCATTTCAAGTCTCATGATGGTAGCATTCTGAGGCAAATGAGAAGGGAAGGACTTGCAGGTCTTGGGAAGCAGTAGCAATGTTCAGCTCCTGTGCAAATCATGAGGATATGGGCTCCTCTTGGCCGCTGCCTGCACACACTTATCACTTGCACACACCCCCGTCCCATGTACAGTGCCCCACAGGTAGTAATGCAGCCTGCTCAGGCCAAAAGAGCAGGCACAACTGCTCTAAAGTCCTCAGCAGAAAGGAATTCAGAGATCCCTACAGTAACAACAAACCAACTGGGGACAGGAGGTAGAGCTCCAAGAGATTATTTTCAAACCCACTGGTGATTTGATCCTCTGATGGTCTGAATTGCCCCAACTAGGCAAAAGAGATAGATTTCTACCTTGTCCATACTTCTCATATAAAGGCTTGACAGAAGAAATTATTCTTATTATTCAACACACACTAATCTAAAGGATGATATATACTGGTCCCCTGTAGCTGCACTAGTGGGGTAGTGCCAGAAGAAGGAGGGCACACTATGAGGGACAGACATTTGATGAGCATCCTTCCAGCTCCCACAACTGAACAGTGGGGATCTGACCCACTGACTTTAAAACTGAGATTTTAAAGCCTGAGCTTCTGCTTTAGTGAAATAATAGTGCAGTTGTGATAATAATGTCAAGAAATGTATCGGGTTCTTAGGTATCTTATTAATGTGAAACATTAAGCTGAGTGATACACTTCAGCCTTTATTGAACCAACACTCACAAATAAATACAGCTGTTCCCACAAATAGGATTCGTTCTTCAATTGAATGAATCTATAATTTAATCCATTGTTACACCCTAACCAAAGCCAATGTTTAAAATCTTTTCTAATCGAGCTATAATTTAATAATTTTAATTTCTTTTAAATTAGTTGAAATCCTTTCATTTTTTTCTTTTATGAAGGAAAGTTCTGCATTTTGCCTATGATTGAGTTTGATCTGGTTTTGTAAGAGCCCTCCTAAGATGTACAGTACACATTTTTGTTCTTCTTATCTAAATTCCCAGGACTTGATCAATAGTGGAGCATATTTTTTTATCCAAGAACTAACCAAATTTATTCAACAGATTATACATTAATTTTACCATTAGAACATAATATGAGTAGATAATCCACAAAAATGCTTCAGATTTTTTGAAAGTGAATTTAATTATAACTAGTAATGTGCATTTGAGAATTATAATTATGAAAAGTCATGTTCTATAAATCTGAAATGACAGATTATATTTCAAAGCCTTATTGCAGAGGAATTAGAGTACCGATTTATTAGTTGTAAATGTCTGATTATTGCAGCTTTGCTAAAAAACATGATCACAGCATATTCTAGATGGATTTAACATGTTTAATCCTTCCGACAAGAATCATATTTTGAACAGAAAGCAGCACTGTGTTAATTTGTTTATGAGACAGATTTAGACAACTAATCTTTGTCTTACGATCCCTGAACAGTAATAATTTAAAAACACTTTACATACTTGTATTTTGCCAGCTGCAGACTACAGCTGATTATAAATGTACATTCATCTATAAGCACCATGATTATTGCTTGTCATTAGGAATGGTGCTTCACATTATTTGCAATTTCTCTGCCACTGAGGGACACCTTGTACACACAAAGCCTGAATCAGCTCTGCTAAGGATTTATCCGGTCACATGGAGAAAGCTATGGAGGGCAACCATGATGTTGGGCACCCCTCTTCTGTCCCACGTACAAGCACTACAACTTAACAACAAATCCAAAAGTGACAAGCAAACTAAATGTGCTGGCATTGACTGAAAATAAAGCTCTATGTTTAATTAACCAGCCACAATGGGGTATGGGATAGGATGGCTGTCCCTCAAATCCACTAGTGTTGCAGTTTCTAATGAGGTTCCCTCAAGGGAAAGATGTGCTCCGTTTTATAATGAAAACTGACATTTCTGCATCTGCAAGTGGTAAAGCTTTAAATGAGGACATTTACCGATCTAGAATGACTTGCTAACTAAGCTATTTGATATATATTTTAAAAAATCTTCCTATTGGACATTATTTTTATATGTGCTGTTGTAAAAACCTATTTCTTTTCATTGTATGGCTGAGGAGGGGGAATCTACTGTTTCTCCAGGTACCTATTATCTGGATTTTTATTAGAAATTATAATTCATCTAAAGAGAAATGTGTTCCCATACAAAGAACACCTCTCTCTGGTGGTTATTTCCTGGCCATCGATGCCATGTCAGTTTGGGTACAACCTAACCCTGAGGTTCTCACTTCTGGCCCTTTGGGGAGCTCTACCACTCAGATGACCCAGCACAAGTCCCTCAGAGTGGCTGCGCTGGGCAAAGGTTCACGTTCTCCAGGGCAGAAACTGGTAACGGAACGGCACAGAATGCCCCTCCCAGAGACTCCCGTTCCCATACGTCCCTGTGGCCCAGGAAGGCGAGAAGCAGATGGTGGGACCATGCTAACATGGATTTACATATATTTTCCCTTCTTAAGCATTTCCAAGCCGCCCCTCAAAAACAAAGGCAACATAAGTGCTGCACGAGCCTACAAATATACCAGATACTGCTCCTTTCTGGAAAAGGAAAACACATTTCTGCTATGATGATACCAGGCTTCCAGAAGCTTTAAGTATGCTCTGTTGGTATACAGGTATAATCAGAGTAATAAAAAGGAAACACACTTTATTCAGTAAAATCTGAAAGATCCCATTGCAGCCCTGCCATTCAGTTGTCTATCCACCCGAAGTACATGACACACATTCATTTGCTGTTACATAGTTTCTAAAAATAGATGTATAAATAAATTAAAAATGCTGATGACAGCCAGAACTTCAAAAAATCCCACCTCACTTTACATCAAGTATAACCTGGCAGCACTTGGCAATCATTCATTTTGTTCACTTATCGCAGGTGCTGCAAACTAAAAACTAAACTGCCAGTGGAATCAGCTGATAGCAGGCTACAAGCAATCCAGCAAGGTTTTTTAAAACAATAGTATAATCCTTCAACAGTCAGTTGCCTCCAGTGAAAAGCTAGAAGCAACAGACCACTTGCTCAAGACCAAAATGTGAATATTCCTGGTAGTCTTTTCTACAGCATCCTTCCCAGCTTGTATTGCTTCTCTCCAGCAGGGAAACCGTTTGCCACGGTACTACAAAGTTACTTGAGGTGGGTTGCAATGTTCAGACCTTGCCATTAAGTACAAGTCTTCCTGACATCAAACAATTCTCTTACCAGCTTTATAGATCATTGTAGCTAATGTAAGTGAAAAGAATTTCCTTGTCTACAAAAATAAACAAATTTTTAAAAGTTTGCACCTTTACAAAGAACAGGGCTTGACAACTTGAATTCTCTAACATATATGCTCACCGTGCATGCAAGGTATTCCATTTGTGCTGTAATCAGGTCTTTTCCATCCCTGAGAGGGTTAACAAATGTGTTTTTGACAGACCTGTTCGTCACCCATAATAACTGAATGGGAAAAGAATTAGCTTGAAAAAACTTCTGCTGTGCCAGTTCCACCGTGCCCAGCAGGACTGCTCAAGGAGCAAGGTGTTCAGGAGGGAGGTCAGTAGACTTTGAGCCACATAACCTGATGTTCCATGAATGAGGTTGCCTTGGAAAAAATGCTGTACCCTTCACTGAAAGACTAAGATATACATTAAAAATGAAAGAAATGTTTGTCTTTCACTTATTTCCTTGTTATTTTTGTATCTATATTTTCACTCAGAGTGTGAAACAGAGAAGCCTGCATCCTTCTCTTACAGTGTGAAGCACTCTTCACACTCAGAGGATTTTCAGTTTCTCTACAGAATAAATCTGAGAGCCAGACCTTTTTTTTCCCCTTCCTTTAAGATAAAGGAATTTTGACATCCTTTAGCAAAGACAAAGGATATACACTCACACCTCAGCCAGCATAACACAGCAAAACCTACCTGAGAAATTGGGCAAGTCTGTTGTCCCATGCTGAGCTCCATGGGAATATGGTTACATTCCTAAATTTAAAGCTGGCTCAGATGTGTCTGTATTAGCTACAGCCCTGCATGGCTGTGCAGCCATATCCAGAGAAACACACTGAACTCTTTGAGAGTTGCCAGTGCAATTCCTGCTAAGTCAAGAGGTTTGCTAGCACAAAAAGGAAGTTCAGAAAGTCTTACAGACCTACTTTTCTGGCAGGTTTAAGGTAAGTACTCACCTACCTTAATTAAAAATCTAATCTTTTCTCATGCTGAGAAGTTTTTTAATAATTGGTACATTGTGCAGATAGTAAAAATACAGTAAGTTGATTTTAGTAAGGACTGTATATGATCTGTATATTATATTCAGCATCTCTTAAAGCAAAAAATAGGATGGAGAAGCTGTTACAGTTTTTCACAGTCCATGCAATTGGGTTACTCCGCTTCTCTTCCGAGTCCAAATGTATGCACGATAGGCCAGATTGCACCCTGGGGTTGTTTTATTTGCTTGAAGGGACAAACTTGGCCAGGAATATCTTGGGACAGACTCCAAGTACTCTAATTCTGCTTGCATTATGTTCCCTTTGCTTATTTCTGTTTTTCAGTATTCATTTCATCTTTCTCCAGCTTCTTTTTCCAACTCAGCAGTTCTTACACTGAGCTGCTCAGCATTTTGCTGTGGTACAAATATCCATCCCCTGATATCTTTACACAAGTCAAAACAACTGAAAGAAGCAGCGGTGCTACAGCTTCATCCTCTCCCCAGGGTAATTCAAACAACTAAAGCCGGTTTTGTGTGGGGAGAGATAGAGGCTAAGGGGGAAGGGATCTCAGGGGTGCCTTTTCCAACCTTCTCATTTTGCCAAATAAGCACCAAACTGGTACAAATTCTTTGTTGCTTTTTTTTATTCCACCCTTCCCAGACACACAGACCTCCCCATCACTAGGCTGCAGAAGTATTTGTTAGCAGCATTGTCACAACTATACTATCCTCATCTTGTGAGCAAACCCAGTTGGAATATATTTGCTATATTAAGATTTATTCCAGATAAAACAGAGAAGAGTCCTGTGGGACAGCTTTCCAACTTGTGCAAGTCATCATGGTTCAACTGAAATCAGTGGCACTATCACATTTTATACCTGGTGGGCGCCAAGCAGCCAGCAAGTTTGCTGATAAGTGTTTCCTGGAAAACAGCATGCAGCTTCCACACAGCTCTGAGATTTTGGAGGGGTTTTTTAAATGGATCCAACGAACAGACTACAATTCAAATACACTTGAAGATACATCTGAGTCTTACCTAGGTTGGTATGAGGAAGACACATCCTGATCTGGGAGCTAGCATGGACCTACGTAGACTTGGTTTTCAAATGTTTAGGGGAAACCATCTGTGTCTCCCATGCTTACCACAGTTACCAAAGACATCTGGATACCTGGGGATCGTGAGACTGGAGGAACCAATATGAAGAGGAAAAGACAGTCTTTTCTAGGAATTGCTTAATAATAAATAAAAATGCTACATTACTGACAATCTAGCATACATGCCAAGGTATGCCTCCCTTCCCTCCTCAACACTTGAGCAAAACCAGGCTTGTCAGTATGGCTAAATCCAAGGAGTGCCTCTAGACACACTGAGCATCCTAGTTCAAGAGTGGGTTTGATTACTTGATACATAATAAATTATCCAAAAGCAACCTTTGAAGACATACAACCCTGAACACTTTAAAATTAAGACTAAATTCAATTTAGAAAAATTGTAAAACAGTTTCCCTGAAATTAATCTTAAATGAAGTTTCTTGCTTGGCCTCTCTCTCACTGCAGATAATCAATCTCGACGCGGCTGTGTGAGAAACAGAGTACTGAAAGGGAAGTGAAATTAAAGAGAGGAGCTAGGCCAGTAACATGAAAAGAAATATCTAATTATCAGCATTTTATTAGAAACAATTAATTAACATTCAATTAGTTGCCATCCCTGAAGCAACGTGACAGTTAGGAAAACAGAAAATGAACCTTGACAAGGTGTTCATTTTCTAATAAATGGGAGATGAGGGGAATCATTTATTGGCGTTTTACCCCTGGTCAGAGCCTTGGGGCAACTCACCCAGCATGAGGCAATGGGGCTGGCTGGTTGCCAACATTAACTGTACTTATTACATTCATCCCATGCAGAACACATCCATCTCCTGCTCTGCCTTGACATCCCATTTATTCTGAGATTCATTTGTCATGTCCCCAATCACCAAAATGAATAGAAACTTTTCAGCATGATGGATTGTGGTTCTAATTAGGACTAAAGAAAAGATCTACACTCAAGTAGAGCCCTTTTTCTTTTTCTTCTTCTCCTAATAAAATAGTATTCCTAGCCAACTTTGTGACTAATGTCCTTTTGTAATGGTTGTCCACTGTAGGTCACTCAGTCAAAAAGACACAGTAATCCTTCCAGAATGGATTTTTCCTCCCCTAACAACTACACAAATTATTATAGAAAGAAGTCCAGACACACTGAAGACCGTGCACACACAGTTTGTTGATGTGCAGCAGATGTCTAGAATACCAAACTTTGGATAACATTTGTCCCTTGTTTGTCCCAGAATTTCCTTTAACAAAATGCCAATAAATAGAAATACCTGGAATCAGGAAAAAGCTATAATTTGCCTGGCAACTATTAAAACTGTTGATAAATCTAATTTTTGTTAACAGTCTTAAATTTTATGTCAGCGATTTAAAGTAATGACACTAAAGAAAGTTTCCTTATTTCAAATTCTAAAGTAAGCCTAACATTTCTGTGTGTTGTCTCTCATTATCAGCACGTGTATCAGAAGTATACGTATGCTCCAAGACAGATGTTTTAAAAGTGCTCTTTGAGGTCTTTCTCATGTTTCTCGCATATCGGTGCTTTCAATAATTGTGTCTTTAATATGATAAAAATGCAATTTCTTTTCATAGCAATCTTAACATATTTTCTGTTCACTTGTATGTCTCTGCTGTAGAAGAATACCAAACCATGACAGTACAAAGGAATCAGCAGAGTGTAGTGAGTGCAGCACTATTTTGTTTGAGAAACTTAAAGTTAAGGATAACATCTTAGCTAGTGGTAAGTAAATTAAAAATGGTAATGCCACAAGCAGAGGATGTTAACCAATAAAGAGATTTGCATGCACTGAAAAATCACCCATTCTAATCCACATTTAAAAGTCAGAAGAAAGTAGATACAGTTACAAAAGCATTCGGGAATTTGCAGATACATGAAGAATACTCCACATCATTACAACAGCCTGATGACTATTTAAAAACACCAAGAAGGGCGTAGGTTCACCTACTACAAGATGGACTGTGTTAAGTACCAACAATCAGCTACAAAATCTCTCGTATTTCAGAAGACGAGCATTCCATCTGATTCATTACCTGTACTACATTTAGATAGCAGAACATAACACTTTCATTAGAAACAACACAAACATTTCACGAAGAGTCTGTTTTAATATGTACTATTTAAAGCACAACTATTTTTGGATAGGAAAAAGAATAGTTTCCCAAAATAAAACAATTCAGATTATCCTGAAATTTAACTTAGCATTCTCTATGTAGTTTAAATAAACTAGATGCCAAAAGAAATTTCAGTGCAAAAAAAGCACATGATTTTGAAGAAGGTTTGATGGCAGAGACCAAATTTCTTTCGGCAGAACTCATCATGAAAGTATTATGCCCTGTAATAGGTTCAATTTCTCATGGCCTTGTCCAGAAGTGCTACGCCCGTGCAAGCACACCCAGCCAAATAAACACAGAGCATACAACAACCCCTGTATCACCACTGCAGCTATGCAACTGCTATTTGTAAAAGTGGTCTTGCAAGAACAGCTACGGAGTTTGCTATGGACAACATTCATCTGGTGGGGAGGGAACCAAGTAATTCATTACTGTTTATTCTTATTTTATAGCAAAGCTACCTATGAACTTGGTTAGGCATTTTGAAAATGCCTACTTGAAATGCAAAATGCCTGCTCTAACACACACATGCCAGTGGAAACACACAAGGAATGAGGCTGTTAGGTTTTGCTAAAAGCCCACTGGTTTAATTGATGCTTTCCATGAGATTGGGATCTTTTTTCCATGCTTGCTTGAGCCTATGCCAGTAGTGAACCGTTTCCCACCGAAGTACCTTCCCAAACCAGGATTTTATCCTTTCTATTTCTTCTCGATTATTCCATGTAACTTCATGAATATGTGATGGATTTACGACAATAATCCAGTATGTAGCTAGCTGCTGTATCATCCCATACAGCGCTGAAAAATGTTCCGAGACCACAAAGGAGTCCAACTTTAAACACTTCTCATATATAAAACGTGGAACCATAGAATCATTTAGGTTGGAAAAGACCCTTAAGATCATCAGGTCCAACTAACACTACCAAGTACACCACTAAGCCATGTCCCCAAATGCCATCTTATGTTGAAGAATTTTATCCTGATAGAATGGGAAAATATCTTCATAGGCCATTGATCTGATTCGTGCTATTTCACAGTTTCTCCCATATCAGTGTATCCATAGAGACATGTCATACTCTTCACTCATCACACCAAGATAAAAAAAGAAAGTAAGTCCATCTGCAGCGTGCCTGCCCCAAAAAAAGTTTCGGTAATTCTGGAAGTAACATAAAAGTAAGAATCAGTTGCTAAAGGCACTGGGGCCTTGATGACTCCTGTACTGGCTCTGGCAAGTTTCCAGTGATGTACCCTTCAGTATATTGTGAGAATAACACTCCTACATAATTTAAATAAGCACTATAAATTGTCATTTAAATTGCATGAGAATCTGAGATAAGGTTGGCAGAAGATCCAGAAAGAGCCCTTGAGTGTCAGATTAACACAGCAGGCAAGAGACAAAACCAGGCACTTTCCCTTCTTTTTGACTAAAAATCTTTCCGAGAGAAACTCAAAGCTTCTCTAATTCCTGACCTTTCATTTCAATGAAGAACAAGCAATCTGCAATCTTCTGCTATAATTGATCAGTGTTTAAAATGAACAAATTGTAGATTAATATAATATACTCAGGCCAGAAAAGCAAGATCTTGAAGAGCACTCTTCGAAGCAGATCCCTCGCTTCCACAAAGATGGATAATTTAATCTTTGTCATTGGCCTGTCTCTGTCAAAGAGAACAATGGATAGTCTATTCGCAATTGATGACTATATAGAAATTAATATTAGTAAAAGGTGTCCATTTAGTGTCTCACCTTCTGTGCTAAAGGTGACATCCATGATGGATGCATACCAAGACAATGGATTTATCTTTAAAATGGAGTAATTACACAGTGGATGCATGGGTGACATAATGACATTGTGGTTTTATATTAATAAAAGAAAGAAATATTCCTTCTGAAGAAGGAAAAAAATATGACTAACATGGTCATTTATGAGATTTTGGCAGCTACTTTGTAACTGAAATAAGCACTTTTGAATTGTTCTCTTATAAATTAGAGTCCTATACAGTTTAAGTAATTCATCATTAGCTTCCATGTGACAAACCCCAGTTTACAAAATTTAAGGTACTCATGGAATCTTAAATCTGCCACAAGGGATGAGGGTTTTTAAAATAGGTGGCCCCAAGTTACAGAAATAAGAGGTAAAGTAGACCTGATTTGAGGGCAGGAACAAAGGGATGTGACTTTACTTCCAAGCTCTACCATTGGCCTCTCCCAAGGCCACTATTTTTTCTGTTTAGCAAGCAAACATCTCAGTGCTCCCTCTGCTGTCCTGTGAAATCCAGTCTTGTCTCAGAAAAGCATTTGCAGAATGACTGGGCACTGCAAGAACTCCGAGGACACCAATTTGGCACAGATATTCTACAAAACCAGGCCTCAGATTGCCAAGTCAATGCCCCATCAGTATTAAACAGCAGTTGTTCACAGCTGTTCACAAATGACACCCATTTGGTGAGGTATGATTTGGGATTCCCCCCCCCGATCAAAACACCTAATCACACCCATTACTAAAATATTTCTTATGTCCCGTACCTGATGTTTCAGTGTGGTCCATATTGCTGTTTTCTGAAAATTCAAAACAGAATTCAAAACACAGTATCTCATTGAAAATTGAAATTGAAAATTTGAAATTATGTTTTTTGAAGCTTTATTTAAAACAAAACCAAATTTTGCACTAAACCCTTTCTTTATGTTGCTCCCATAAGATGTATAATTCGACCTAAATAAGACTTGTTAATTTCCCCAACTTAATCCTCAAGAATAACCAGCAAACTGAAACTAAAACCCCAGTTATTTGTACAGTCCCCAGTAATCTCTGGGACTTGAAGAAGTTTAAAATGCAATCTTTGGCAGGCATTTTCACCATTGGAATCATTTAGATTCAGGGTTTGATGGGGAAGTTTTATTTTAATATATATATATATATGAATTCACAATGTTAGTATTTTAAAACCTTAATTAAGTAAAGGCAAACAAAAATGACTGTTCTTTTTAGGACTGATTATAATTTTGTTCAAATTTAATATCTATTAAGAAGCTAGTAATTGTTCACATTAAAAAAGAAGCCCAAACTCACCCTCTGTAACTTTGCTGAGGTTTCAGTGAGAATTAACAGCAAGCTTTAGATATTTATATATCTATATAAGATATAACTATATAAGGTTTCTTTTTAATAATATATCATAATTGGCTTAGTTCTCATCTTTACACCAAACTGTAAGAGTTCAGGAATGGACAGTAGTACACAAACAAACAATTAACTTAAGTCTTCATTGTAAGGGACAGTAGAAAGTAAACATTATGTCATGAAAACCCTACATTTTGTGCATGCCAGTCAAACTTGAGGGATACTCCTTAATAAACCACTGTTCAGTTACAAAGGTTTACCTATGCAGTCAGTCTTTACAACAAACTTCTGAAACTGTTTTCTCTGGAGAGCTTCCATTCACGGCTCCTAAATTCTATTAAAAAGGCAGCTAAAATATTAAATCTTTCCAACTTCTACTCTTCTGTTAACCCACAGCTACAGCTGCCACAGGGATTTTATGAGTTAGGCAGTGACATGGGAGTGGACCATGAAAAACTACATTATGATGTAGTCCACAGTTTGAAGGCATTTGAAGTTTAAATTTAAGAAAAGAACAAATACTGGCTTTGAGTTTAAACCAAAGATTCAATACCATTTCTCTTTTTAATTTGAATTAATTTGCTGATCCATGCTTCATATACTTTCCTTTCAAGGCTGACTGTTAATTTCGTAAAGGACACATCTTCAACTGCTCAAAAAGGAAATGTTTCCAGCACCAATTAGACATTCAGCCACCTCTTCCCAGGTTGTCAGGCTGGAAGCTGATGACTAAACCCACCAGCTTACTTGAGTTTTCTGACTTGGTAGGCACAGGGATTTTCTTGCAGGTTTTTCCTGAAATGCAGTTCAGGAATTAAAATATGCAACAAGATGAACAGGAGTGATTTGGTGTTTCTCCAAATAAATTTTCACTTTCTTCATATGAACAAACTTAAGTAAAATTTTAATTATTATCTAGAGACATCTCCTCTACTTTCAATCCATTAATTATCCTATTAACGCCAGTCATTTAAATGCCAAGAAGTGGTTCAGGTCTTTAAAAGACACACTCAGCAACAGTAACTAGGAGCAATTTGCAAAGACAATTCTGTGAAGATTATTAAGATTATGAACTACAAAATACATCCAAATAAAATGGTTTGTACAGCTGTAAGCAATAACTAAAAAGATCATACCAAAGTTATACAAGAGGCATTGAGTTATTTGAAGGACTATATGAGCAGTTTATAAATTCTAGTTAAAATTATGTTGCTGTTATTATGGAAGTGGTGCATCATGGCCTAATGATGCAGGAAAAACTGTGCCATTAAGTGAGAAGAAAGGAACAAAATCTACAGTAGGGAGAAATCAACTTATCTGAAGGATCAGCCAAGGTTGAAGTAGCACAACTGTAGAAAAACTAGGAGATGAAATCCAGGACTGGATTATTAGCGTCTCTTTTCTCGCTCCTCAAGTCTCTCATTCCTCAGAAAATGAAGAATTTTTCTCCCAAACCACAACGATAATTTCAGAAGTAGCCCCCTTCTCAAAGTGATCTCAGAACTTGGAGAGGTACTAGTGACTCCACACAACTGTTTCTTATATATGAAGTTTTATATGCCCAGTGTGAAAGGCAAGATTTTAACATTTAGAAAGTGGAACCAAGGTTAAGGCTGGGATTTTGAGATCTAAGGAACTTAGGCTTTAAATTTCTATTGAATCAAATTAATTCAATTTAATACATTTTAATGATAATGTTAAAAGGATCCTCCTCAAAAACATCCATTCTTTTGAGAGTTTTGTTTTACCTGACACCTATTTTGTCCCCTTTAAGCACTCTGACCATAAGGTACCATTTCAATATCAGTCTTTCAGATATTTTTTACTTTTGCACCACACATTTATCTGATGACATGACTCTGCAGCTTCCAAACGTGATTTCATGTTTACTGTGATTGTTTGTTCACCCCTCTTACAGTCACCTATCGGAAAATATGGAAATTGATAGAAGAAAAAAACATTTTTATTACTATTGAAATGTAATATTCTGGATTTTAATGGGTTAGTCTGTTTATTTACATTACTTGTTTAAAGGACATGTTTCTGCAGATGCTTCTGGTACAGCTGGTAGGATGCGGAGTGCTTAAGACACCCTGCCTTTTGTGTACAGGTGGACTATAAAATGTATAGACTTTTTACAATCTAAACCAGCTTTGTTTTCTTTGCAAAATAAATCCATCAAAAAGACTGATCTTCAGTTTTCCGACTGGATTTTATTCTTAGCCTTTTTTCCACTGTAAAGGGAAAAATGGTACTGAAACACACATAAGGGCCAGGATTAAGGTGACAATGTTGACTCTGTTCTCCAAGTTGCACCACAGAGCCCAGCATGGTGCAGAGGTGTACTTGTCACTGGAGAAGGCAGGAACTTTGTTTCCACTTTCATGCTTCAAGGCCACTGCAGTCCATTTGGACATGTAAGGGTCAAATACTTTGAGGGACCTTCCTAGCACTGGCCAAACACAGACTAACCGCATCCTCCAAACTACAATAATCAATGGTCCTGTTTCTTCCACTTCGGCAAACTCCTTGTACGGAGCCCAGCACAGTTCCCTTCACTTTTAGCAGCCTTCTACACTATGTTCACTTTATTTGGAGCTTAGGTCTGGTGCACAAACACTTCATGTGTCCATTCCCAAAGATCTAAAAGTCTTTGGCAACCGTGGCTGGACACGCAGCTGCGTTAGTCATACATCTGGTTCAAGCTGCCTCAGTACGTTCAAGGGACTGTGGGCTGCACCCACCTTGGCTGTACATCACACCCAGTCCCTTATAATAGTACAAAGCACTAAGCCAAAATGATAAAGATTTACACTCACTTTACCCCTACATAGTCAACAAAGTGAGGTTTAATGCTATGAAAACCCTGAGCCTGGCTACTTTTTAAGTCCTCTTTTCAGCCAAAAAGACAGCCACTGGGAAAAATTCAGTCACTGATGAAGTTCTGCAGTTTCATTTTACTCACTCCCTTCAAAAGTTTTAATGAAGTTGTAGCTATCACAAGCGTTTGCCCCACAGAGACTTTTCCACTTTGAAAAACACCAGAGCAGTGTTCCCAGGCTGACTCTTATCCTGGTATTTCATATAAACATACGAAGTGCAATCTGTGACACAGCACCAAGGGTCATTCAGAGGGCTTGTGCCATGTTGAAATAATTATACAAAAATTGGCAAGAAAGTAACACATGACAGTTTTATATATTTCAGAGATACCTCCTGCAGAACACTAAGAAAGAGTCCAAACAAACAAACAAAATAATGACATAAGTCTATAAAGAAAATCTGACTATTTTATTTTTCAAGTTTTTATAATGAGTACTTTTTTCACTGTTATGAACACTACAAACTTTTGGGTAGCTTCTGATCTAAGCAGTATAATCTAATTATCATTAACAGATTGCTATTCCCACTCTACCACCAACGACGTTTTTTCTAATTCTCCAGGCACACCAGATATAATTGGACACAATTCCCACTGACCTCATCTTAGCAAAGATAAAGGTAGAAAGAAAAAGCACTGCCCTTTCTCATTTCCAAGAGTATTACCTCCCCCCAGCCCCATTGTTACAAAAATCAAGCCTGGCATCCTTGCTGCATCTAATAGTTCTGTGCTGGGAGTTTTGGTTAATTCCTCTGAAACAAAATCTTTTCACACTTCATGGCAATGCATGACAAATTCTTTTTGTCAAAATACCACGTTTTTAATCCCCAAGAATAAAAATAACCCTGTTTCTCAGTGAAAATTAGTATCTCATACCAGTTTCAGTAAAAAGAAGATTTAATTCAAAAGTTAAAGTACTCTTTAGCTGGGAACATAGAACCCTCAAATTAGGTTTGAGCTTTTCAACACAGATATTTGTGAAACTCTAAATGTCCTACCAGCTTTGGAGTTGTACAGGCTAAAACCAGACAGTGAACATTGTATGATGGAAGGAAAAATAAGGTATTTTATATGGGACAGATGTTAAGATGTTGCTTTTTTGGCAGTCTTTTCTCCTGTGATCATGTTTGCCTTTATACTGAGCGCCAGGCAAGCCAGCCTTTCTGAGCATTGCTCAAAGCCCCTCCTCAGCCTACTGCTACATCTGCCATCCAGAAGAGTCAGCACCTCGGCAGCCATCCATCCCAGTCATAAAAATTCACATATTTCACATTTTCAACCCCACCAGAACGTACAAGTTCCACGCAGATGGTTAGAGGAACCCAACAAATGAGACACCCAGGTCAATAAACCAGAAAGCAAACAAACCCCTGGAGAGAAATGTTTCTTATCACCACTTTCATAGCAATATCCCTATCCTTGAATCTTTGTATTTTAATGTGATTATATACACAATGTAAGGCCATACATCAAGAAGAGGAGTAATAGTTGTAGAAAGACACTACTGGGCAAGCTGATAGAGATGAAGAAAATGGACAGTCTTTTGGATGCCCATTCATCTTCTGATGCTTTATACATTTGAATTGAGTTACAACACTACTGATACACAGGTAAAGAGCATATTGAACTCAGGGTGAAGTGTTTATGGTAAGAACTCAGTGCTGGTCAGAGAAGTGACAACCTGTAACTGCCTTTCCTGATCTTCAATATTTAGACCCAGATCAGCGTTTGGATACATAGTATGAAAAGCATTTACTCACCACTGAGACACATGTGATTTGCGGAAAGATCAATGACATCGTATGTATACTAATTTCTCTGACAAATAATGCTAGCAGGGGCAATCCAAGGGGAACAATTGTACATACATTACAGCTGGTTTCAAACCAAACACTTCATGGCTGAGCAATTTTTTGGCATCACATGACCAAGTGAAGCAGAAGCCAAAGTGAGAGAGATCACCTGTTCCAAGATTGCCTTCCTGCTCCAAAAGGGTTGAAAGGCTACACATTTTTTTTGGCTACTTGTTCAAATTACATCTCACTTGCTGCACTTTTGCTAAAAATAAAGCAGTACCTGTGCAACCTTTAGACCTTACAGCTTCATGACTGTTAATTATAAAAGATGTCGCAATAATCCAAATGGACCTTATAAAACCTACTTATGTCCAGTTTGTTACCAGCTAGAAAGGTTTTCGGTTCACTTGGTGGAGTTCACTCAATACAGGGTTTGCATTGCTCAAAAAGGCCACATGAACTGATACTTTTATGAAATAAGTGAAAATCCTTCTAACATGGAAAACAACCAACTGCTTCAGTTGAGACCTGCAACTCACCGCCCAATTTTACTTTCTCTAGTTGACTGTCTTAGCATGAGACACAGAGATAAGGCAGTCAGACAGGGAAGAAAAAAGCCATGATTGTGTGTGGAAATGCAACAGGTATAATTAGACTGAAGAAAACATTCAGACTGGTAGCATTTATGGAAAGTACAGTTTCACTTCACCGGTTCCTTTCAACTAGACTGCCTGTACAGAAACCAAACTTCAGATGAGATATGATCCAAACAGTCAGGGTTTCGTGGTAGCTCAGATAAAAATGAAAGCTACTTGTAAATATTCATTCTGAAGTTGCAATGGAGAAATGAGATATTTTTTTTCCCTGATGATCCCATGAAAACCAAAAGGGTTTCTTCTTTGAGGACCAGGTGCCCATCCTTACTTTTTACTTGTTAATAAAAATGCTAAAGGCTTCATATAACTATCAGTTGTAAGCAAACTGGAGCACTTAACATTGCAAAAATATGTTTGAGACATGACCTGAATGTTACCATAGTCGAATCACCTGCATGTTATCACAATCAACTCTTTCATGTTTCCATTTTCATTTAACTTTGATGCAGAATAAAAGACATGAGCATATAAATACAGAAGTGTACTATTAAATCCATAAAATATTATGCTTGCTTTTGGCTGGGTAACATCATGAGCAAAGCTATAAAAATTGAATTAAGACAAATTTGAAATGCTCTTTGTTTTTCTGTTGTTTTAATTTCCATTTTTCATGTTTTTTCCAGAGGCTGGTTTTAGCCTATTACACACAATACCTGTCTTTCTCTTGCCCTGTCAATCACTTGGCCATATATTTTATTGTTCATTGATGCTTGCAGATCTTAAGGTTTTGTATTCTGCAGCAAGCAATATGAAATATATTTGTTGATCTTAAAAAAAAATGTCTTTCATAGGCATGTGCTCTAGTTAAATCAGCAATGTAAGTATTAAAATTTCTGGTAGCTTTGTGCAGCAGGGTACAGCATGGGAGTTTTTCAGACACTAATGGGAAGCTGGTGGCAAGCCCTGCAACCATTACCCACAGCAGATCAAGATTTTTAAACACATCACTTCTTTTTCAGTCATTAGTGTCTTCTTAAAACAACATCATGCTTTGTTTTCTTGATCAAAGCCACAGACTTAGGAGTTTGAAAATGAATTTCACTTTGGTGTTTTCCTTTCAAAACACGTCAGTCTCATAAGCAGGCTAATCTTTGGTGATGTATTATGATGGATTGTGCTTATCCATGCAAATTGTCTAGATAGACAGTTTGCCACTCATTAAAAGGGATTATTCTCCCCCACACATTAGCACCACATGTGTGCTCGCACACGGGTGGGAGCTAAATGGACCTAAGTGTTCACATGAGTCTTGAGGAAACGCTGCTTTCCCTGAATGGATTGCAGGGCTGAGAGCAGCATTTGGCTGGGGCCTAGGAAACACCTCCCATTTCACAGGCATCTTACCCCTGGCATACCTCCAGTACGCCAGGCTACAGAAGACAGGCTGAACTACTCTGGAGCAGCTCTGAAGGACCATCATTGCAGCACATTGCATCTGTATAACCTTCTCATCCATTTCCTACCTCGATAACTGCATCTATAACACCTCAACACACAGATTATTATGCACTAGTTTACTAAAGCACTTCATTTCTAGGATGTGAATATCTTGCTTCTGGATTTCAGTGGGAGTTTTGTTAGAGTAAAGGCATAGTATTACCCTGTGACTGCTTCATGAGCTCTGATATTTCTCTTCAAACATATTACAGCCATGACTTAAGGTGGTTTTTTTAAAAAAGTGAAAAATATTTAAACTACCCATTTATTTACATAATTTAAAAATTCTTTATTTCCTGTTTGTATCCTCTCTTCTATGATACACAAAAGAAAGACTCTACATTATGTAAATTAGGGCAGAGTTTGATATTCCAGAAAAAGGTAGAATCCTTCAGCTGGGGAAAAAAAAAAGCTATCAGTGAAATTACTAAACACAGATGATCTCCTGTTAAATCCCTATGCAGTCATATTGGAACAAATACCCGATTAATTATATTCTTGTGTGCTGTGATCCAGAATACTTTATTTATCGCCTTAAACTGCAGTTACAGCTAGACATCTAATGAGCAGTAGCTTTTCCCAGTAATAAAGATAATCCCTTTGCAGAGAATTAGTTCTTGGAAAGTAGAAATGCACCTTTCCTCAAATTCCATTTTATACTTTCAGTTCCCAGGAGAATGTGGAGTTGATCACAGGGAAGAAAGGCAAGAGGGAAAGACAGATTAAGGATGTTACAGTAATATTCTTTTGTTCAACATCTGCATGCTAGAGAGATTACACAATCTTCAGCAGATCAGCAAAAGAAGATCTGAAGCAAGTAGTGTTAAACCTTCTGAGCAGCTGACACTCCACCTTTTTCCTTACCACCTACCACAGCCTTTTCAGGTCCACAATTAAGAAATATTCCACATCCCACATCTAGCTGTTAGGATACTCTGTCCATCTTTTAAAAACCACTGAATGCCATACATCCATGACCCAGGAGTAAACATGGTGTTAGCAGCACAGACTCTCAAAAAGTTCCAGCATCTGCTGGGAGAAGACAAGGGCCCCTCTTCTTGCCCCAATAAGATCAAGTAAAATTCTAGAAAAAAATGTAAAATTTCACAAAGCACAGCTAGCTTCTTTTTTTGCACCATAAAACCAGAGTATTTAACACAGAAATACAAGTTTCCATGAATCTCATCAGCAATACAGCCCATCCAGAAAATGAAAAACAGCTGAGCTGATGAAATCAATGGAGGAGCCCCAAAGCTTGTTTCCCCCACTATGGAGTGAACATGGAGACAAATGTCTCATAGCACCTCAAACAGGAGAGGTACAGCTGACGCTGCACAAGCATGGTGAGGTAGCACTGACCAGTAGACATTTCTCATGTCAAAACCAATTTTCTGTCATATTCACGATGAATCAGAACAGCCTGCTGCTGAAATACAAAGGAGCACTGCAGCTCCCATTTGCCCCACACTTGACACTCCAGGCAGGTGGCCTTGGTGCACGCACCAAGAGGCATGTGAGTTAATATGGGGCCTCTCTGCTCTCCATCACATCTAATATTAATTCACTTGATTGTTCCATATTCTGTGTTTGCAGCAACATAACCAGTCAGAACGGCACACAACAGCACAAGGAGCTCACAACTCATAATCCTTTAATGACGATAAATCCAGCAAGAAAACTTCAAAGGTGGTTGGGCTCAGGCCAGCGAGGACACAGGGGTGCGATTCGCTTTCCTCCTCCGAACCCCACCAGGCTGCAGAGCTGGCTCACAGTGCAGCAGCCCACGCCGACTGAGAGCAATCCAGCCCCCAGCCAAACACCCAAACATTACAACAGAAAGGGATTTCTACTTATATTACATAAACAGAGAATATATTTTTTATATGGCAATTGCTGGGATACAAAAGCACAGCCCAAGTTTGGTTGCTGGCTCTGTGATTCACAAGGTACTGCTCAGCCTGGGCAAGCTGAGTTACAGGAACACAATGCTGCTGGGAAGCAAAAGGAGATCATCCACTTTACCTCTTCAGTAAGGCACAGACATAAAAAATTACATTACAAATGCTTAAACAAAGCAAGATGATGGAGAATCACTGTATGATTAGGGGTAAATCTTCCTCTTGCTTTTACAGGTGTTGAAAGCCCCTGACGAAACCATTCCCGGTAGGGCTGGGCACATAGGGCACACGAGCTTACACAGGGCTCACCTGTGTGCTGGGGCCATAAAGACATCACGAAGAAACTAGAGTAATTTTTTCAGGGAAAAATGGAGGTCTCGGGGATGATCTGCCATAACTCCAGACAACAGGTAACACAGCAACCCCGTGGGACACGGCTCTGGACCTCGGGGGTCCATTCTCCCTCCTTCACAGTCTGAGTGCAGGGGCCCCAGCAGCAGGGATGAACACTTGGTGCAGAAATCTCAGTGGATTTTGCTGCAGTGGGATGAAGCCTTATTTATGTATCACTGCATACAGGCCATAATCCAGTGTAGTGACCCTGCTTTCCTTAATGTAAACAAGCCTTGAGCCTCCTAAAGAGCAAGCCAGGCATGCCTTAGAGAGAGACAAGACTGATTTTACTACTTGCCTCAGAATCCATTGATTATATTCTTAAAGCATATTAATAAATTATAATTCTATTGAGAACAAATTCCCCAAGATTTACCACGTAAATAGCTCTTTTGCTAAATTCCTTGTGATTTGAATATTTGCCACCTAACATTTCACATCTGACCAAAAAAAGACATGCTACTTTGACCTGATGCATAGTAATGTGGTGTGAAGCAATGAGAGTCAATTTGCTGGGCATCACTGAGACATAATGTGGAGGAATACTATGTCGATTTGCAGAATGAATAAAAATGCCTAAGCTTTCTCTTTTGTGATATCTGCAAATCGCTGAATAATGTGGTTCACTGACCAAGTGAATTATTTTCAAGGAGCTTGGCACATCTTTAATTACAAGATATGTAAAGATGAAATAGAAACATGCTGTGCATATTTCTTTATGGCTGCTGAACTTTTCTTATGGAAAAGCACCTGTTTTTATTAAACTGTCTCTAGAAGGCATAAAATGTACAAGGTATAGGTTGACAATGTATTTCTCAACGCGCATAACTCAGCAGCTGAGCAACCTTACAAGGTATGGATCAACCATATATACATATCACACCTACACACACAAAGCTACGCGTGCATACAAATACACAGAAAATAGATTTCTTCCTATTATGAATTTCTTTACATTTAGGCAGCATACCAACACTATTACAATGTTTCTCTTGCAACTGAGGAAGACTCAAAAACGATTCACACTGCACCCTCTTTACTAAACATTTATGTGCCCATTATGCTTCAAAAACAAGGAATTTGCATGCTGACAATGATTATGCAAATGCTGTTTTGAGAATCGGGTCCCAGAGGATTCCCCAGCTGAAAGCAATTCTCCTTTAAAGGTTTCATCATGGTCCAAATCAGTGGTTCTTAAGACACCATTTTCAGTAATGCAATAAATACCCTGTTAGATGATTGCTGTTTGCTTTCCTCTCAAGCAGTGAGCCCTTCTTGCTTCGCAAGAGCAGCCCCTCGTAAAGGGTCTATTTGCTGATTGCGAAGGGCTGTGGCAGATGACACACGTGCTTTAAACCTCCACTTAGTGTAAAATGTTGCAGTCTTGACCCAAATGGCTAAAATTCATAGTTGACCCTTCTTGGAGCAGGAGGTGGGTCTAGATGACCTCCTGAGGTCCCTTTTAACCTGAATTATTCCATGATCCTAAAATTCTTAAATAGCTGAGTCCTCCAGGCTGGGGCAGACATACTGCACAAACATACATCTGATGATAATCTGGCCTCGCCCTGGGCAGCTGGACTATTGTGATCATTTAAGTCAGGGCTGCAAGGTTTTACCTAACGTGAGGATACAAAACATTTCCACCATCAGTGTTACTGAAGTGTGCCTTAAATTTGGTAACAAATACTGTGAAGGAAGCGTGATTTCTCAGCATCTGTTCTGTTAGAGGTGCTGTGCTTGGAAACACCACAAACTTACCATCAGGACTTTTTTCTAACCTAAATACTTGTAGTAGAAATAGATGGAGATTCAAAGCATTGCTGAGTTCTGTGGAGCTTTGACAACATGCTCAAATTTACATTCTTAGAAAGTTTTATAAAAAAAAAAGGCTGATGCAACAGTTATGGGTTTTTTCATACTTATAGCACCTGGTGTGAAAGTGTATCTCTGAAATTTATGCTACTTCAGCAGAAAGATCATTAAAAAATAAGGGACATTCAAACAAATTATGAAACTCTAAACTGTAATGTGTTAATCTGACTGACTTATTATGAAATTTCTGGGTTTGTTCAGGTAGCCAGAATGTGGGAGGGAAGTACAGCACCAGCCCACCTCAATCCACAGACTGAATGAATCCCTGTCTCTTTCGGTTTTATACACCTGCAATCTCTGTTCATGGGAATGAAGAATTTAAGTAGTGTGTTTCACTTATTAAAAGTATTTCCCTGCCATGCCTCCTGCTTCAAAACAGATATATAAATACATTTTTTAAAAAAATTGAAAGCACAAACAAACAAACCAGTATTCTCCACTACTGAAACATCAAATTCCTGTTTTCAAGTGGAATATTTAAGCATGAACTAAAAAGCTCAACTAGCTGTTCTGTTTTCTCTCCCTCCCCAAATGCCCAGAAGACGCAGACCCCCAACCACAACCAGGAACCTTTAATGGGCAACAAGTTCTCACATGAGCTTCTGCTTCACCACCTGGAGAAAGTGCACATACAGTGACCATCACTGCACAGAACTGCGGTACAGACCGCGCGTGACTGCCTGCACGGCCACAGCTCAGCACTACCTTCACAGCCAAGGTATGCTTCAAACCAAGGTATGCCTTCAACGCACATCTTGCATCAAATCGTGTCAAGACTATTTGCATCAAGAATGAAACAAATACAGGGTGAAGAGGGACAAGCAGGTTCACAGTTGCCAAGACACACACCAGCTAGCTTTGACATCACTTGGGTCCAGTTACACATGCAGCTATGCCCATAGAGTTCAGCATAGTTTCATTGCTCTCTCTCTCTATATATATTTAATTGCTATATATATAATATATATATTCATTACTATATTTATAATTATATAATCTATTCCTATTCTAACAAGTACACTACAGTGATCATGGAGGGCAATTAGGTTAATGCTAGCTTGAAGATATGAGTAGCTGGTGTGTGATGGTGTCATGCACAGTGCAGTCATCACACTTTGCAGGAATACCTCAGCAGCCATGGATGGATGCTCCACCTGGAGCACTCCTTTTGTCCTATTGAGAAAGCTTCGGGCTTGGAAGCACAACTTGACCAGCACAGTGAGTGTGTTAAGCAATAGAAAATAGATTACAGGCTTTATTTCTCAAGTATATTATACTATCTCTAAGCAAGGACACCCAGCGTTAGGCACTGCAGTCAAAGACCCCAGAAGTCAGAGAGCAGCAGGACAACATTGTGACGATGTAGTGCAAGAGCATCTCGTTTCAGGGCTGAGCAGACCTGCTTGGTGTGCAGCCCTGCGTACTGGTGCGCAGCTCAGCCCCATCCCAGGACACAAACAAGAGCACACCATCTCCGTGTGTGCTTTGATTTCTTTTGGAAAGAAACCAAGGTGCAGAGAGGCAGGAAACCACAACATGCTCCCAGAGGTGTTGCAGTCTGGATGGGCAGAGGCCCAAGATCACAGGGCTTATCCAAAATCCAGTGCTTCCCTCTGCACAGGCACAACCACGTGGACCTGGTGCTATTTCAAGGAATCCTTTTATTCCACCAGCTGCTACTACTGAGGTCTGAAACTGAGACCCAGTATGTGATCTCATGGATGAGTGCAAAGCTCACAAGCTCTCATGTCTTAACAGAAGAGAAGAAAGGCCCTGTTTAGTTGTGCCAGAATAAATGAAGTGCAAAGGTAGCTGGGATGCCTCTTGAAGCTGTTTAGTGCTAGCAGTCAATTTGAATCACTCTGAAGAAAAGCTTAAGGAAAAGCTTAGGGAAAGTACTACGCCTCAATGACTTTAAACTGTTTTTGTGCTTCTGTGATCCTGAGCTGCTCTGCATTGTGAGGATGTGGACTGGCTGGCTGTTTCCTTGGGTTGTTTTCCACACACAGCAGCAAGAGGAACTTTCCCCAGAAGGATGTGGGGCTTTTCAGACACTCTACACTTTTCCTACACCCTAGGTGCAGCCTGCGAGGCACTGAGAGGCTCTGCCGTGCTGTTTTATGGCAGTTTTTCAAAAGGGTCATCTAGAAATGTCACTCCAGCTGTGCTACTGCTGTGTTCAAATAGGGAAAAAAAGAGAAGAAAAAAACCCCAACAGCAGTGTGGGACAGTGACCAAGTGTTCAGACAAATTTATCCTTTATCATGCAAGGACAATTTTTCAAAACCATTGCAACATTTATCTGCCAGAAAACTAAAAGAAACTGTTTGGAGAAAACTGCTGGTCTCCATTTTAAAATTTGAATTTATAACAAATAATCAAGCCCCAGTAGAATACAAGCTTGTAGCTCTTCATTTAAGAAATTAATCAGTGCAAACTTTTTTTTTAGTTCATTTGCATAAAACCTCTGGCTTTGAGCCCTACCAGCTCCACACTGGACTCAGTGAGGCAGCAGCATAACCGCTTCAAAAAAATATCAGTAAGCACTAAAGTAACAAAAAATCAGTCCCTCTCTATGGTTCAGTCCACATATACTTCAGGAATTTCTGTAGATGACACAAAAGCAATTTCACACTGGAGAACAATGCAAACCCCTCTGCCTCAGCCTCCAGGGTGAGCACCAGTAACAACAAAAATACGTCCTCTCCTCCTCACAAACAAACATTGAATGATTGCTAGGCAAAATAAATTCTTTCATCAATAATGCTATGTCAGATATGTTTTCTTCTTTCTTTCTTCCTGTAATTCATTTATAAAATTAACAGCACCACATACATAATCTCCTACAAAAATAATTGATCCCACTGCCCTGGCTAGGAGCTGCTTTATTGGATGCTGGCAATGATTACAATCACATGCAGATTATTTCCGTTTGCAGAAGGCTGACGCCAGTGCACACATGCAGGCTTATGTGAGAAGCTCCACTGAAAAAAAAAAAGAATTAAAGAAAACAAACCAGAACGGTTATCATACAATGTAAGACTTGTTGATTTCTTTGCCACCTTTTGTGCTAAAGAAAATAAACCATCTACACGGTCAACATGTGCTACCAATAAGTTGGGCTAATTAATGGCAGACTGCTGAAAAACCAAGAAGCATTCCTTGACAGCATAGGAAAGAAGCCCAGGTTGGCTTCTGATGTTTGAAGTTACCTGCAGGAAACTACCTAGCCAGACAGAGTTGCAAACCATGCTTGTCTTTCAGAATGGGGAGGGGAAAAAAAGGTAACACTAGTTTTACTTCAAGTAATGCCAGGACCCATAAGAAGGTACGTTAAGAGTATCTGTGTGAAAGCAGAATGACACCTCCACTTCTCTGAGACAGATTTTCTTCCCAATGTTGGTGACTAACACAAAGTGCAAAGAAACTAAAAACGTTCATCCGAAGAATTTTTTAGAAGGTCAAAAACATATACAGGTAATGTTATATTTAGTTTTTAATCAGTCTGACAATGAGCACAAATGCCCATTGGCCTCAATGTTTCTTAAAACCTGTGCATTTGTACACAACCCACGGTGAGCAGCAGCATCTGGTACAATAACCTAGAAGTTACAGAAAGCAGTTATGTACAGGTAGGGTAATCCTGTGCTTATTAACTATGCAAAGCTCTTGCCAAAAAAAAAAAAAAAGCACAATCCATTTAATTAAAATAGTTGTGTCCTATCATCCAGAATCTCAGGTTTATAAAGTAAAGATTAAAATCAAATTAGTGGAGTCTTATGGCTGATTTGCCTTCCCATGGTTTGTCAGCACAGCTAATAGAGATCTTGTCTCCCTGCAAGAAAACACATCTTTTTTCCCAGTTTCCAAATCTAAATCTTTGGTACAGAAAACTGTGTCATCAGTACTGCATAGATCTGTGGTGAAGAGAGACATTATGGTACCAGGATGTTGCAGGCACTAAAGAACTTGTTTGGGACAACTTTTTTCTGTTTGTTTGTTTAAAGGGAGAGATGCAACAGTTTCAGAGGAAAAGTCTATTAACATAGATCAGTCACCATCACATCACCGAGCATCAGAGATTCCCATTTCCTCTGGCTTTCAATGAAAAGAAAGCATTAACTCCCCAGATTTGCCTTTCTTTGTCTCCTAAAATAGTAGTACTAACAAAACTGGAACTATCATTCTGGTGTGCCGGGAAGTAAAGTAATATTAAAACCAGCTTTCTCTCCACAAGGTAATGCATATGACTTCTTTCAGAGAAGGATTAACTTCTTCATGTTCAAAGAAAACTAGGGCAAGCAGAAATGCAAGCATGGAAATCTAAAAATATTCTGTTAGTCCACAGAAAAGTAATTCTGTAAGAAATCTGTGGGATGAGAAGTTGAACAACTTCAAAAGAAACTTGCACACATTGGAGACATGGGAAGAAAAAGGTCTTTAGAATGGAAGTGTGGCTTGAAATCCATAGCTATGTTACATTAAAAAATAAAAATAGTTATGACTGAGTAAAATATTATTTTGAAGGATCCTAGCTAGCTTCCCACAGCCTACACAGAAATAGACACTGTCAAAAGAATGCATCCAACTCCGAGCTGAAGCCTTGCAGACATTTTAAGCCCACAGTGGAGGGAAGTGCTGGTGAGCACATTTTTCCAAGGGGTTGAACTGGAGACTTTCTTAAAACTAAATTTTAGTTGGAGGTGCAAAGACAAAGTTCGTAGCATTCAAACACTCACATACGTATCACTCGAGACAGCGGATGGAAAGGCAACAAACAAGATAATGGATCTCTACCTTTCCAGCTGACATACTGGGGAAAACAAACTAGTTAAGAACAAACGATGCCAGACTGGATGTCTCATTAGAACTAATACCACATTAAAAACTCACTTCACCCAGTGTGCACTTTCTGTGGGTGGACAGAGACATGCTGGGTAATGCCTGCTGGAAATGATGATTGCTGCCACAGACAGGAAGACCAGTTGTGATTAACTTGAAGCTTTATGCAACTCAAGATGGAGTGCTCTGGTTTTAATATCTGTCTAATTTCTAGTTTAATATTTTTCCCCTTGAAATAACTTTTCAGTAGATTCCTGGAGCAGGTGTTATCTTTCCTCCATAAACCTTGAGATAATGTAACTATAATGATTTTCCAAATAAAAAGTGAAAGGCTATCAGGACAAATATCTCCATTTTTATTCCATTGAGATATTATTATGGTGATGGTAATAATTCCACAGAGGAATTACTTAGAATACACACTCAGCTCAGCTCTGACCTGACCCAGCTATAACTCAGGTGATACCTTTCCTAAGTTGGAAGAATTTATTTTCATTTTCAACTGAGCTCATCTAATCAAAATGCTTCATTGTGACAAAGAGTTCATTGTTCCTGTGCAAATTGCAGTTACCACTAAAGCCCTGCTATTAAGAACCAGACACTGCTACAGCAAATTCAGCCGATAGGGAGCTCAACTTGGGAAGAGAATTTTCAGAGAAGGAAAATAAACAGTACATTATATTTTGTTATTAACAAGGTATACATTTAACACCCTCCTGTTGGGAATTGCCTGTATTAATTCAACACTAGTATAAGATGTGGATATAGAATTTCAGAGTGGAACACCACCCACTCCTAAATTCTGCCTCTTGCAGACTGCTGTAACCCAGATGGCGAAGGAACCCAAGGCAAGGCTGGTGAAGAGCAGCAATGTGTTTTATTAGGCCAGGTTTTGGGAACGCATGGTTTTCTCAAGGTCAGGACATGACAAGTTTTTATGTATCCAAAGACTTGTCTGTATCCTGCAACTACATCACTCGATTTAACAAAAGACATTTGCCTTTTCCTATAAACACTGGATGTTACCATGCAGGGACTCAGGAAATGAGGATTTGGTTCTGATCACCTGACCTGCTGTGTCATTTGGGCCATGGCATTTAACCCTAGCTGGGCATCAATGGCCTATCAGTACAGGAACATGTGTTTTCCTCCTGGAAATACTGTTTAAGTCAGCATCCAAATTAGTCTTAAGGTGAAAATCCATTAGCTTCTGACAACGGCAAGATAACTCCAGCAACACCTGACATTAGAAAGAGAATGGCTATTCAGAGAAAGAGGAAAATTACAGACTTTATTTCTTTTTCTGCCATTGGTTAGTCCTCAGATATACTGATAGACAACACAGAGAAACCTGGACTGAGAAGAACTGACCTATTTGCATCCAAGTGAACACAACAGTAGTTGTGTCTGCAGCATGGCACATATACAGTTGCTTAGACAACCGCAGTAGAGGAATGGTGCAGACACACAGCAAGAGACAAGACTGACAGACAAAGCATGGAATTTTTCTGCTCAAAAGCTCTATCTGAGTCACATTTTCATACTACAGAAATTTTTGCAGCATTTACAATTGGAGAAAAACATTTCATTCAACAACAAAACCACAGCTTTTTTCAACAAACACACACACAGTGACATGTAATTGTGGATTTAGAACTTGATTTCTTTTCTCCTCTTTAGAAGATCAGGATATTAACAATCATACAACTCAAAACAATAATCGATGACAGCAGGAAGAAAAAAGGTGAAGTGATATGTCCAAATCTGCAAAACACGTTCACAGCAGGGAATGTGCTTTGCATTCTCTGCTTATTCAATTATTGGCATGTAATTGCTAGTTGGGTAGGTCAGAGCTGCCTTGTCCTCATCCCACAGGAGACAGTAATGTTACTGGACTGAGATCATTCTGACAAGGTGACTCACTCCTCCTTCAGATCACATCAGTCCATGTGGACTCTTTCAGACAGTGAGAATAAATTTTTAGTTCTTGGTATAGGCTGTGCCCTCTCCAAATAAGGTTCCATGCCAAACAAGGTATCAAAATAGTTTTCAGCTTTGCAGTTTTTCACAGGTCATTTTATGACAAAATAAGGGGGGAAACACATTTTTAGTTCTTTCATGGTATGAGCAAGTCAGCGAGAAATGTTCATTCTCTCATGCTGGCCTGGAGAACGGCTAGTGCTGGCCATTGGCATTATGGTCTGACTTCAGCTCTCAGCAGCTGCAACTCCCATCTCATGCTGTTACTGCTCAGAATCCTGTCACTCAGAAGTTACAAAGGGCTAAGAGAGAAGCTAGATCAGAGCCTTGAGTAACGATGATCATATTCACTGGAATTTATGTTCTTGTAATTGCTGCCTATTAAATGGATACTCTGATGAACCTGCTGGAGTCTAAACCTCTCAGTACCACCTCCTCAGTTCCCACTTGATGTGATTTTCCACTCATCTGTTGCCTGCTGCTTTGCAGCTCTGCCACCATACCAGGATCAGCAAGCGGGTGGTGGTCCCAGGAGTATAGAATACTCTCCAGCCCAAAATCAAGTTCATTTTCTACCCTGTGCTCCAGCAGATACACTTCTAAATGAATACTGCTGTATTTGTTGATTGGTTTATGGTTTGTTTGCTTCTTGAGTATGTAATATTGTTGGGGTAATGTTGTTTTTAATTAATTGGAAGAACTATTGTTTCAGGAGGCTGAATGCATTTGCTAGTAAGAAGTCTTTATAAATACAGTGAAGGTTATTGGTTGTGACTCTACAGATGGGTACTGACAGCTGCCAGCCAGCTGTGCCCATGTCAGAGTTGGACTAGACCCAAGCCAGCACCAGTTCAGAAGCCATGTTAGTTGCATTAGGACAACACTGGGCCCAAAAGCTTCTTGGAAAAATCTAATCTGAAAAACGAGAGGGTTTGAGTTCTTCGAAGAAGTCTCATTTGTAATAAGTTATTTAACAAATGTGCCATAAATTTTCAACTGTACAAAGTGACAGATCCCAGAAAACAACCATGAAATAAAGAACCAAGCAAGTTATGAAAAAAAAAACCCTCAAGGTCTACAAATGAAGATATGCTGTAAGTGCAGAGGAAGGGTGATCACATACACAAAAGAATATTATATGTACACATAGATACCTATTAGATATAGGCACATACACGTTATACACCTACATCAGAGTCACGATTTCTTCAGTAGCCTTGTTCTACACCTCCCTGTGGAAAGGCAGTAGAGAGACATGATGGGACAGCTGGGCTCCATCTCTTCAGCAGAGGAGAGAGCAAGCTTCCAGAGCTTGTCACTGCACAGGGGAGTCCTGGGTGGATATGCACCTCCAGCAAGTCAGAGGGGTCAGACAGAGCTGATAGGGGAGCATAAGGCCACCCTGAGACCAACACTGGCTGCTCAGGTCCTCCGATAGCACCAGACCATCCCCATTCTCCCAGAAGTGGAACAAGCAAACATGATGCCATTCAAATTTCTTTCCTCTCAGCTCCATGTTGCAGGTTTGCCTGTAAATACTACTTTGACCTAGTTCTTGGAGCAGTGGATCTGAATCTCGGTGCATGGTGTAATTTACAATGAGAAAGTAAGCAGCTGGAGACTGAAGCACATGTGTTTTCTTCAGCTCTGAGAGTTGTAACTTCTACTTGTTTTGCTCTAGAGTATTTTATATCTACAGAAGTGTAGATTATTATGAACACATACAGACCAGGATAAACTATCCCATGCATGTGTCTACTCTGCTCTCTCTCAGTAAGGAAATAACCCACTGCTGGAGTCCAGACCTTCCTGGCAGCTTGGAAGCCATGATAATGCAAGTTCTGTCTGAAGGCAAACATCTGGTATCCTCATTATACAGAGCTTACACTTTTCTACAAAGAACAGGGAGGCAGAAATACATCTCCACATGGGAAAGGAACTATGACTGAGTGCCAGCTCACTCTTTGCAGGTCACAGTATGGATCCTCCATGCCAGAACTAATTCTACCAGAACATGTGTTCACTCAGTAAAGGAGAGAACAGAGGGATCAACAGAAGAGATTCTTGACCTAGGGGAAAATAGAGAATATGGGTGGAACCCCCTCCTTGGAAACACTTATTATTACACAGAACAAAATACAAATCAAGAGGATTTATGTGGTAGGTTCGAGGTCTCATCCCCCATTCCATTTTCTGTGCAAGTATAAATTATCTTGTATTTCTGAAAAAGTTGGTATTATAAGCATCCAGTTCATGGTGTTTACGTCACTTCTGCTGCCCAGGAAACATTACACTACTGTAGGCGCTTGTCTGGAACATGTTTTTCCCCTTTGTCTCTGCTAGAATGCTCATATTGTTATTAAATTCTTGGTGTAATATTTCCCCAAATCAGAAAGCTAAGCAGAGATAACACAAAGGCAAGTTTCATTAACACATTCTTTAAGAAAAGCAGTATCCTACAAATCCCACAACAAGCACGTATTGGCACTTCCACTAATGTAAATAAAATCTATTGGGTTCTCGGAAAAACAATCACTTCAGTCTTGTTATCAGAGGACAGAATCTGGGTCAACAGATGCGTTTTGGATATGCACCAATTCTTAAATGATTTAGTATTCTGATCTGTGGATACAAAAAGCAATTTCCTACATCAGCAGTACCCTCAGCACAATGTGCAATTTCATCCTACCACCTACATTGTTGTAATCACTGAATGTTAGAAAACATCTCTGATAAAAGAAAAAAGATTCCGATATATGACTATAATGTAAATCAGTGCTTTGGATTATGGTGTGATACTACTTCAGTTATTTATATGTGTTTCAACTAAAAACATCCAACTGGATTTCAACTATCACAAGATTAATCTCACTAATACTTTATATATACAGATGGTCAGACAAGAAAAATTAGACAAATATGAAAAATTAATATATTCTTCTTGTATAATGTAAAATATTGTCTCCTGGAAGATTATAGCTGGAGCTTCTAGTACCAAGAATAACTAGACTAAACAATGTGGGCTGCCAGCTTTGTGGGAAGTTTTTCATTCTGTCCCAGCTCAAAAGTTATTGTAAGACACAGGAGATCTACAAAGCACACAAATACAGTACAAAACACAAAGCATAGGCTTGCTTTTGCCTGAATATAGATTAGTAACTAATCAGAGCTATTTATAGCTGGAGTCTTATCCACATTCATCCAACAAGTTGCAAAGACAATAGAAGGACAATTCCATGAATTACATATTTCATCATTGTAACCTGCTATCTGAAAAGATCCTCTGTGTCAATGTATCCTGGTCACCGAATTTAAATAACATTATACATCCAATAACATTTGCAGGGCCAAATAGTCTCATCACTGAGCAAAGGCAGAGGATCTGAATTCAGGTTCTACACGTGCCACCTGTTGTCATGGCTTCTAAAATAACTTACACGCTTAAAACCACAGAGAGGTCTGGACAGAAACATGTGCCTGAGACACATACACTCTAAAGTTCATCAAATTAAAGACCTTGATTCTCACAATCTGTGGAAAATATCTGATCTGCTTGAAAGAAGGAGCAAAGCCAGAGCAAACATTTCTAGCAACATGAGGATCAAAGAGGTCTTAGATAGACAGAAAAAACAAAGGATGCTGACATCAAAATATTAGCAACTTTCACTGTTGCTTTTCTTTCCAAATAAAATGGGCAAAGGACTAGCTTTCCCATCCAAGCTCAGTTCTCCACTGAGCAGCATTCTGTAGCTGTAGTTATAATCTTGTATTTGTGTGTACAATAACTAATTTCCCAAGCAAGTTAAATTTCAGCTTGAACGTGTTCGCACATAGAGACCAACCTCCACAACAAAAATAGCTGCTGAGTTCAGCAACCTGCAGCTTTTTATAGTTGACCCTGCAGCTCTGCAAGAAGTGGCTGTGGGCCACTTCATTATTTCAAAGTAAATGTGGCTCTGGGAGTCTCATGGGGACTAACAAGACCCAAAAGACAAGTGGTTTCCTGGCTAAATTATTTTTGTTTGTTTTATCTTGGTCGTTTTTATTTCAGAAGTATTCTGGTCCTCTTAATATTCAGCATTCCGGCTGTGACTGGTGGAGCTAATCTTGCTTGGGTAGTTTCATTTATTCCATGGACTTTTCCTTAGTTTATGCAGTTTATTACACAGCTGGTTGCATTTGAACTGTCTTCCATGTTTCACTCTGGCCACAGCAAGTAACCATCAGTGCAATTAATCATATTTCAGTTTGACTTCAATCTCCAAAATGACTATAGCAATAAAATCACATATGTAGACTAAGAACAAAGAATAAATGCTAAGCAGTTGTGTGTAAATCTGATTCTGTCAGTCTACTTATCTGCTTGATTGTGTGATTCTGACTATTAGCACACCCAGCTGGCTGCAATTGTGTAATGGAAACAGAGTGTACATACTTTGGTGCAGTTCCTGTTCCTTCTCATTTGCATTTGAGTAGCAAGAACGATGGAGAACTATTCTAACTTTCTACTAAAAGTCTGAATGCAGCAGGAGCTGGAGCTATTTGCTGTTGGTTGGTCCACTGCAGATCTGAGTGACTGAAAACCTACTCCTCTCCTCTACCCGCCCCGCATCAGCAGAATCTTTGGAAGAGAACAGACTTCAGTCAGGAACGAGACCTGGGGCACCCACAGTCCTGCACTCAGTAGCTTACTTGTTCCCACCCCCTTTTTCTGCATCACTAAAATAAACCTTGAAGACAACATTGAAAAAATGCTTTCCAGTTCTATTGATGGCAAAAGAAACCACATCCTCAGCCACATAAGTAGAGATATTAGTCACTCATATAATATCCACGTTACAGTATGCTCATGTTTACAAAGCTCCTTGCTTAGACTGGCCACACCAGAAACTGAAAAAGGAAAGGAGCAGCATCTTCACTGCCTTTTTACAGAATTATTATGAACCATTGCTGATAACAACCCCAGGCTTGCTGGCAAGGAGTAATTATGAACATATCACATAAAACACAGGGAAAGTTAACTTAATTGGAAAATAATATATCTCCATGTTCTCTTTGAGGATTACCATCATGAGAGACCCAGTTAGGAGAAATGTTTATCTACTGTGCTCTCTGCCACCACAAGAGGGGCTTCCCAGCTAGGAGGCATGTGGAAAGGCATATTTCCATTGTCCAACCTCACAATGTTTCATTTGTGTAACACTGAATCCCAACTTAATTAAATAGCTCCAGAGACCAGGCAAATCTCAATATATATGGGCAAGTGGTCGAACAGCCCCATTTACATGTGTCACAGCTCGCCGGGTTTCGCTCCAAAAAGCATCTGTCTCAACAGCCTCATCTGATTCTTACAAACAAGCTACACTTTGCATTTTTGAATTTAACAAAGATCAGACAGCTGCCAACATACTATCAAAGCCTAAAGACCAAATAAACGTTTGGCTTCCCTCCAACCATCCTCGCTGTGGTATTATTACTGACAATAGAGCCAGAGCAGCAAAAGCAATGAGATGGCAAATTTACACATGTGCCATGTTTTTATACATTGTCTACATTTGCAGCTACAAGACTGTAAGCAGAACACTGGTGAGCATATTCTGGTTGCAAAATCTGACCTATTTTAGGGCTTTATGAAAGCCGTACAATGTTATTAATGTATAAAAAACTGCAGATGGGCAAAATGATCTAAGAAAAACAATTCAAAGGTGTTTTGTTTATTTTCCCATGTGGGTAGTAGAAATAGATCAGAACTTTATATTCTCAGGGCGGCATTTTGCATTTTTTGAAGAAATAGTGTAATATCCATAAAAACTGGAGATCCAACAGTTGATGTCTCCCTTGGCATCTGCTCATTCCACTTTAATACACATTTCCCTAGTCCTCGCGACAGGAGCAGCATGCATATATCCAAGGGTAGAATTTATATTTGACCTGTGTAGGGGAGGCTCTGCTGCATTTTCAGCTCAGTTAATATCCCAGCCACCCTCTCACCAAAAGCCAATTGCATCTGCAGATAAGAAGCCCTTCCTATAGGTAGTAATATAAGTTTTTGATCTGTATCAGATGATTAGGACACGGAACAAAGACAACTTCTCCTTTACTATCTCTCCTATTTGGTGAATTCCCACTACATACAAAGATTCACTGAAAGCAAGTGATTAAGAAAACAGAGCCAGAGGCTGGAGGCAACTCATGGACATTACCTGAAGCACAGGCTAGGCCAGGTCTTGAAAAATGCTTTGTGCAAAAGCCTGAACACTCACAGGACCCCTGAACTGGAGGAATATCAAGCATGTAGCACCATGCTGCTCTGCCCGCTTTATCATGAACAGCTGTGCTTTGGTCTCCTTCCCTTCACTTAAATTGAATCTCTATGCAGAGATAGGATGAAGACAAGGCCCAGTCACAGCCTGAGAAGGCAGCAGTACGTTGGCATTCCCACTTGTAATCTCCTGTTGCCAACACACAACAAAGCAGTGAACTGCATTTGCAATTATTAGGCTCTGGTGACACAGGGTGAGTCACTTGGTATTGACCATTTTGCCTTGCTGCAATCCCCCCAGTGCATGACACATTTGATCTTTCAGAGATCCTATCCCCTCGGCCAAGCCAGGCCTGGCACCCAGTCCCTCCGCCTCTGGGATGGAGGGGGCTCCTATTGTTCACCACTGCTCTGATTTCCAGCTCTTCCCTCCCTTGGCTCTTCTCACTTTCAAATCCCCCACTGATTTAAATGCAGCTTGCCCTAGGCTTGCAAGCAGTAAAGACACCCTCTCCCAAAACAGAAAGAATAAGCAGGAACAGTGGGTTTGCTCACTAGGTTGCATTACCCCACACTTTAGGGTCATTTCACTGCATTTTGGGAGGAGTAGCTCTGGGGAAGGCAGACAAATGGAGCAAAACAGACTTGGGTGTTGCTGGAAACATTTGTTAAAGACATCCCATTACCCTTGTAGATTTTCAATCTCGGGATTTATTTTTTTTTTACCTCCAAGGTTTCTTTTAATATATTCTTTCTTCAAAGTTTGTGGTATCTGTGTAATTTTCCAATCAAGGATTAGAGAGGATTAAGTCCTTGCTAGCCTGTGCCTCCCAGGGAGTGTTGGCTTTACGCACATTTCCAGTGCGAGAGCTCACACTTGTCTCAACAGAGATGAATAGTGGCTTATTTTATACACTACAGAATAAAGTCAGGACCTGCTCAATTGTATATTTAGCTGCTTTCTGGTTTGTCCTTCGTGTCCTTTACCTTCTGTGTGTTTTTTACATAAAAAACACTTCTTGAAGTAATTGGCTTCGTACTGTGCCAGCTGCCTCAGATGCAAGGGTGATTTACAAGCAACACTAAGCTCCAGCTACATGATACAGTGAGGTCTCCCGGGTCCACCACATACCTATGCCAGAAGGAAATTCCCTGTCTTTTCTAGGTTTTTCTAGATCCAAAAAGTCTACTTCTGTTTGATTTGGGCCATTTCCCCCTCACATGAACTTTTTCAAGGAGCAATGCCAAGCCAACAC
Source organism: Aegotheles bennettii (assembly GCA_013398125.1). NCBI lineage: Eukaryota > Metazoa > Chordata > Aves > Caprimulgiformes > Aegothelidae > Aegotheles > Aegotheles bennettii. Next base: position 159,269 of record VZRW01011297.1, on the reverse strand, counting down.
CACTTTGTTTTACCTCTATGTATTTCCTCTATTAATTTTGTGGAAATTTAACTTGATTCTTCTGTTGAGCAAGACAGAAAATAAACAGGAAAGAATATTTAAAAGGATAAATTAAATTTCACTCATACTCTGTGCCACACTTCCAGATAAGCACGTAACTTCACTAGATAAATTCATGACAGTTTCAGCCAGCCAAAATAACTAACAATACCAGTGACAAGGCAGTCAGAATGTCTAATTCAAGCCCACCGGAGCTGCTGGAGATATCCTCTAGTCACCAGTTTACATGGAAGCCTGTCCTGCTATTCCTGCATTGCTCTGGTTAGCCATGATGTCTAGGTTACACCAAACATATCCTTATCTGCAGGCATACGCACGTTTTCCATTTCCCTGAGGAGATTTCATATTTCACATCCATCATAATCACACTCAGCAGGAGTTTATTAATTAGGTGTAATTGGTGAAACAAAAATCACATTTGTGTATTATTGCCTGTCCTGAGTTTATCAATTCCTGGACAGCTCAAGTTTGTTCATGGAATCATAGAATGATTCTATGGTTCACATGAAAACTCACAACAGCAAACTGAACAAACAAAACATTTGCTGCAAGTGACCATAAATAATATTAGAATGGCCAAAATCAATTACTCAAAGCACCCAGGTATTCATAAAATCTGCATTCACCGATACTGATTAGAAAAGACTAACATCTGAAGAATTTAAGGAGAGCAACAGAATTAGCAGGAATTAATGATTGTGTATTTCCTTCAAGCTTCTTCATGAATTAACATACATACTAATTCAAGAACACGATGTTTTTAATAGTACAGGAAAAAAATAGTAGTCTAGATCATAAGTTAGGGGGGAAAAAGTTGCTCTGGTTATGTTGCCCAGACTTGAATTCCTTTATCATTTGAGATCCTTATTAAGTCACTTGCATGGTATAGATTACAGTTCAATCCTAAAATTCCTCTACATTTATGTTTCTTATGTTTTTTACTTTGATATCCTGCCTGTTTTAATGAAGAACAGGATGTGCAATAGCTTGTTACTTACGGCAGTACTTTGACAAGGAACCTGGATCTTAATAAAAAACAGGAAATAAAACCCTTCATATTAAATCAATTCTTTAAAAAATAAGCATGTGAATGTCATATTTAAGATTAAAGGTATTTCTCTTTCCAGGAAAGGATCATAATAAGGTGGGCATGTGGCTATTTCAGAAACTGCACACATTTGGTAAAGAGCTTATAGAAAACAGTGTCAAATCCCATATTGAACCCAGCTGCTGGTACTTACTTTTTGATGTAAGGCTTACTTCCTGCAGATATACATCAAATTAAATTCTTTACTAAGCTCACAATGGTGTTTTCCCTTTAAGCAGAAAGGCAATACTTACCTGAGTGAAATATTATCTCTCTTTAATGGGTTTCTACGGTGAAGCCACATTTCACATTTAAAAAGGTGCAGTGACAGTAGGTACAAAGAGATAAACTTGCTGTCTATTCAACCAGTTTGTTTTCTCAAAAATAGCTTTAATGAAGCTATTTGAATGCTATTTTAATGAAGCAATTGGGGTTTGTTACACCAATGGTGTATCTGGTGTCCTAACAGCAATTTTGTTAGGACTGTTCCTATACTGTTACTTGGCCAATACCCCATAGTTCATACCACTGATGACTTTAAGAGTATTCCTCTGAATGGAAGCATGGAGTGTTGTAATAGCAGATGCACCTCAAAAATAAGAGTAATAAACAAGAATAATGAGACAAAGGAAATGGACAAATTAATACAGGTTCCATAGCATTCCAGGGTTTGTTTTAAGGGCTTGAAACATTCAGAGCTTTTGATTGCTAGAAAGAATTCCCACTAGATACAAACCAGAAAGATTTAGCTTGTAATTTTGGTTCAGTAACATTTGCAAATGTCTGTCTGGAGTGATAATACAGTGTCTCCTATGAAGAAAACAAGTGAGTGCAGAATAATGGAGCAGAGTCAACAAAGAGGTCCAATACGTTATGTTTTAAGCTCTCCCTTGCATTCTGCCAGTCTCCTTTGCCTTTTGGATATCAGTAGATTTAGGATTCTTAGTAGATGTCAAAAAGTCTAAGATCATTCAAGTGCAAGTTAAAACACAGAGCAGAACTCATCAATCATTGCATTAGTCAATACACACATTTTCTGGGGCCTTTAATTTAGATGACAGTCCATTTGAGGGTCCAGATATTCATCTAAAATGGTCCAGTAGTGACGTGGGAGGAAGCATGTAAGCAGTATAATAAGGGGCAGGAATAAACTCACCTATCTAAGCTAATTTTCCAAAATTCTTAGCAGAGTCTTAAAGTCTAAGGGTGCAGAAGGCACTGGACAGGGGCCCCTCTAACTCCATTTTACAATAGTGCTTATCTGAACTTTTTTCCAGATGTGGCAGTTCAGAAAGAAGATGGCTGGTGGGTGCTGTGAGCCCTCAACACTGCTGTGGAACTATAAAAACTAGAAATAGTGAGAAAGGCAGTGCTTCCACTGAGAGTCTCCCACATGCTGAAAGATTTTAGAAGTTTAAAAGTCATGTTCATTCTTAAAATAGAATTGATCACCTATAAAAAGCAAAATAAAATCCTCTGGTAGATTTATGCCTAGTAGTTTTCTGGGCACTTCTCTTCCTAACAGCCGGGTCTGGATTGAGCAGTGTTAAGCAGACTCTTCCTAAATCAAACCAGAGACTCTCATTAATACTATTTTTGGGCTCCAAATTCATGTTTTTGCAACCAAATTACCTCACTGTGAAAATGCTTATTCTGACATGAAGTCTTCATATCTTAACATTATATCAATCCATATTAAAGCTACGTATCAAGGAACATCTGCTCACAAGTGATGTTGCCATTCCATTAATTCTGTCCTTTGTACAAGAGAGAAATTGCCAAGTGCCTCCTGAAAATTTTGGGCCCAGTACCCAAAGGCACAAGGCCAGCTGATGGGAGCAATCGACATTTGACAGACCCCATAAGAGCTTGCCTCTTTTCGTACCTAAAGTCATCTCCCTTCTCGAAGCCCAGCATCTTTGGAATTAACACTGCTTTCACAAGTAACTTTCCTGAAGCATTCAAGCCACGCTTTAAACAATGACATCAGTAAAAGTTGCTCACCAATTGTTCACTTTTATCTGACAAAAAGTCTGTAAGATCAGATCAGAGCCCAGTCAAGCATTGTGCAAGGCTTTTATTACTAATATTGCTGAAAAGCCAAAGCCAAACAAACCCCTGTAACCATGATCACTACCAGCTCTGATTTGCAGCAGCGAAGCTTTGCCAGACAAACTGGGTAGGCAAAACTGAAAACACCACATAGCTAAAATACATTACTGAGAACTTCCCTGTTTCACACCCCAGATATCTTCACAATATTTGAATCCCAGAGTTCAACTTGAACTCTGCAAATCTCAGCAAACCAGCCCAACCATCCCAGTTGAGGATGGACTAAAAACCACTCTCATTTTGAGATTGTCACACTTATGCTGACAACTTCTGCTGGAGCAAAACCCATGGGAACACGAAGGCCAGCCCGGTCCTTCCTCTTTACATGTTAACTTTACAATTTCCAGAACTAACCTTCCAGTAATGTTGGCTTCTAGCTACAGTGAAGACAAATGCCAGCTGGGCATAAGTCTGCATATGGAGCCAGGCAGATTTGTAATGGCCTAGGGGTGTTTTGTGGATGAGCGGCTCTTAGCATAACCCAGCATCTCTCCCGCTCTTCCTTGCACAAATTGCTTTGCTCAAACTGTTGTGTGCAGCTGCATTTCTATACAACACACAGCCGAGGAGGAGGCTGAGATCCGGCAAAACTGAGCATCGGCTTTGCTGCACAATTTTCTTGGGTTAGGTTGATTGATAGGGCAGACTTCTCCCAGCCCTGTGGGTGTGTGGCTGCTTTTCCTAGAGGATTTCTGATAAGACTTCTCCAGCCACTACTTATCTGCTACAGCCAGCCATTTTTCATCCTCACAGCTACTTTCTCTTGTATATGTACTTTCAGCAGACTGACTGTCATGGCTTCTACAATGCCAAAAATGCCTAATTTTTTTTAATATCTCTATCTTTCTATATATAAGTATGTGCTAACGCTAAAACAGTGGCTAATGCCTTCTCAAGGTGGTACACATACATCTAGCTCCTCATCTTCAGCCTAACTAGCAGTGCTTTCTTCCAAGCAAGAGCCACTTGCTTGAGCTAATCTCATTTCATGTCTTCCAGATAGGCTGCTTGCCACACACATGCCTGGGCAAAGGCAAAACTTAAGGCTTCTTGTTGCTCACGGGAGTGTAGGCAAAACCTAAGCCAGAGCCCCACAGGGCAGTATTAAGCTGAAGCATGATTAACACAATGGTGCCAAGAAAAGAAAGCCCTGGGGAGGATCTGTGGTGAAATTCACCCAAAAATAGGGAAAGGGAAAAGTGTAATTTAGAAAAAGATGGGGCACAATTGAGCACAAACAAAAGCAGGAGTCCCTGCTACCTCAGTGATACACTTCAAAGTAGCGGAGGAGATATAAAAGATTTTAAAAGCTTGACTTGACCAGAGTGGTATCAAGCAGCTCTGGCAAATCTTACTCCTGTTGCATTATAATATCACTCTAATTTCAGCTGTGTGGTTGCAGCCTTTGTGCCTATAAATATTTTCTGAGCAAGAGAGGCTTTAAACACATTATGAAGTTCCTTAGCACAACAGGACATTCGTACCAATAGACCACATGGAAACCCACTGGCAAACACCCCTTCCAGCACAAGTTACAGGACAGCACCAGCATCTTACTGAGATCGAGGAGGTCCCTCACAAGAGGTTACTCAATGGGATAGGGTGGTTACAAGCCACTCAGGTTGTTTCTCCATCACTGCAGTTCAGGGGGTAGACTGAAAAACTGCGTAACCTGATCAGAAACCCCTTGTAGTCTGCTCTCCGGTATGGATAACTCAGTTACTTATTTCAATTGATTTCAGACACAACATAAAAGCAAGGAGAGCACTTTATCCAGAGACACAGTTTTCACAAGGCAGAAGATAAAAGAATTATTGTCTCCCACCGACACCACCTGGTACAGCACTATGAGCTCCTCATTGCAGGGTGCAGAGCCATGAGCTCTGTGGCTCCCAGCCCCATCCCCAGCAGAGCTGCATCCACCCACACACCAGGGTTTGCTTGTGGGGCACCACATGTGAAGCTGTTAAACTCTGGAGTAGAACCGTGTGTGAAACCCCACTTGTGCATCACAGGGGTTCACAGAAATGTTTTTCTTCAGTTCCAATGCGTTCAATATGGGCTTGACATCCTGACATTTCATGCTGAAATGAATCTAGACATCCAGAGTGGAGCCTTTGACAGAAGAGCTCAGCCCAGAGTCACGCAAAGCTGGGACAGTCATGTAACTCACAGATGTAAAATGAAATGTTTTCTTTTATACACCAAAGTATGCAGAGCAGGTATTATTACTTTATTGCTCACCAGACAGCACTCTGCATATGGTGCTCAGGAAACTCTGAAAACCATTTCACAAACTTCAGAAGACTCGGAACCACAGGAACAATGAAGAGCCAAACACACACCTTTTGACCACCCTCACCAATGCTATTATTGAACTGTTCAGCCATTGGTAATGAAGCTAAAAAGGCCCTTTAGATACATTATAGCATTACAAATTGTTTCCTGCCCTTTATAAATCTGAAACAAAACCACTGAATCAAGGCAAAGGGGAAAAAAAAAGAAAAAAAGAAAAAAAGAGAGGTTAAGTTTCCTCAACAAGCCAACCCAAGGGCATTTCCTACCTGCCAGCTCTTGTGGCTGCTTCTGGGCACCTTCAGTTCCTTACAGTATGCCCATGGCTTGGGGACCCTGCCCCTAGGTCAGGCAGCAGTAGCAGCAATAGCTACTGAGGTTTGTTTGGCCCCATCTACCTCACTCTTTTTCTCTTTCCCACAACCCCATATCAAAAAAAACCAACAGAAAGACAAATATCCTTCCACACCCTTATTGATGATATAAAAGCAAAGACTAGAAGGTCTTCGTAAAATAAAATAATGAACAACAAAACAAAATGTAGGTCAGATGAACGGAATGTTATTTCTTGAGATATTTCATTTCAATACTTTATTATTAATTTGATTTTCTACCCAAAAGTTATTGCAAGCACAGGTGAGAGTTTTCTGACATCAGCTCTTTTGAAGCAAAATTAAACTCATGCAAAACTTTATTCTACCTCCTTTAAAAATAAGAAATTCATTAAGCAATGCCCTAAATACTTTTATTTGGGGTCATATTATGTTTTTGAGAAAAACTCTCCATGAAATTATTTCCAGTCAACATTATTTTATATTTTTTCTCCACAATAGCACAAATACTGCCTTATCAATTCTAGAAACCTGCTGTTACATGAAAGAGATGAAAAAAAGAATTTTTATCTCTTCTACTAGAAAGTATCTCCCCACTTAGCTGATCAGAAAATTAGATGAATCAGTAATTTACAAGAAAAAAGTACTCCTACTTGTATTAATGCTTCAACACACACCTCTTAGTGTCTTAGTGTGCTTTGCAAATGCAACAAAAGCAACTTTTCTTCTGCCTTGCCTCCCCAAACACTAGTAGGGGAAAGAACACCAATTTGAGGCCCAAGACGCTTCGCATTCCCAGGATGCTTCACTAAAAAGTTTCCTAAGCCAGACTTCTCCACACTATGACTGATGTGTTCTCAAAATAAAGACCATCTTCTTCAAATCTGCTTTCTCCTCTTTCCGTGAGAGGCCAGTGTGCCAGATGTACCTGTTCCCGAGGGAGGAACGGAATGATCCTGACCGATTTCCTGTTAACACCACCAGCTTGGGACTGTACAACTTGACAAAGATGAAATTCATGCTAATTTGAGGAAAGAGTTCATTTTCTCTGAAGAAGCTTTTGAAATATATACATTTCCTTAAAAATCATCCTTTAAAGGGAAGTGCTGAAAAGAATAGTGCAGTGTGTGTTAAAGGACAGAAGAATTAGCACACTGACTTAAACGTGGCCTCTGGTTTTCTCAAAGAGGAATAAATCCCTTTATGTGATCCAGTTTCCACTTTACCCATAGAATTGTTACCCCCACTGGCCCCGAGATATTCTATACTGTGGCAATAGAAATACTTTGCATTACTTGCTATCACATTAACATGCAGAGAACTCGGACTTCTTGCAGACTGCATTCAAGACAGAAACTTACTCGGACAATTCTAAACCAATGACTTCTGTTGTTTATTTTTTAACTAAATGGTAAATTGAGTTATCAATGCTACCTTTTCCAGAAAAGAAGAAAAAGATACAGACATTACAGATAAGAGATGTACTTGGCCACTAGATGGTGCAGCGAAATAAAAATAAGGGCTTGAAACTCCACTGCTTAATGTTTGGTATCCTGGAAAAGTCTGTTCCAAGTATTCCTAATTCTCATTTTATCTGATAAACATCATAAATATTGTATAATCATGCATTTCCATGCTCTTATCACCGAGTTATTTTGAAATTCTGTCATTAAAATTAATTAAATTCTAATATTCCTTCAATGTGAGGCTTCTTTTGCTGTTTTGGAGGACTACACACAGTAAATACTTCAGGCCTAAGCTTTCAGTATTAATAGTCAGATCTCTAAACAGAAAACACACAAGTAGTTCTTAAAGTAGACCCTACATTATTACAGCCAGCAGCGTGTCTGGGAAGGGCTTCCCTAGCTGGAGCCTGGCAGGTGTACTGCCAGTTAGGCAGGACAGAGTTCAGATGTGACTCAGGGTAAGACATGTCCATAACTGTTAATGGCACATAATTCACCTGGGTCACTCAGAGCTTCTGCATCCACCTCCTGGGGCACAGGCAAACTGGAAAGCATTCACCATTCACAGTCACATACGTGGATGCATATTTGCTTTGTAAAGTATCCCAGTAAGCGTTTTATTGTACTGACAGCTATTACAAGAGGAAAACAGGCCTTTTGGCTTCCCTTTAATGAAATGTGAGAATGCATTTTATTTTACTGCTCTCTGACGCTGCTAAAGATGCCTTCCCTATGTATATGTGCATCAGCTAGAAGCACAGAGCTCACGTGAGTGACCACCTTAAAGCTGTATCTTTGAGACCAAGTTATTTGAAAGGCAGGAGAAGTCAGAAGGGGATAAACCTGGAGCTCGGTTTTGGAAGCATCATCCACAGTGGACAACAGATCTCTCCCCCTTCAGTCCATTCAATTCACTGGTGCCATTTCTTAGGCAAAGTATGCTCAAAGTGTTCTGAAACCATCCTTCTCTTAAATCTACACAGATAATGAAGTCCGCTCTCTGACACCTCAGTGCTTGGCTTTCCAGAGGAAAACATACCCTGGCTTTAGGCTTACCAGCAGCATGATTCCCAGCAGCACCATGCAGCTTTGCAGAAACCTGGGAGCCACTCTATACAAAGTGTAGTGCCATGGTCATGGGAAACCTTTGCACCTCCAGCTGTTTAGAGTTTCACTTCCGATGGGATCTATTTGCACAAATTTCTTTAGATGCTTCTTTTCAGGTTATTTCCTTATATCCTCAGACTTTAGAGGAATACCTGGTAAGTATTATCCCGTCCTGACATGCAATCCTTACTCCTGCCCTCTGTGGTGCCAGAGCAGTAATTAATATACCAGGCCAATAATGATCTTAGTCGTTCTCAAAAGGTGACCTAGCTTTGAAGCTTGCTTTCTTTGTAGCCGATTTTATTTCAGACGCCTCATCCAAAATCCCATTTGCCACTAGAGGGCACTTCAAACCAAGCTGTCATTTCATATCAGTACAATTTATAAACGTGGATGGTTATAGACAGTCTAGAAAAAGTTCCTTTGGCTCCTAGTAAATGTGCACTGCATATCTAATATAATTTCTTTCACATCAGACAAACACGAGCTTAAAACAAAAGTTTCCTACATTTGGAGAGCCAAGCTCAGTCCAGACCGTTCTTGCAAGTCCAAAACAAGGCTGTGGGTAGTGTAAGGGGGCTTGTTTTGTTTAAAATGATTTTCACAAAAACAGAAACCAAACCTTTTTACTCACGTGCTTAATAGATTCGGGCTTACTACAATAAGCAGCACTTTGTTTGCTTTTAACTTCTGAATCAGAGAGATTAAAAAGCCTGAATCAGGACCGAAAAGAGCTTGGAAATAAATCTTCCTGAAAAGAAAGCCTAGAACCGATCAAATACAACACGAAACAAAACTAATCTGTTCATGTTTAGATAACTAACTGATGCCCTAATTCACCACAAGCTACTCACCGAGAGCCACCTTACTTATTAGCAACTGTAGGTGACTCAGTTTTATCCCATGTATTTGCTGTCACATTTGCCAAGTTCTTTAAAAGCTTGGAGTACAAGTGCATGAAATCCTACCCAAGGAATGTCACAGCCAAAAGCTAAGACTTCGGGAAAGCAAAGATTACTTTCAAAATCTGGATGACATTTGACTTCTTGTCGCTACATAAACAAGCAGTTTATGAATAAGACAGCAGGGTGGACCTGCCAGCCCTACAGAAGTGGAGTGACCAGCTCCCCATGGTTTAGCCACATCACAGTAGTCATCCAGTAGGCTAGAAATGTTAAGTAGGCTGGCTTCTGCTTCTTGAGGGGGAGAAGAAAAAAGAAAAACAACCTTGTTTTTCTCCTGAAACTGATTTCCTAAGAAGCCGAAAGTACCTTTAGGAGCTTAAGCACACACTTTAGTAGAAAGGAGAACTGTAAAATACACTGAAGTGAAATGCTGGTGCGAACATAGCTGTAAAGCTCACAGCTTGGTATCACTGTTCTCTGACTGGCTTTCACTCTACTTATTTAGGAGGAGATCCACCACATTATCTAGTGTCTATACACCGTGAGGGTGGTGAAACACTGGAACAGGTTGCCCAGAGAGGTGGTGAACTCCCCATTCCTGGAGACATTCAAGGCCAGGTTAGATGGGACCCTGAGCAATCTAGTCTAGTGGGCGATGTCCCTGCCCATGGCAGAGGAGTTGGAATCAATGACCTTTAAGGTCCCTTCCAACTCAAGCTATTCTGTGATTCTGTTTTCAGTCAGTGCTGCTTTTCAAAATTGCGAATTCTGACATGACACCTTTATTGAGAAAAAAGGGGGCAGAAAAGGAAACCACTGAAATTCCAGTGACAATTTTTTGAAAGTGAATTATGAAGCCCTCAGACCCATCTCGAGCGAGTTATTTTCGGAGTGAGGTACCTTACCCTAATAGAAGATACTTGCTTCTCAACAGCGTGTCACCGAAGCACCAGTGCTTGATTATAATATCAGTATACGACAAAGCTCATCCAAGATTCGAGAATATGTTCTGTGTTTCCACACTTAATCCAGAGAGTCGTGTTCCCTAGAAGAGAAAACAACAAGATCATATTAGATTTTAAAAATATGCAACTTACATATGGTAGTTTTATCTATAGAAATATTTTATACATTCTGTAAATCTGCCTTAAATAGGAGATAATGTCAACCAAATCAAGTAGATCTCATTTTAAAGGTTCAATCAAGATAAAACACTTAATATTCCCATCATTCCAGATTATCAAAATATAACTGACTCCTTAAAAACCAGTTTGTGTTTTGCCATAGGCTTTGTAGATGTACTGTTCAGCCTCAATGAATTCCAAAATTAGACTGGTCATTTTTACTTGCTGGCCTCCAACAACAGCAAAACTGGACTGAGCAAATGAATAATCAACCCTGTAGAAGAATGGTTAATCAAAAACTAAAATAAATTCAAACTTTTCATGGCTTGGTTTATTTAGCTGGTCATTTGAAGGAAATCTGCTCCATCAATAGCCAACACATAGCTTGATTGTCTCTATGGCAATACAGCACCTCAAGAAGGAAAACCTGGGAGGCCATAACCCCGAAGGCATACTGGAAGGTTTTCAGAGGTAACAGAAGGCCCTAGAGCAGAGGCCAAGACACCAGTCCTGTGGTCCTGAAGCACTGTATGTAGGGTTGCATGCACGGAGCAGTGAAGCTCCCCTTCCATCGAGAAAACATCCAGAAGGAAAGTTTAATGTCCTGTCTTTTTTCCTCCCAGAGTAATTTTGAAAAAAATACCTTAGCAAGCCTGCACCATAGAGTCACCTATAAACTGTTGTTTCCTGGCATTTTTTGTGCAACCCATCTTATAATAGTGAGACCCTGTGATGCTTAGTGGCAGCCTGGTCCACTACTGCTGGTTAAAGAAATGTTTCACAGAGAGCCAGGGGATTCATGTTTCTCCTCCATGTGGATGGGATTCTGAGACTGAGTGTTGTTCATTAAAAGGTCATCATAACATAACCCAGGTTTTATATTCCCACTATAGATACGGGGGTTGTGAGTGCAGGCAAGTGCTCTCACGTCAACGATGAACCTCAGGACTGGAAGTTAGCTAAGAGTGGCTGGAGGCTCCCTGCCAGTACTAACATGTACACAATGGGTGTTGCTTCAGCTTCATCACATGCAGCTTTTACCCAAGATAGTAAAACAACAGCACTGTGCAGTCCTTCAGAGACTGGGCTAGCCTTGCAGAAATCTTTACCATAGTAAAAGATGCTTAGGGCCAACAAAAATATCGTTGTACACATGTAAAACTTCAGAACACATTGGTTTCTTGGCCAAGGCCACAAGCCGATTGTTAAGCATGGAGGAAATTGTAGTTCTAGAAAAGACCTGAGCCAAGTTGTGCTCAGGTCTGTCCAACTCCATGAAACCAGAGCAGCAAATAACAAGATTTGGACCTAAACACTTCCATTGCCTTTATGAACATAGCATTTAATGAAGGCCTCTAGGGAGTGTCAGTTCCCCACCTTATTGTCTTTACTTCTGCAACGCCACTCCCAGTTCTATCCTATGACCCAAACCAGCGCGATGACAGTGAATCACTGCATGGTTTCAAACCCTAGATAAAGCAATTGCAGAATGATATCAATTTGGTTTTCTACAATACAGAAGAAAAGTATGTGCTTCTGGAGAGCTAGTAAATCGTATGTAGATACTTATTTAAAATATGTATTAGCCACTCTCTGAGCTGCAAGTTTGCTCCCGAGAGTGAGAAGCAAGCAATACATTTGGGAAGTCTGATGCAGCTCACTTCACTGGTTTTTGCTTTGGGCTGTACTTGAAGGCATAGGCTTGCCTAAATAAACACTTGGGTGAGTGTCATTCCCAGGAGATCTGCAGCACTGGATGTTTTCATGTAAGAGCAGATGGTTTTGGAGAAGCCTTATGAAGAAATTCTGAAATCAACTTGGATAACCCCCTAAGATTATTACCAGCTCACACATTCTCTTCCTGCCAAGAACCAGTTCTACCATATCAAAGTAGCTCCCTGATTTTCCTAAGTTCAGGAGAATATTATTGCATAAGACACCACACAAACAATTGATCAGACAAACTTTGGTAGATGTGCATCAAGGATGTCCAGGTGTCACTAATCTACTGGTCACTGAACTAAGTGTATAACAAGCACTCCTGCAATTCATCCATAAGTACAATACCTTGCACTTTCTACTATTAACACCTGACCCATCCATTTCTAATATTTCAGTTCTTGTGGTTATCCAAGCAGTGGGTAATTTTCCCATCTCACCTACATTAGGAGACTCACCACATTTCTCTGAACAGTATACTACACTCAACTATTTCAATTTTTGCATTTCTGTTAGGACTTTTATAAAATAAATTAATTGGGTAGATACTTGAGGAATCCTAGCCGTGTGGCCATGATTTTCCTGTAAAAGTTTTAGACCACAGCCAAATCTCTATTCAGTTAAATTTACTACTTCAAAGAAAGCAGACTTTTGAAGCTAAGTATTTCCTATAATCTCTACAAAAATAGATCAGAGATGAAAAGTCTAAAATTTTAATCCAAATTTGAACCAGATTTCATTTGCAGTTCAAAATTGTCTAGGCAACGACTGTCTTCAATTTCTGTCCCTGGTTGTGGCTATCTCCATAAGAAAGAATATTAGGACTCTCTTCAGAAAACTACCAGATTACTCTGGAAGATCAAAGATATCGGTGCATTTCAAAGAATTCCAAATGCTTGTTATCATACCTCCAAATTAGAGAGCCATTATTAGAGTCCTTAGAGAAAACACAATATCCCAATAGATTAGCACCTAAACCACACCATGACTGGCTTTGCAAATACAGTCATGACCTCATCATGGTTATTTAAGATGAACGTGTAAATTACTAAGTCCTTAACTTTCAGAAGGAAATCAAGGAAGAATAAAAATTGATTTAGTGATATAAATACTGGAAGTAATAAAGGCTTCACGTGGTGTTTGACCTCCTGGATAAACCGTGCTGCTAAGTGATTTCTAGTTTCAGAGCAGTGATAGCATGGGTTGGTAAAGAAGAGGTTGTTTCTATACCATACCAATAGGTAAAATAATTTACTGGCTGTAGACTAAAGTCAGATTTTTGGGAGAGGATTTAGTAGAGCAGAAGGGATCAGTCCCACACACGTTTTTCTGAGTCTGCATCCATCCAAAGGATGCAGCGATTCCTCTGATGCGACCAAACTATGCAAACCGAGCACCCAGTCAATTTTATTCCTTGAAAATAAAATTTAACAAAATCCCTGTGGTTACCAGCTTTTAAAAAACCACTCCTATCTCTTACATAGTAGGGGAATACAGAAAGATGCTTTAGACTCTCTTGTAAAATTGGTTCCACCCTCTGTCAGTTACAGGCTCTGCATCATGCTTCTTGACAACATGAGAGAGAACAAGGTTAGAATTTTCTTGACAACGAAGGGAATCAAAATAGTAAAAAAAAAAAAAAAAAAAAAGATGGGGGAGAAAAAACCCCCACTATCAGATGGAAGTCAGGAAGCAACAGGACAGGAGACATTTGGAGTTCAGTAGTACCAGACCAGAACAAGTAGGGCATAGGACCAGTACTCTGGGGTTTATTTTCTCCTTTGGAATATGGAATCAGTAGTCAGCATTCCCCAGGAGGCCTGAGGTACTCCTTTCAAGTGTAAAAATAGCACTTCCAAAAGGGAATAGTTCAGAAACAAATCAGTCCTACAATTCAGTGAAGCACAGCTTGTGAACTCTTAAAACAAGCTGGACCCCAAACTAGTTCTACCATGCCCACAATTCCTTTTATAATCCTGCTGGGGATCACAACTACTATCCATGTACATATGGCATCCTCCAGTCAAGATGAATTTCTGGACAGAAAATCCCCCAATTATCCAGCATGAGCAGCACTGAGGCCAAACTTCCTCCTTGTTCCCAGATTATTTTTATTTCTATCCATTTCAGCGTTTTATGCACATGGATCTTATGCCTCTTCTTCCTCCAGCTGCATTTAAGAGGCAAATTCTAGTGGATTTCAATGGGGACTCTGAAAAGAGAATGCAATGTATCCCCAATAAAAGCAGCAGAAACAATCCTAAAAATACCCCATAAAGATCCCCAATAATTTTCTTCGCTTCTGAAGGTCATATAATAAGACAAAAGGGCAGCAGGGTCTTTACCCTCTTAAAACTTCACTCTAGAGGTTGACCACATTTGCCAGTTTGAGACTATTTACTTGAGGGTTTGTTAAATACTTTGAAACATTGTGTTAGTGAAAGCCCTAGAGGACTCACAGAGAAGAAAATGGGTTATTACTAATAAAAAGCAAAACGTGTGCAGTTAACCTTTGATCAAGTGCTGAAAAAGCTCAGTTTCATGATGCTGATTGATGAATGTGCACTTGACATGTGCGCACATCAAATTTTATTCCCCTAAGTTGAATGACTTTAATATTGAATTTTACAAATGTTGTGAAGACAAAGTTATGCCATGCTTTGATGTATCTCTTTGTTATAATAAATTCCCCGAATTCATTTAGATGACCTTGATTTCTTTAATCTAAAAAAGGGCAAAGTTCCACCCCACCCTTGCCTTTTAGCCCTGGCACATCACAGTTTTCTGTGATGTCATTTCATCAGAGAATTCTCAGTATACAAAAAACCCCAAAATCTCATTTACTATTTCGAGGATGCCCTGCCCAATCACTCCTTTGTGGTAGGATTCAATTAGGCAATATTCCCCAGGAAGATCAACTTAGGAAATATTTTAAAGCAGAGTTTTCTCCCTTTTTCTTCATAATGTCTCCCCCCCACACATTTTGAGAACTGGTGCCACCTCCTTTCCCCTTTATTTCTATTCAGGATAAAGCAGACTTGTCCGGCTGTAACAAAGCCTTAAGCATACTTCAGGTAATTAAGCAAGCATTGCAATGTGCCTTGATGGTGTCACTGGGCTTTAAATGTCATTCCCTCTCTGCCCCCTGCTCACAGCTGGAGTACTCCCGAGCCACGTGTCAATACAGACCCTCACTGCAAGTTCACAGTGCCATTGACAATGATTTGATTTTATTTTGCTGGAGGGTCAGGTATCAGGTACTGGCGAAGCCTGAAGTTAGGAGTGGGAGAGTGAGAGCAGGCTACTCACAGAAGGGTTTCTCTGTCCCATTTGAGGCCAGGACCATGCCCACACAGCCAGGACTGGTTCACCGTGCTGGCCTCCCAGCCATACACACAGCCTTATCACTGTCTCAGCGAGCCCAAATCTTACAGCCATGTGCCAAGTACAGAAATGATCAAACACCACTTAAAATGCAACATCCAAACCAGGATTTAGTTCAAGATCCATGAACGCTTCTATCAGCTGTAGCCAGCTGGCAATCTGAAAAGCAGGAGGGCTGGTTAACCCAGAGTTAAACCAGCCCCACAGCAGTCCTGCCTCACAGCTAGTGGGGGTTATGACTAATTGGGGCTACTAAAGCACTTTCAAAACCAGCCTTTGTTTTTCGTGTTCATTCTTTCAGAACATTTGTGAAATATCACCCTGCAGTTGACTGCAGATATCTGACCTTAGGAAGGGCACTGCAGAGCATTTACGACGTGTTAAATAACACTGTACAGACCTGCCAGGATGCAGTTTCTCTGTGCCACACTAGCAGGGAACTCCAAGTCAAACAGCAAAGCCCTAGCACTGTTTCTTCCTCTCATCCAGCCTTACCCACCTGCCTGCATTTGGTATCCAGAGGCTTATGGAACAGAAACCAACCATCATGACAGGAGCAAAGGAGAAACTGCTGCATTACAGCATTTCAAACATGCTTTACTTCGCTTTTATTTTTTCCTTTTAAACAAAAAACAAACACACACAAAGGCTTTTTGCTTTTAAAGAGAAAATAAATACACAGAAAGGCTCTTTGAAGGTGTCAGGAAAATACCCAAACAGCAAACAACTTCGGATCATAAATATTTACTAAAATAACTCTGGCTACATAATGTCTTTCAGCCTGAGATTTCAAAGTACTGGTTCTCGAGGTAAGCATCGTACTCTGCAGTGTTTCTTCATGCTCAGCAGCATTCCTTTTTGAGCTGCCCAGTTTATACCATAAAGTACTTTACATTTAAAATGCCCTCATATCTGTTATAGGAGCTTTTTGAAACAAAGGCACGGAAGTTGCATCGACTGCTTTAAGTAACAAGACAACACTTGGGTACAGAGCCCTCTAAGTTTTGACTTCCATTACAATCACTATGCCAAATAGTTTTTTTCTGTGTTGTAGTAAAATATTTAAAGATGGCCTGTCTTTAAAGTAAAGGATACATATAAAATAATCCTGCAGATAAACTAAATCCCCCTATCTCGTACCAGTTTTACACCAGAAAAGTCCCATCTGACTTGAATTGTCTGATGGGCTGGAATAACAAACTCCAGAAGCCCAAAGACAGGCCTGAATCACAGAGTTTGGATTTGATGTTAAACAGAGCCAAGGCTTAGGGTGTCCATTACAGGACTCTAAACTGTTAGGCACTGACCTAAATTTCAGAGAAGAGAAAGTTGTACTTGTACTGGCCAATTACTGAAAATATACAGGTATTATAAGACATCTCAATTCCTCTAAGCCCTTCACATGTGAACAGCCCTAGAAAAGCACCATTTACCTTCCTTCACACTTTTTTTGGTTGCTGTTGATAATACAAACTTTTAACACCTTCCCAGCTATGCAGAGGTGCATTAAATTGCTTTGCAATTTTGGCCAGCTTATGGCAATTTATTTAGCTAGACGCTGGTCACATATTGCCTGAAAGCAGCTTCCTACCAGGACATTCCTTCCCTATGAAATACTGTCTTATGCTTCCCACCCCAAAAACAAAAGCCCTACTGCAGGGCAGAAATGCTGTCATCTCGTAAGTGCAGCTCTGTAAGGCCAGAAACCGCTCCACAGGCTGTGGCACAGTGATCACCTGCATTAAGCAGAGCCTGGAGAACATCTTCATGTTATGAACTCAGAAAGGTTTAAATTTCTGGTGAGCTATTAGGATCAAATTAATTTATTGGCTTCCCTTCCTCTGACTGTGTACATAGACAGCTATAATCTAGAGTTTAGTTTCACTTGCAATAAAATACCCAGACTTTCATAATGGATACGGCCATTTGACAAACTAAGTTTTCTTCTCCCCCCCCCCCTCCATTTCCTTTTTGAATACAGGATCTTCCTTTAAAAAAAAAAAGGAATAAAATTTAAAAATCTACAAGACCTGTCACAGCACACCATGGCCACTTAAACTCTTCTAACATGCAGATCAGTAATAACACTGCATTATAATGCACAACAGCAGAGTAATTTAAGGGCAAATCTAAATGTAAAAAGCTAAAAAATGTAAGGTACAATGCAGAGAATAGAAATTGCACAGACTAGTACCTAAAATCTGAAAGTAATAACTATTACTGGCCCAGAAACAGCAACAAAAGATGGGGAAAAAAACAAAACAAAAAAAAAATAATAATAATAATAAAAAAAAAAATCACAAAAGTAATATCAAGTACTTTGATGGACTGAGTGGGTTAACTTTCTCAAACTGTACTGGCATTCTTCTATATCCCCAAAAGGCCACAATTAACTATCTAAAATGATTTTTTTTTTTTAAATAATAAATCTAAATATAGAAAAGTATTGTAAAAAAGTTGGGATTTTTTTTTTGCTTTTTGTCTGCAGAATGATTTGCAGCATTATTTCTCATGTGATTTTAGTGGACACTTGATTAATACTTTCAGAAAACTAACACAGAGTTACAATAGATTTGTGTTTCTGAGCTCGACCATTGTGTTCGAGGAATTGCACCATAACCTATTTTTGGTAGGCAAAAGGACCAATATATGCTAGGGAAGTTTGTTGTTTGTTAACTGAAAACAAACATCCATACAACAAAGCTGTAAATGAAACACAGCAAGAAAAATAATCCCCAGCAGTGACTGAGTTTCAGACTGAGGTATCTGTAATCCCTCTGTGCTGGAGCATACCAGGTTTGTCCAGGTATAAAATACAGGTGACCCATGTAAGCTCTGTGAAGTCCCAGGTACACTTCAGCCCTGAATGATCTTGTTGCATGGGGGGAGGAATGAAAAAGAAAAACCACACACCACCAAACAACTAAAATCTACTGATTCACTCCACAGCTACGAGGTTGGATCTTTTATTGCATCAAAAGAGCAAAATAAAAGAATTTTCTTCAGAGTCAGAAAACTGTTTGCAACTGTCAACTTTCAGAACTTGGAAAACTCCAATTCCCAGATTCTTTTCCTCTCCATCAACCAAGCTTCATAACTTCTGGACTGAGGTAAAACCATACTAAATGGCAGTATAAAGGAATGAGCTGTGCATCACATTTTAGGCCTCTTAATACACATTGCATCCACTGTCAAACCACACAGAAAATACTCTTCAATTCATTTACAATTAAACTAAGCAGTGTTCTGTATCTGCATAACCCAAGTTTAGCAGAGATTAATACTTACACACTGTAAATTGTATAATAGAAACACAATAATTTTCAAGAGTATTTCCAGGACAATGCCAGAAGTATTCCAAAAACTTTCTGGTTTTCAAACTGAGCTGACACAAAACACTCATTTCAGCTCCCCAACTGCAGATATGCATTTACTGACAGCTGGCTTCATGGACAAGCGTGCCTTCCTTTACATGTGTACAGTGAAACTGAAAATACAGTCAGGAATTCTCTCCACTTTGCTCACCTAGGAACACACATTTAATTTTTAGAATTTAATCTCTTACAGCCATTAAGAAATACACATTAAATTTGTGTTTCCAAAAATCCTGAAATCATTTATTACAATGTTCTGCCAACAGAGACTGGAGTCTGGAAAGCCAAACTGGCTCCTAAAGGCCCAGTGGGCTAAAGGCAGAGTCTACATTAAAGCTTGAAGCAGTGAAAAAAAGCAAATTTTAAAAACCCCACATCATAGTATCTTTTACGTTGTCCACATAAGCAGCCTAGTGTTGATACTCTTCGTAATTAGAAATAACCCAAATAAAACTGTTCAGAGGAAGTAAGGAATAGTGGATAATCAAAACAGAATCAGCTGCTTTGACTGAAGTCTGAATTTCTTTAGTGGGGATTGATGCAATCTCAACATACAAGATACAATTTTCAAACAGGAACAAAATACTTGAGACATTATATTTCATCAAGAAACATTCCATCCACACATTTGTTTTCTTCTCAAATGTTGAGAAGTTCAGGTGCAGTGTCTGCTGTACCTCCAGGGTCTCCTGGCAGAACTGCAGTATATAATATTAATAACACATGACTGAGCCTAGGCTGGTTAAAGAAGTGCTACAATCGTGATTTATCCTTAATCAGACTCGCACACCACAGAGCATTTTATTAACCTAATGAAAAAACCCAGCAAATTTTCAATTTGCCACATCAGAAGTTTTCTGGGGTTTTTTTGTTTGTTTTTTACTGAGGTTTGTCTCATGTTGCCAAATGGCCAGAGCAGTTTCTC
Organism: Aegotheles bennettii; assembly: GCA_013398125.1. Taxonomy (NCBI): domain Eukaryota; kingdom Metazoa; phylum Chordata; class Aves; order Caprimulgiformes; family Aegothelidae; genus Aegotheles; species Aegotheles bennettii. The sequence continues at coordinate 139,379 of VZRW01011297.1, read as the reverse complement.
ACCAAGACACACCAGAAGCACATAGGCCCTGAACTGCGCAGTTACTGGCCTACTGGCCTCTCATCTGGCACTACAGTTTTGTCTACAACCTGCTAGGTAAGAGAAAGATACAAGATGCCAACAAACCTGACCCACAAAAAAATACTTCTTTTTGAGAGAGATAGAAAATTACTGCCAAGTTCCTTTGAGTCCTGAACACGGTTTATTATTCAGTACCCTCGAACTAGTAACTAGCCACCCACTAGTTTTGTAATGTTGATCCATAAATCTTATTACATCACATTTAAAGAAAGGTATCTAGTTACTTAATTTCTGTGCTTGCTGGACATGTTTGAGACTGGAATTTTAACTAGCATAACCTATCATTGGGCTGCTGACTTCAGTGAAGGCATGTTAGGTAGTTTCATTTTCATAACATTTTTCAATGCCTAATATTGATACTAACCTAATTTCATATATTAAAAACCCTTTTTTTTTTCAATTAGCAACATAAGAACTAGTTAGATATTTAAACAGAAAATGGATAATATTTCTGTTTGAAATGGAATTTTATAATAGAGATTTGTAAAAGTCTTTTGTTTTCTAATGGGGGAAAAGAATGAGGAAAGTAAAAGCACTGTGAAAAATTCTACATTACTCATGTTGTTTTTGAAACACAGATGAAAACTGACACTAAAAAATATCCATTATTGAGTAAAACTTACCCTGTAGCAGATAATGCTTCCAACAAAGGCTTCCATGCACAACCAACATTCATAAAAACTACTGTTCTTAAGTAAAAGTAACCTTTCTGGAGTGAGGGAAAGGAAACCTTAGCTCCATTTGCAATACAGATATCACTGAAGAGTTTCAGCTGCTGCAAATCTAGGTAGCCCAAGTGATTTCAATTCCCTTTGACTTTAATGGAACTCATTTTGAGTTACACTCAGCTGAGGACATCCCTGTAGATGTATCTACTTATGGACACCTAATGCAGCAAATCATTTAGGGAATGATGGTCCATCTGAGAGGACTGCACCACTGGATATCAGAAGCTTATCAGCGACTATAGGGGTGGCCAGTTATGAAGTTATTTGTTCAGTTCTTAGTCATGTTTGGTTTCCAAATGCCTTGCTTGCTTAAAAATCAATGCTTTATTGCTTTGTAAGAGAATTGCTCTATTTCTCCAGAGAACTAGGTAACAAAAGAAGGCAAACAAATTTTAAGTATGTCTCCCTCCCCACTGATTACTAAAGGATGCAAAAGATGCATAGCAGACACCACAACAGAGTGCTCTTAGAGACATAAAGCCTCTGTACACCTCTGTGAGGTTCACTGGTCCAGTTTCATGCACCTAGCCAAAAGTCTTTACTAGAAATGCAGCTGCCCTAGGCTTCCTATTATAGAACTGACTACAGAAGTATTTTGTTTGCTCCATCAAATGGCCCTGCTATCCTTTACCCAGAAAATAACTTTATTGTTTTCTTAAGTGACTTTAATGATGCTCAAAACACCTAGATGGCTTTAATGCTTATATGAAATTCTACAAATAAAACAAACAGAAAAGATGTTTTGTTATATTTCAATAAAGAAAAGACATTGAAGGCTCGGTAATCAATTCTGCCCACAATTACCCTGATGTAAATGAAGGAGTGGGGACATTTGTATGACATGACTAAAGCCACACTTGATCTGATAAGATGTAGCTGAGCACAGAATTTGGCCTACAGCTATGAAGCGTTCAAGTTTTAAAATCTAGCTTTATCCTCACAAGCAGTCTGCACTGCACAGACAAATGCAATAACATGTAGATTTGGCAAACAATGTACTACTGAAGAGGGAAATATCCCAGAGCAGCCCATAATAACAAATTGTCACTGTTCAGGCTAATAAGAACAAGCATTTTGCAAAGTTGATGCAGAGAACTAGACTGATCTTTACATGGTAGCAGGTGACAGCAGCAACAGAGACATTTATGGAATTTGGAACAGTACATGGAACAAGGGGACCGCCGTCCTCCCACTGTGAGAGTGCCTTAGGCTGTACACAGAAGCATCAGGCTTTAATCTCCTCCATATTGCTCAGAACTGAGACCATAATCAGTATTAGATAAAGAGGCATTTTCATATTTATTTATGTTCTGGGTGGCACAGAAATACATGTCATCATTTGAAGCCTTAGAAATCAGATGTGCTGGGGGTTTTGTGCATGTGTCACCAAGCATTAAAGGGAAGGATCCCTCACTAATTTACTAAAAGCTATGCTAGGCAGTTATAAAACAACTTTATAATCATCTGTTTGTGGTGACTGCTCTTTTCCTCTTTGATGTGGCATCCCAGATAGTACCCGACAGCAGAATACCTAAGTGGGATCATCATTCTGCTACATACCTAGAGTTCATCTGCTTGCTCTTCTCTCACAGCCAGTTACAAGCAGTAAGCCAGGCCTTTGTTTCATTCATTTCTTGCTCAAGCTACATGGCCCTGTTCATTAGTTCCACTGAGCTTACATAGTGGAATACGAGTCAGAAAGAACATTTCTTACCACATATGACCTGAAAAGAGCATTGCTCCTCCATGTCTGTATGAGTTGAGAAAGAGTAAGAATGAGAATGAGGGATGAGAGAGGAATGTTTTGTTCATGGCTAGGCAAGCACAAACAGAACAGCTAGAGGTTATAAATGTTTGCATTTTTTAATAGGGTGCTGAAAGGCATTTTGCAGATACATGTAGACATAAAGTCCATGCTTTGAGGAGCTCAAAATCCAAAGATTAAATTTTGGCCAGCTGTTCAGGGCAATGTTGGACTGTTATTTAGGTTTCCTTAGAACAAGAAGATCCTTCTTAGCAACTGTTGGCACATCCAAAAACTAAGAGTTGATCTCTTCTATTGCCCCCCTGACCTGTGCTAGTGAATGTAGAACAGTTGGATGCAGATGCTGTACAACAATGCCCTACCGCAGTACAACTGAGGAAGCTCTACAGGCTGGAAATCTGAGTGCCCTGTGTAAGGCTGACCCTGTAAGCCAGACTGAAGTGGCCCCGTTAGTGCAGAATGCTTCTCTCAAACCAATACAGTATAGAATACCTGTCATTTCAGGTCTGCTTCCAATTTACTGATTGGTACAGCAGAAAAAGATCGTGATCTAAAAAGACTGGCTCAGTGGGTTTCTCCTAAGTCTGAGAAACTGAATCTCTCTCTAAAGTGGTATAACTCCCAATGAAATTCTCTGGGATATACACAAAAACGTTTCCAAGTTCATGCCAAGTGGCATTTCCTATTTCTCAACCCTGGTATTCACATCCCTTCTTGAACCTGAAGTTTAGTGGGCGCCTTTAACTTAAGAATATAAAAAAAGACTGTGACAGTTTAAAGAAAAAGCTCTGTTGTGGCTGTCCCTGGTGGTCAGGAGTATATGTCTAGAGAACATAAGAGGCAAGAACCGCATAGCAGTGGTTCAGAGACTGCCAGAGCTGGAGGATGCCTTACACCACTTTGACAGCAACCGATTAATCTGCGAACTCGTAAGTTTAGTGCTAGAGTTAGGATCAGATCTGGCATTATTCACCATGACTGTATGCATATTCATTGACATGAGCATTTCCCACCTCATCTCTGGGCTGTGAGCATGAACTTCAGAGGCTGTATTTCCCTGCTTAATGCAAATTAATGATACATAGTTAGCCAGCTCACCTTGACACTCTTATTTTTAGGTAGTTCACAGTTTTGCTCTTAAGAGCTCACAGAACTGCGGCTTAAGTTTTCATCACCACATGTGCTCTTAATAAGCAACTCAAGCACCTGAGAAAACACAGCCTACTTGGCAGTGAGAAACAGCCATCACTCTTGGATCTTCTTCTCATAGTTCAGTGAGGTGGTATTTGGCACACTCACCGTACGCAGTCAAAGGAAGCACAGAGTTACCTATGTAGCATTTGAGATACAAGAGAGCTTGAAAAAGTGAAGGGTAGCACTAGCTGCCCTCCAAATGTGTTCCCTTCACTGTGTACAGCGCATGTATGGGACTCCCATAAGTACTTCTGCTGTCGGTGTTAGTGGAGTAAATGTTTGTCTTAGATTAATTTTAAGTTTGGAACAAGGACACTAAATTGCAATTTCCTTCTTTCACCCTCTGTCATTGTGTCACAATCCCACTCACACTCACCAAGTCTAACACCTAGCATGGTTCCTTTCTCCTGACACTTCAGCAGGGAACCTTTTCGGATGAAGACCTAACACAGATAGGTCCAGAGTGGAAGCATTCATGCTTTTCAGTTACACACAGTTCCAGGTGATGTGTACTGCACAAATGTCTGAAAATTACCCATTGGCTGTAACAAACTTTGACAGATCGTGGTATCACTTCAGGCATTTGTGATGCCTTCATTAGCACTTTCTGCCTACAGAGAGAAAACTGTCTTGCATTGGTTGACGCAGAGGACACAAAATAGATTGTATCTATAATAATACCAGATAATACCAGTTCTTTAGAATGTCTCTTTTTCTACCCTTAGCATAGATGATCTTTGACTAAATGCAAGTCTGGAAAATACGTATTAACTGTCACTTCAGCAAACTCTGTTGTAAGAGAATGGAGAAGCTAACTTTCACCTTTTTTACTTGCCAATTAACTTCATCCATGTGTTGGAAGTATTTAGATGAATTTAACATTCTTGAATTATTTGGGTTCCACGTTCTTATAAATATTTATACTCAGTACAAATCCAAGACAGTGTCTCCATCTAAAAATAGCACGCTCGTTTATGGCTTTGCAAATGTGAGATGAGAAGTCAGAGCATTACAAACTACATACAGCAAGTGTGTGTAATTATGCTCATTAAAATACTCTAAGTGGAAAAATTTTCATTTCCCTGGGATACAAGAGAAGTAGGGCAGACACCCCCTGGATCTTGGTTGCAAGGAACTTTTACCAAGACCATATAATCCCATATTTCCAGCAATTTGCTCACTCTCCGGGACTTGCTTCTAGCCCTGAAGCTAGAACCTGTCTTTGCAGAGCTGGGGCAGATGCACAGCTGCTTCCTCAGCAAATCTCTGTAAAATTACTCTGTGAGTTTCTGGAAGGCTAATGGGGGAACTTTGGTCTGGACTTCCAAGTGTTAGAGTTGGAATTTGAAAAATGCCATGGGAGAGCTCTAAGAAGGACATTTAGAGTCCTGGTCTTCCAAGATTTCATTGTTTAAAGAGCTATTTGCTTGACTGCAAGTATTTAGTGTTGCCACTCAATGGATTCTGCCTACAAGTGAGATATTCTGGAAGCAGAAGTATAAATGAAAACATCACCATCCTATAATTGCCATCTGTCTGATATTCTGCAGCTGCCTGTATTAGAATAGACATTTTAGTTTCATTCTACTACTGTCTGGTTTAGTTTTAAAAGCATAAATCCTCAGTACACATTTTCTCTCCCACACATTTAGACTTCTTCCTTCTCCCCTCCAAACACCTTCACGTTGTTCCCCTAAGATCCAAGTATGATTCTGCCCTACGGAATGAGGGGGACCATGATCCTTTTCACTTCTCCTCTGAATGAAAGCACAGCACGAAGAACTGTAGTGATGTTTATTCAGCTGTGAAACAGTCTTCCAAAGGAAGCAGCAGAATTGCTAACACCTGAGTCATTTTATCACAGTGACCCAAAGTACTGCAGAATGTACGTCCTCCACTAGCAGAGCCAAGCTGCTCCCGTCTTCTCAAAATCCTGTAACCCCATGCTCTCGTTTGAAGAATGCAAAATAAAATACAAATCAATAAAAGTTATGCATCATTTTCTCTTACTAGGCAATGAATGCCTTGTTAAGCTTCTGATTCTTGTTCTTTTCCAACCCATGTTGCATGGAAATGGGCTCAATTTCATGTCTTTCCTCTTGATAGGTGACTGTGCTTAGCTAGCAGGAAATGGACACTGGAGAACACATAATTACTGAGCGTCTTAGAATAATGAAGTGACTGGAATTCAACAGTTTTATTTTAATCCCCCAACACACTTTCCCAAGTACTTACTTATAAACCTAATCTTCTTGGTAAACTACTCTCTCTTCCATTTGTCGGGATGTCAGGTGCGTTTTTAATGTATTTACTCATTTAATTGGCACAGATATGTATCCACAGGAAACATGACATTTACAGTGCAAGCAATCGTAGTTCTAATACGCATGTTAACTATAGCACTTCTGCTGTATCATAAGTATAATTCCTTGGCCTGGAGGAGAAGCAGATATAAAAGATAGCAAATAAGGAATTAAATTCAGATGGCTCCATAATGCCCCCTACCTAGTATTTTCTCATGGTCTCACCCATTCTCTGCACGTGCCTGACAGTAATCATGAGGAGTGTGCACTTATTGACCAGCCAACCTGCAAAATAAGGTCCTGCTCGTGTTACTGGATTGCTAGCACTGCAATGGAATACATGTTAATGACCTAAATATTAAATCTTTTTAATTCATTTCATGTTGGTCTAAGTGCAGAAACTTTAGATTATGTCTAATTTTTTCAGTTTGGTTAACCTCCAAATGGTTAACCTCTTAAAAAAAAAAAAAAAAAGCATTTTTCTTTCTGGGCTTCCTCACTACAGCTGAAACTGAAAACAGAAGTGCCAGAACACCACAATAAAGGCTGCCCTTACCGTACTTCTGAACTGACTAGAAGAGACAGGAAGATCAAGAAACCCTGTGAGAGATAATAAAAGACAAGCACTTGAAAACTGAATTGTGATGTGGCCACCAGAAATACCACTCTCAGAAGCAAAAATACTTGAAAGTGCATCCCTAGAGAATGGACTGCCAAGCCCCAGCTTAGCAGCTCTGCTCTTTTTGAGCTAGATTATGCAAGAATCTTCTCTGAGCACATGGACAGAGAAAAGCAGCAGTGGCTTTTGTCAAGAATCAAGCTATCATGAAAATCTAGGAATTACCATATTAGATTAGGCTATGTCCCCTATCAAGTTCCTCTTAGCCGTCATTAGCCCCAGATGCTCCAAAGGAAGCAGAGACAGTACTATATATCATATTCCCCAGGAGACCTTTTCCCTGTTTCCATAGTCAGCATTTGGATAAAGTACTGAAAGAGCTCAGAGGAAATGCATATAACTTGGCCCCTCACTGGTAGGTCTCTGGATCCTTTCAGAGTAATTCAGGGTTAGCTCTAGTCCAAGGAACATGTCATTCGTAAATGTTTTTAATAAAGCAATGGCAGCCACGCACATTCTGCTGGGACAGGACAGGTTTGTGTTTCTGAGCTCTTGAACCATTTCAGTAAAAAACTGATGCACACCAGGATCTTTCTAAATGTCATATCAGGCAGTAAGAGATATTTTGCATGATGAGTTAATTAATTTTTTAATAAAAAAGAGTAATCCAACTAAATTTTTGCTATGAACACACACAACAGCAGCCTCTGCTCAAATGTTTATTCAAGATGAGTACACAGCACCGTTTTTTCCCCTATTACCTTTTGAGAGGCAGCAAGGCAGCCTCAGGCAGGCTGCTGTCTCCTTGGGAACGTCACTGGGGAGCTGTACCACTTCAGACTTCTTCAAAATAGGAAAACATTTCAAAACCAACCACACACTTTAATTACTGGCAATTAGAAATTCCTGGTTTTGTGTGTTTACAGCTGAAAAATGTTAATGTGTGCCAGTTGTGTCAGAAAGTTTGATTAAGCTCTTTAAACTGAACTTGAAAAACTTAAAAAGCTCCAAACACTCTATGATCACAGTATCTTGGGGGGCTTTCCAAAGTGACATGTAGATGTCAGAACTGCTTTAATAGTCTCCTCACTGTTCCCAGTGGACCACAGCTTGCCTTGCAAAGACACACACCCAACATAGTTGGCAGAAGAGATTTCTGTCTGGCAGTTTTACAAAGTCTAAGCAGCATGTTAATCACATCTTAAGGTCACTATCCGAATGGTAAAGTGGAGTTACAACCGAGGGTCAAATGAGTATACCTGGTGTGTAGTGGGGTATATGAGCAGCTATGAAATGAGATAAAGGTGAGGCTGTATGGGTTAGCTTCTTTTTCAACGCACAGCAGAGCACGTTAGTTTTCTTAGAAAATTAAAGACTGAAAGAAACAGCATCAATAAGAAAGTGATGTTAGACTAAGTTCATAAGCAAAATACAAAGAGAACAAAAGGTACTTTTCCTGGCCTAACAAAGGTGATATTTCCATAGATATGTAACGCTGATGATGAATGCTTGCTACAGAGCTCTCCATGTGTCATAAAATATGAGCAATAAAATAAAGTGAAAGAATTGAAAAGACAAATGACAAGCCTCTGTGCATCATTAATGAATGATGAGGGTAGAAAGGCAGAAGATAACCCCCCATGCATATAATAATGATGTCTTTGACTGGTGGTGCTTCTCTATGCCTGCACGTTTAATAAGATGTGTTAGAATTAAAATTTAAAAATCAAGTGCTCCATAAAATATGAGGAAAGAAGCAACTCTAGCCTAAGTTAAGATCTTAGCATTGTACATCCTATTAAAGAATGAGATGAGTTGATTTATGCAAATAATGAAGCATGGCAGTATTCTAATACTGATAACAACAACAAAAATCATACAGTCAGTAATCTCATGTCTCATTAAAGAAAGAATTTGGGTACTTAGCAAAGAGTTGGTAGACCACAAGAAACTATCTGTTACTGTATCAATTGACATTTTGTCAGCTGCTTTATACCTGAAGCTGCCTCAGACACCAGGTTAACTAGTAGGGTACTGTATTTTTCCCTAGGTATCACGGATTAGAAAGAAGACTCTAAGAGGTCACATTTTGCTTGTAACCCTGCCACTGCAAAGGAACTGAACACACTGTTTAATGAGCAAACCCCCACAGTACAGCCCTTTCAATATCACATGTACCTGCTAGAGGAGAAATGAAAGCACTAAGAGTGACAACTAACTTTTGCACATGTTTAAGAAGTGTTTGTATGCTGTGCTCTCTATGCCACTGAAATATAACCTAATGCTATCTGGCCCAACATGCCTTTATACTGGCAGTCAAAGCTGCATTTCACACTTTCTCCAGGATTAATGACATTATCCACTGTGTTCACACAGGCATCCTCAGACAAACACACACAAAACAGCTTTTCAGTTATAAATATTTTGGGGTCTTCTGAAACATGAGTCTTAAAAAGGTGATGTCAAAGAACTGGATGGGTGGCTTGGGACCCCTCAGCACTGGTCTCAAAAGGCAAGGAGACATGAGGAACTGTGGGAGATGAGCTGGAGCTCCAGCTCCTGGTAAGAGTCAGAAGGACATGCAGCTTTGTGCTCTTGAGCACAGGTGACACAGAAACAGAGTCAGATTGCTCTGAGATTGCAAGTCACAGCTCTGGAAAAGGGATAAAAGACCTGGCTATTTGCCTACCACAGTGAGGATAAAACCACATATTCAAGCCACAGAATCCATAAAATTGTGATCTTAGGGGGAAAACTGCAATGTCCAGTTTGAGAAGGATTTAGCAACCTCCTGAGAGATTACCAACCTCCTCAGCACTCCACACAGCAATACTGGAGCTGGTAGCTCCCCAGTTTATGAAGGGAGAGAAATTGCCTCTTATAAATCAAACAAGACACACGAGTACAGCTGATATTTTATCATCCTGTTGACTAAGAATTTAGTTCTTTCCCAAATATTGCCAATAAAACCAAACCAAAAGACACCTGGTTTTATTCTAATCACATCCCAACCATGCTGGGTTGTTTGTGAAGCATCCAGCACCATGGTTGGTGGGGTTTTTTTATTTGTAACTGCTATGGGTGGGTTAAAAAACGTGCGTTTTCACATTCTACTCTCCCTCTTTCATATCTACATGTACATAGCTGGGGTCACTTCCCAACCTGCCTTTGTCATCTGTCACATCACCATCATCCCCATGTCTCATTCACTCAGCTACTGAAAGTGCAGGAAAGAACAGGCAGTGATCTCCAGTAAAATATGCAACATTTTCAGTACTCCAGAAATTATAGGCACAAATTACCTTCCAGCCCTAACTCTATATTAAAGTTGTGCTGAAGAGCAAAGACACGGCAGATATTTCCTGGCCTGTCCAGAATTGGGAATGGCCCAGCTACCCTCAAAGTTGTTTTGATCCCGTGTTTTCAGACTTAGGATGGGTATTTAGCAAAGTATGCAGCAGTGTCTGTTTCCCGTGGGCTGGAGCCTCCAAGGAATATACACTTTTGAGGAAAAAGACAGGTAATTTTGGAAATGTCACATCTGAATGAAACAGTGAGTGCACGTTGCTTAGAAGTCCGGGATGTAGCTAAATCACGGCATGGGAGGCCCCTGACTCACCTTAACAACCATTTAGCAAGTGCCTTTGACTTAAATCACCAACGACCCAGTGGTTAAACCACAACAGCTTGAATTTCATTATTACAGCTGGCGCTAAACATTCAGACCAAAGTTGCAGGAACAACTAATTAATCTCGGAATTATTTTGTACTGTGACCTTAAAAACAATAAAAAACTGAATTAAAAAAAGTGCTGGTCACAGAAGTTTCTTGTAGTAAAGTAACCAGAATTAGAAACAGCATGACCACGATGGTACTCAGAAATGCCATTGCAGTGAGTTTTATACTGAATGCCAAGCACAAGCTGTGCCTCTGGAGAGTGTGCTGCAGGGGCAGAAAGAAAAGTGGCTGTGTGTACAATCAGATGATGAGGTGAGGCTGAAGTCCTGGAGGAGAAACACATCATAAAACAGGTTATGGAGTAAAAGCATGTCACATCTTTTAAAAAGAAAGACCCACAATCCATCATGCTATCTCTCATACCTTGACAGTGTTTTTCTACAAACACCATTAACAACTCTCTTTTTTTAACAACTCTCTTTTTGTTTCCCCTCCAAACTTTGTTTGAACTTAAAAATGGTGAAAATGTGCTTTAATGAACCATTGGTGTCTCTCAATGTCTTCCAGGCTACGTCTACTCAATTTACAAAGCAAATTATTTTCTTTTCTCCTTTTTTTTCCATGCTGCCAGCTCTGCAAATGCAACCTGGAATCAGAAGTCTGATCCTAAGGGCTCAGGTATCATCACCAATAATAAAAATCTGGTAACTGAAATTTACCTGAGGGTGATGCTGTTAATGTGCCAGACAGAGCAAAAACCAGCTGACTTTCCCACAACTGTAGTGCCTCTTAATTGTTAGCAATTGTTAGCTCATTTCCGTTAAGTAAGCAGATACATCAGACACATAGGGAGCAGGTCTAAGGGGTGAGTGCCATTGTTTTGTAGTCATTTCCCTCACTGTAATGGCATTTAAGACGTTACTTGAAGAATGAGAACTAGAAGTCGGATATGCATGTGAGCACTGTGTGAGGCAGCTGGACTAAGAAAAGCATCTGGCTTTTATACAATAGAAATCTTAAACCTTAAAGCAATTAGAGGTCTTTAAAGTAAGGAACCCGGTTCTGTTCCTCAGTGAACAGCCAACCTTTGAAGGTCTGCAAGAGGAGGAGTCCACCATCCAAACTCTCAGTAGTAAACCACCAGCTATTTGTCTTAATACACTTGGAAAGTTCTTGGTCAAAACACAAAGGTTTTTGTTGTAAAGAACTCATAATATTAAGGTTCTCAGTTATGCAATTTTCCTTAGGATCTAGAAATTCCAGTTTACTACATAATGAGAAAAAAATATTTTTATCAGTATTTTCTACATGAAAGGCCTCCAAAAAGTTCACTCGTGACTCACAATATGGAGAGAGGAGAGGCAGGACCTTTAGATCACAGGGGCTGAGAGAGAGAGAAGCTTCTGCCTATGCTTCAGGGTTAGGGTATATTACACATCATCTGAATACACATTGCTGCATAGCTCTCAAAATGAAAGACAAGTAACAGAACTCACAAGGAACATTAGATGCCAGTAAGAGGGTAACGATTTTTCCACACAGCCTTGCCTATTCACACTTCTATTATAGCAGTGTACTAACACTGGACAAGTTGACTTGGCCAGTCCAAACTTGCTGTTTGGTGGAAGTGGAAAGCAGAACGAATGCAGGAAAATTTAAATCCAAGACCTGGTGTCACGGGAGAGAAAAAGGCAAACTTCTTATGAAAAGAACTTGGAGAATGGCGAGTAAGAACTTTACTGAAATCATATTTTAAAATTATTTTTATCCAGCTGAATGGCAGAGCTTGTCACTTCTGTGTAGTATAAATGACTGAATAGTTGGGATGAGCAATAATATCATGGCAGATTGAGTCAAGCCAAGATTTGATTCTTAGCTCTCCTACCAATTCATGCAGATAAATCATTCAAAGTCTTTGTGCTTTGACTTTCCCATCTGAGAAAGGAGATATTCAGCTTAGTTCACAGAGGTGTTGAAATGTTGATCATTTTTATGCACACCACAATGTGAACTCATTGGGTGAAAGGTGCTTTGGAAGTATTCAATATTTTTCTTGCTATTATGCCTGCTTTCCTCTTTGTACTGTTTATGAGTAGTGCTATTCTTTTGACTGAACTTCAGCCCATTAGAACTTGACAGTATAGATTTTACATTTTTTTGCAATGATAAATGCATTTAATTTTCTTCAAGCAAATACATTCCAATTCAGCATTTAAGCATAAGACTAATCTCTCTTGTTTCACATGACTATTGAGTAAAAACAAGTGCTTAAGAGCTTTGTTAAACCAAGGCCATAAGAGTTTCTGCAAGAATAAGCAGCAATTGGCAGTCAGACCCTGTAATTTGAAAAGAAGTTCTCTTCCAAATCTTGAAGACAGTATCAGTAATTGGTTGCCATCCCACCAGAATGGAAGTGGTGTAGTATCTGTACACACAAGTTTAAAACAAACAAAAAAATAAAAAAAGCCAACCAAATTTCCTGTCATAGTTTTGACTCTTCCTCTAGAGCTGCAATATCCCCTGTTGTATCTTGCTCTAACTTTGGAGGGGAAAGCAGCTCTAATTGCAGGTCTAAGAAGTTTCAGGGAAGAGACGGATTCTTCCCTTCACCAACCTTACAGGGACCAGGTTTTCTTTTGCAGTTATACCAAGTGTGGTGCATTTCTTAAAGGTACGAGAAGCTCATACACCCAACAATGTCTCTGGCTGTTTCTGCTGTCTTCCTGTTTTACACATCACTAGTAGCTACATTTCTTACACAATCAAAAAATTGATCCAGAGTATAGAGTTTTGTGCAACCTATGAGGTGTAAATTAATGAATTCCTCTAGAGTACATGCAGCAAAATGAGCTATATCCATGCATATTTAATTGATGCAGATCTGTATATTCACATTAGTAACAAATGATTGCTATGAGTCAGTTCCCATGATATCTGCAATAAGCCAGAAAGCAATATAAACAGTGCTCACTTAGACTGGTTTTCCTGAGATATTCTATCAGGTCAGCAGCTCGCTGTGCCAAGGGCTGCAGTTTGTAATCTGCAGCATTGCAGATTATTAGGATTTCATCTGACTTCAGTATGAATAGGTTTCCTTGATCAGAACTAAATCCAGAAGGCTGAGGATGATGTTTGGGGTTTTTTTTGTCCATATCAAAACTTTGAAATCTTGAGATCTGATGAGCCAAGCAGCCTTAGCCCCAGCTCTACACACAGTATCAGGGAACCTTAAAGAGCCTGATGAACTTATGTGAAACGAGTGAAAATGGAAGTTTCTGTGCATACAAGAAATACCTGTGAAATAGCCTAGACATAACAGTCTACAGGTAAGTCAGAGTAAGATTGAAATAATAAGCAACATACACATAAATACTCCTTGAAACAAAACCTAAAGGTATTGGGTCAGTTCTTTTAGAAATACAGTCAAAATTAACTTATGCACAACTGGCAGCAGCAAATGCTGAGAAAGGGGTGCTATGAAAGGAGTGGAGATGGAGGACTGGGTCTCGGACCAAGAGTGTGAAAAAAGCTTCTCGTCTTAATTTATGACATCTCTGTAATGGTAAATAAATGGTAAATGGTAAATCACTTATTTCATTCCCCAGAGAAGCCTGAATGTCCTCCCTCCCCCTTGGGAACACAGAAAGTTGGGTTTTTTAAGATTATAGATTTCTCATTTGCAAATTACCTGAGAGAGATTTGTAGACTGCAGGCACAAGCACCAGAGTAGTGGACAAAAGCTCAGTAAAGAGGGTCCAGAATGTAGCCAGTGCTCTGGGTAAAACACCGTGTCTCATCTCAGGTGACACAAGGACTGCCATTCCCAAAGCTACTCAGGAGTTCAAGCAGAAACAGATAATTAACTATGGATGCTGAGGTTGCAAAGACAATGCGAAGAGCTGAAACCAAGAGGACTTGCAGCATCTTAAAGTATATCCCTTCCTGGAATAGGAAGAAGACTCCATCACAGATGGTAATGCAAAAAAATAAAATGAAGGAAATGGTAATACTGTGGAGACACTGCTGCACCATAGCAAATGGCATGTTTTCAGTAATGCCTTTTAATCCATCATTGCACACAGAAGTTCCCACTGCTTATTTTACTATCATCAAAAAACCATGTATTGATTTGCTTATGATCATAATTCCTAATTCAAATCTCTCTGTATTACATCACAGCAGAGGGGAGAAAAGTAAATCCAGAAATAAAACCAAAGTAAATCTCCATTTAGATTTCAGTGTAAAACCTTAAGCACTTTATTAATGAAACAGAGGAAAAAAATGCATGATCTTTATTTTGTTGGCAGCAGTAGTAATATTATCTAATATCATCTTAAAATCAGGGACAAAAACCAGTATAAAACTTGTGCCAATGCCCCTAGAATCAGTCTTCCTGACAGGAAAGTGTAGACATACTGTATGGCCCATCAGGTTGCCTCTGGAAATACTTTAGCCATTTATTTGTCCTGTATTAATAATGGTCAAGTATGAAAGAAATTAACAGCTCGTAAAAAACATAGGAAGTGTAATAAAAATGTTGAAAGACAAAAAGTTGGAATTTAATCCTTTTATAGAAACATTCTCACTGACCATTAAAATGCTGCCTTTATTCAGTTGTTCCCATTAACAACTCGCACAGACCACTAAAGGACGGGCAGGTGGTGTCGCTGGTTCAGGTTTTCACTCTAATGGAGGTTTCCCTTTGAACTCAATACCTCCAGCCCAACCACCAGGGGCTGGGAGACTTTCCTCACTTCTCCCCTTTGGGATTCCCATGGTGCCCTTAGGTTTTTCTCCTTTTTGGCATCTTTGAGGCTGTGATTCTGTTCCTGAGATCTCCGTGATGGACCAGTGACCTAGTACGCCTCGTTAAAGGGAAAGAAGCTGACCTTGATACCTAATTATACAAGAAAGGAAGCCACTAAATAAAAGCATTTGAGCCTGATTTACTTCACAGCCTGCTCAAACAGCTCCTGCCACACCTGCAGTGCTGGGAACTGGCTGAACGATCTGGGTATAGACACTGAACACACTTCTGCACATCTGAGCTGGAAAATAATTCAAAGCTTTTCTAGTATGATGCCACAAAATACTGCTCAGCCAGAGGAGACTGCAATTAGGTGACATTTACTTTGGTTTAACATCCTGGAGGTGACCCAAGCCCAGCCCCAGCTGCCATAACAACGGCTGGATGTGCAGGAACAGCCCAGTGGTACCAACACTCATATACAAATACATCTGCTAGCCAAACAGCCTTAAATCATCAAATATGAGTAACAGTGTAATGCAGCAAATTGACAATAAAACAAAAGAAAAAATCTCCAAATAAAAGTCCGCCATGATTGTGCCCACGAATTCAATTTTAACAGTTTACAAATTGTAGGTTTTAGCAGTTGTTTGAATTACTGCGTGAAAAGTTAGTAATATAAAACCAACTAAAAACTTTTTGCAACATTACCAGAAGCAACCACTGAAGAAATCAAGTAATGTCTCCTTTCCAGGGAAGTTGTTCTATATTTATAAGATATATTTATATTTTTATATTTATAACTAGGAAATTATTGCCATTGTAAAGGTAAAGATGGTAACTACAGGTGATTAAATGTTCAAAATTTCTCAAACATATTTTTTTTCAGCGACTGATGAAAAATTGTGAATCATATTTTCATACTGTTAAATCATTCCTATAGTTAGTAAATAAGACATTTCTGAATTTTTGCCAGCTTGTAGTGACTAATTTATTTAAATGCAATTTTTTCCATTATTCATCTCCCTCTCAAACCAACGTTACTGAAAGATCTTGATGTGTCTCGTTGACCAATTTCCCTTAGTTGTAAGGGAAGTTGTAAGTTTAAATTGTAAATTTTGTTTAATTTATTAGCTTTTGTATATGTAGCAGGTAGTTATTCTTGTGGTTGGTTTTGTTTGTTTGTTTCTGATGGTAAGATCATAGATTGGCCTCCATATACAGGATGAGGAAATTTAGGAAGTCCAAATAATCACTTAATCTAACAAAAAGGAAAACCATCCCTTAGTAGACCAGATCAGATGCTAAACCTTAAAATACAACCCAGAGTCGTAAAATCCAAGCCACAAATGTCCTCTGAATTTTTACCCTGAGAAGGCAGAGTAACCAGCAAGACTATGAAGTCCAAAGAACTTCAGGGGAGTCACGGCAGCAATGGGATAGCAGTGTAAGTCCCCTAGATAAAAAAAACCCAAACATATTACATAGGAAATTCATGTGAATCAAGGCATACAGTAAGACCAAATAAACTGAAACAACTGGAGCTTCCATAAGAAAACCATGTTCCCTGGCACAGGAGATTTAATCTACAGCAGTATATTCTGCTACATATTTGCTTAAGACCAGTCCAGCTATCACAACATGGGCCAGAAAGACATGTAACTCACCACTGCACCAGGCATAACTCTTCAAAAATACAGGAATTTCCCCTACATTGTCTAGGTGAAAAAACTGCCTCAGTTTCCCTTTATGTGAAATTAGAATTCTCCCACTGCCTTGATAAGGGTCCTGAGTCACTACCTGATCCATACACAGCATTTTAACACCCCATCTCTATAAATAATAAATGAGTATGTAAGCATCATACAAAATTGTGTTCTTTTTTTTTCCTAGCAATATAGACATTTTAAAGTATATGAGGATTTTAGGAGAAAAGGGAGGAGGAGGGGGAAGCAAATGACTGCAGGCCCCTTGGCCTTACCATTTTTTCAGAGTCTATAACAACAGGGACCTCTCTGTTTCAAAAAGAGCCCATTCTGTTCTCTGAATCTCCAGTAATGAAATGGAATTTGCATTCAGCATACAGCACTAGTGGTCAGAGGGAATCACTGTCTCCATCAAAGATTGTGCACTTTAAATCCTTTGCTAGTTCAACTGCTATATGTTTGATTTTAATTAAAGTTCTGTCATGAATTATAAAAGACCAGATCTTCAAAGTCATTAATTAAGGCCCCTCGGTGTCTGAATGCTAACATTATAATGACAAGTGGGATGTACAGTGCCTATCAACAAGCAGCTGCATGGCAGCAGCAGCAAAGCAAGCAGAACTATTATTCTGACATGTTCAGGATTGCACTTGCCTATTGTTACGGCAAAGAGATCTCCCATGAATACAGACAGTGGTAGGGAATAGCCAAGCTTCGGCGTGGCACTGTTTTGTAAGTAATGCGCCTCTTCCCAGAATTTGAGAAATGGGTCACTCAGTGCAGCACTCCTCGGCGCCTGCCTCTGGAATTGGAAAAGCAGGAATTGCATAGCTCTGTACTGTAGGGCTTAGGAGCTGATCACACAATCAAATCAACTTAGCTCTTGCTCTTACTATGTATGTAATAGTGGCTACCTTACTAGCCAAAGGCTAGATTCCATCGTGCTTACTCACAGCTTTCACTGTGAGGTGCCTCACTAAGATCAGCAGGCTCACTGACAAAATACAACACAAGCCAACATCAGTACGGATGGCAGGACCTGTCCCAGTGTTAGTTATCACCATGCTGACTTCATCAAGTTAAGCGAATACAGAAGCATTGAGACCTCATTCTTCTGCTGAGCCACCAGTGACCTGGAGTTTCTTTTAAAGGCAAATTAGTTCTGCACATTTTATCCACAAGATCCAGTTGATTTGCAAGCAGAGAAGCCATTGGCCAGATGTCACTTCACCAACTGAAACAGGAATGAACACAAAATATCTGGGTGTTTTGCATACGTTGCGACCAAATGGGCAAAAGGGACAATCTCATTTGTAAATCACTGTGGAATTGGATGCTTGAAAATAAGGGGATGAGTCAATATGTCAAAAGGGAGAAAATGGAGAAATATAAAATCAGATACCAACAGTCTATGTTTTTCTTTGAAATAATACAAACCGTTGCACTTCATGTGTTCAGCAGGGTGCTTGGGTTTGCACTAGAAACAGCTCAGGTCTTCTGTGCCCTTTACAGATGCACTGTCCTCAGAGAATCCTGATAACTCAAAACTGAAAAATCCTTACTCAAAATCAGCTTGACTCGTTTTGCAAAATAAAGGTTTCCTCTTACCCCTCTGCGGTTGAAAGCTTGACACTAAAACCTTTTTCTCACCTGACTGATGAGGAGCAGTTTGACCTTTGTTTTCTCTCTCCAAACCACTGGTGGCGGGGGGCAGCCAGCCCTGGTGGAGCTCACAGGCAAGGCCCTGGAGGAAGCCAGAGCCAACTTCTCACTTGAGCTTTTCTTTCCTGGAGCAGGTTATCCTGACCAATAGATTTCCTTCAAGTTAACAGCCCTATAAACTACAAGCTTCAGACTCATTCTGAAAAACATTATCAGTACACACTTTCACAATATTCTACACTAGCTGTCCAATTTATGATCTCAATTATTAATTGTTCTTGTATAGAAACTATTTCTCTGAGTATTTCACAGTTTCACCATAAGGAATTCTTTATATTGTGCTGTATTTATGATGATTTAGGAATATTTCCCCATTCACATCCCTCGTATTCTTAAACTGCATAACTTTTAGTGAAGGCACTATACTTTCCATTTCACTGGCATGACACATTCACCGAAGACACATTTCAATCAGTGACCTTAACAGTTAATAGGTCAGGCATATGCTGTTTACTATAATCAGTCTCTAAATGGACATACCTAAAATACATATTTTTTAATTATATCTATTTTCTGTCTGAAATTCAGGGCTGACAAGTAGGCAATGACCAGCTTCAAATAGAAGTGTTTGAAATGAGCTTCTAAGCAAATTCCCAAAGTCTTTATGATTTCTGAACTACCTAGCCAGCAGAATGGTCAACAGGAATGAGCAGTCAGAACACCCTGAATTCAAGTTACAAGAACTCACCAGATATCACTTTATCCTACCAATACTTGAAATGAAAATAGTTAAACCAGGTAAGAACTACATTGGGAAAATGTGTAGGTACAAGAGGATAAATTTCTTACTGGAGTCTGCATTTTAAACCTTCTTACACTATCTGGCAGTGCTAAGTAGGCACAAAGAAGTTTGTTCTGGTGACATGTGTAAACTTGGCCTGGGGTTTTGCCCAGAGTAGTTCAGCAGATTTCCGCTGAACTAATTCACCCAACAGCAGCTTTGCAATGCCAATTAACACCAGCTGAGGACACAAGCAGGAATTTCTGGTTCAGGCAGAAGCATAATGAACAAATGCAATGGAAAATGCTTTGTCGATTTACTTAAAATTCATTTCTAATTTAGTAGCAAGCTAACAAATGAAATCCATGTGTCAACGGAACTTCAGATCCTTGGGACCTAACTTCCCAAAACAGAAGGGATGAGAGAAACAAAAGCAAAAATATAATTGCTACCTTAAATCTGAAAATAACATCTGGTACCAACTGTTGACCCTTTGTACACTGTCCCGCTCTCACCCCCCCACGCGCACACACACACACACACACACTGATTTCCAGCAGTTTAAAGACTCCCTCATGTGGTGGTCAGATATGGTGAATTAGATCACTGGTGTCTGAGCCACTCGCTGAGCGGGCAGAGAGCATATTCAGATAATAAATGATGTGGATGTTTAAGGCTTACATTCTGCTAGGATCAACCCTTCAACATACATGTCTCAGATAAGCTCACTCGCCTGCAATATAAATGAGTTCTTGCTTAAGTTATTAATCTTTTAAACTCAAATGGGGACTGCTGGGACTAATCATTGCTTCCTAGAGACGACTTTACTAAAACAGATAAACTACTAATGTTACGCCTTTCTCTGTTCCTACAGGGACACATGTCTCCATCAGTCAACTGCAGCAGACACCCCTATTTCTGTTAGAGGTACTGAATGGCAGATCCTCAGAGCTCAGTGTCTTTCCAATGCCGAACACCAGAAAGAATGTAGTCCCTTAGTATATTAAAACTATTACTTGTATAGATGCTCCATCATCAGCAGAGGTACCACTAAGAAAGAGCAGTAAAATGATCCTCATACACCTCAGGTTCAGTGAGGCTTCTGTCTGGCACTCAACTGGCAGCCTTGCTACTTTCTACTGCAGTGCCCTCCAAGTCACACATGGCAAAATGCACCAGAATCCCTCCGTTAGCTTATTCCAGGCTCATGCTTTCTTCTGTAAGCTCTTTGGTTTCCTGGTCCTCAAACTCCTCTTCCTCAGACCAGAAGGAAGGCACTGTGCAAAGGAGAATGAGTTACAAGACAATCCTGGAAAACTGAGATGGAGCCAAAGGCCTGGCTAAACTGGACCTGGGATAGTCGCACGGACAGCTTTGCTGAAGCTCTGGCAAACTTTTCCATCACCTGAGCTTCAGGTTTTCCAGTCCTTTAGAAGTTCTGAATGAAGCACTCTGAGAACATTACATTGGCTTTGACAATTTTAATTGGTTATTTCTTTTTCACGAATCCTGCTAAAATCAATGCAAGTTCATCTACATGAATCAAACTTTTGTTTTGCTTCCCAAACTGGAAGCTATAAACTGACAGCACAGAACCTAGAAGTAACAAATACAAAAAGACACATATACATGTACCACAGTACTTTACTTGGAGACACACATCCCGCTGCACCAAGTTATAGCCAGCTGCCTCTGTAATCAGGGCATCAGCTGCTTTCTTGAGATCTTAATTGTGCTGATGATTATTTATTTCTTCAGCCTAGCAACAGGTTTCAATTTAAAACACAAAACTCCACTATGAGTAAATCCATCATTCTCCCACGGGCTGTGCTCACTGAAACCCCGCCTAATGTATTCCTCTGCAACCACCAGGAAATCATCAGTTTCTGATAAAATTTTGGAATTAGTGACAGTAGGAATCACTACAGTGCGTTTCTGAAGGGATGACTACTCTGTCAGCAAATTACCCAGGACACCATCTGAAGTCTAATCCTGAAACTGCTGAGTGCTCCTGAATCGTTTCAAAAATAATTTTCTGAAAACAGAAAAACCCTTTGATAAAAACAGCATGTTAATACACGCTCATGTGTCTCTTATCATAGTCAGATCTACTGAGATATGTAGCTTACAGCTCACAAGACATCATGATTCCCTTTTTACTGTTATTACTGAAGTATGTCCTCAAAAGAGGCATTTGCTGTCTCAGACTGTGTGGTTTCTGCCATACAGTTCCTATTACTGCATGAAAGTAGACATTTAAAAATCAAATCCGGCATCTTACTCAAAGTAGATGGTTTAAAATTTTCAATATGGAGTGGTTCTAACATGAAACAAACATGGTAACTGGAGAGGAGCTTTGTATGAGAAATTAATGCATATATCAAATAAATATCTTACCTAATATGGAAGTTACATGCAGAGTTGAAATTATTTTTTCCACAAATACATAAAAGGCTGTAGTTTTAGTTATAACTGTGTTCATCATCTGTAGCTAATCCAGAGGTAGCACCTATGTAGGTAGACAAAATCTCTTGTAGAGTTAGTTATTAAGTGAAAGAACATCTAGGTGACTCTTTCATCTTTTCCATAAAGTTGGTAGATGGCCTTATGTTCCTTTCTCAGGGGGGCTTTTTCCCCTCCCTTTTTGTGTTATATTGCTTCTTTCCTTAATTTATAACTTCCAGGAATCTAGTCAGAAATCACTAATTAATGTTAGAGATAATATCCTCAGGGTACGGTGTGTTGAGGAATGTTTATTCACTAAACATCAAAATACATCAGTTCAAATGTTTCAGAGTCTGTCTCCCTGATTTTGAGCTTATCTAGTCTGAGAACAGAAAACACATCAAACCATGTCTTCTCAAATTCAGCATGAGTGGTAGGATCATGGAGTACCTGGGGCTGTAACAGACCTCAGGAAGTGACCTAGCTCAAGCGTTGGCTCCGAGCAGAGGCCTGCCAGCAGCAGAACTTCCCTGCTTTCAGGAATCAGCACCACTGCATTCCTAGCCTGAAAAAGCAGCACCTCTGCAGCACGGCAAGAACAGGATGATCCCATAGAGCTTAAAAAGAAATATAAGGAGATAAGAAACATTTTACCCTAAATTTAGTTGCAATACGGTAGAACCTCTACTCACAAAGAAGTGTCACCAGTGGTTATTTTGCTTTGCCTGTCTGAAAGAGGGCACCTCAGCAAGGATCTCATAAACTGCTATTGATCTCATGTGCTAATGGAAGGGAATGCCATTCACTTCTGTGGTCAGAAACTCAATATATAGATTCACTCAGTACCCATAAATCAAATTTTCCATTATGTATTATGTTTCCTAATTGAACATAACTTGCTTAACTGCTCACTAGCTGAAGCAGTACCAGCACAACAGTTTACCAGCAAAATTGCCATCAAAGACAAGAAACCACGCTTCACTGAAGGTCTATTCTGTTACTTTGGCAATTGTTTTGAGGAAACATATTTAGAAGGTGACCTCTCCCTACTCTCACTGTCAGCAAAGACAAGACACAAAACAAAGTGAGGTCTTCAAACTGCACAGACGTCAGAGGCCATTCAAAAATTCCCTCATCCATTTCTGATTTGACGTTCAACAGAACACCCTGAGAACTGAGCATTCACATTACATTTCGATGGGGCTTATGAGTGCATCAGGAATGTGCCAGGACTCATTTGGCTTTAAATGGCTTCACTGCAGTATCCTTCTCAATGAAAGCTGCTAAACCATCATAAATTACATTAAAATTCTTATGAAAATGACACGGTTCTTATGCTTTAAGATTTACAGCAGCCCTTGACCTAACACAGAGCACAGAGATAACTGTAGAATCTTGCGACACAACGCATATTTTCACTTGCTTAATTCAGGAGAAGCTAAGAGTAACTTGGCACATCTAGTGAAGACTTTCGTAGCCTTTGTTCTCTTAACAGTTTCACGTGGCCGGACACAAATACGAGCTGTCATCACAAACAAAGCAGGAGAGTCATACCCCACAACCAAGTGCAGGGCTGTGGAAAAACTGGATCATGTTTTCAGAACTGCCATTTATTAAGGCAACTCTTAGAAATTACTGTGGTTTTTTGCTGATGGGGGAAAGCTAAAAAAGAAGATGTAATTTCAAAGCTGAACCATTAGGGGAAAGTTGTTCACTGTAACTCAAGTGTCGCTGGAATCATAC
The DNA here is from genome assembly GCA_013398125.1 of Aegotheles bennettii. Lineage (NCBI taxonomy): Eukaryota > Metazoa > Chordata > Aves > Caprimulgiformes > Aegothelidae > Aegotheles > Aegotheles bennettii. The sequence goes on along the minus strand of VZRW01011297.1, from coordinate 115,927 downwards.
ATGCAAGTCTGAAAGGGCACAAATACAAACCTACTTGCTTATAAAGAAAGCTCCATTCATGTATGAAGTTCCTGGAAGTTCTCTTTCTTTCTTAAGCATTAAGTGCTGCTTCCCACGGCTGATTCACACAGCTGCCATGCATACTGCTGCTGGCTTGGGTTGTCAGTGGAACTGTATGGGCAGCAAAAGCTTCTGCTAATGCTTTCTCTCGAGCCCCTCAGCCCCCCCTTTGAAATCCTTGCCTTTATATAAGGCTATTCAGTTCATGGGTGATGGGGTGTAGAGTTAGCAAAATAGGTTGATATTAGCATGAATAAAAGAACTGTCAATATTAACTATTTACAATCAAATACCAAAATATTATGAGTAAATACCAAACACGAGCAAAGTATTTCCTTTTCACTAACAGCCCTATTTGGTAACAAGAGTAATTTCTGGAAAACTTTCATTTACCATTCAGTGGAAAGCTGTGACAACGTTTATGCTGACGCACAGCTCAGAGGAACTGTGATGGCTGGACTCATGTTTAATAGAAACTGTTCTATGACATTTGGCTGCCCAGAACACAGTTTGCATTCACGCAGAATTGCCAGCCTCCTGTCTTAAAAAGTCATGAGCCAAGCCCTTAGACTAAGGATACTCAGTTAAAAAAATATTCTGCTTGCAACAACATCTCAAAGCTGGCAATATTGTGAGTGTCACAATAAAAAGACTGTCCAAGACAATGGCCATATTTACACCAAAATTTCAGACTCAGGCAGCTGCACCAGAGGACCAAACGCCCAGCATAAGCAAAACTTGAATCTTGTACAACCCCCCTGACATCCATTATTGAGGATCATTTCTACTGCTGAATCTGCCTGATCACCTCTTACCCCGCAGATTTAGGTGATACACCGTGCCTGTTGGTGGCAAAGCCTCAAGCTTGCTCTAAACCCAAACAAGCCACAAGAATCTTATTCAGAGCTCTGCACGGAGCAGGGAGGGAGCGACGCTCACACCAAGCGAGCCCTGTGTACACAGACCTACAGTCTGTGCAGCCTAAGCAGGAGCGGGACAAGAAGCCTCACTCAGCTGCACTGGCCCGTGCAGGGTCTGCCTCAAAATCCATAATCAAAATGTTCACTGTAAGGCACTGTGTAGGAGTGTAACCACAGACGATTAAAGCAGATTATTATGTCTGTGGCAAAAAAATCAGGCTAAAAACTAATAGAAATACTTAGCCAGGAATATAACATTTACAGATTTATTTATTCTTTTATTTAAAATATATGTGGGACACTTCACCTTCAAGATTAAGTCAAATTTTGCTTTTTCTGCTCTCTGGCATAACTAAACACTTTCATGTATGCAAATGAGGAGAAAATGTGACCTCTTTCAGCAGTAATAAGTATCTGCCTGTTGCTACCTTAAAATCACAGCAATCACATCTGGTAACTGCCCTTTTCTCATGTTTCCACTAGTTTTCAGACTTCCTCTTGTGGTAGCTTGAGACTGCGCATCTGGATGTTTTAAACATACAAAGGAATTGCTAGAGCAAGCAAAAGAGAAAACGGTGCAGAGAGTTAAGATGTGCAGATAAGCAACTGGTGCACCGTGCAGCTAAAGTAACAGGCAGGCAGACAGGGAAAAGCTTTTTCCAAAGAGGAGAGCACAAGTTTAGGCAGAATGAAGACTCACATTGTCTGTGGCTTCGTTTTTAAAGTACTATTAATCCAAGTATATCTTTTTACCAAAACTTTAGCTGCACCGTCACCAATCATTAAGTTTCCTGGAGACAGCACTCCCAAAACAGACAAAGAACTAGCAGTGGTAAGTGTTGGTTTCATCTTTGCTCAGATTTATGCTGTTGTTTCATAAGCAGATGTTTCTTTCTTGTTTCAGCCGAGGCTGAGGAATGACTGTAGCATTCTCTCCCTAGAGTCTCTGGAAGTGCCTAGCTAACTAGCAAAGGTATCAGCTTTCAAAAGTTAAAACCAGAGCCAAGCAATGTTTCCTCTCTTAAAATTTTTAAAGCCAGCAAAGTTGTATTTTTTTCCGTAAGTCTGAACATACAAAATAATTTCATTAAATCATCGGGACTACAATCAAAAGATTGCAATTGTAAACGGGGACAAGGGCAACTAAGAGACATCTGATTTTTTTCCTTAAATCAAGTAGAAGTGAGAGCTGTCGAGACTCAATGCATGTATCACAGCTATCGGAAGTTTGTTTACCATGCTTTGCATAAACACAGCTTTAAGGGACAATTACAACCTAAAGCTGGCTCCAGTTTCAGAAGCCATTGTGATTAGTTTTGACTTTGAAAAAAAAATTTCACCAGAGGTTTAAAGAAATAATTTTTTCCAAATTCAACCTGGAACAAGAAAGGGAGTTTGGATTTCTGTGACATTAGCAAATTATAGCTATAACTCTGCAGTATCTCATTCTAACCTTATTTAAGCTCTGTGGACCTTCATAAAAATGACATTATGGGGAAGTCCATTTAAGGGGAGATTGAGATGGATTATCCTTATTTTAGCATGTAAATTATAGGCATTTCTCTTCTACAGCAGTAAGTCCATTTTAAGGAAGATTGAGATAAATTATTCTTATTTTAGGACATAGAGATTTGAAAGTTGGTCACTTTTCTTTAGGAGTTGGTGTGCATCTTGGGAAAGCTTGCCAGGTTAAAAAAGATGTGGGGGAGGGGAGAAAGAGAATTTCAGCTGGGAGCTGTGGTGGAAAGTTTAGGAAAAACAGACAAACTGACCCAAAAAGGGCACTCCTCAGCCTTTAACAAAACAAATTCAGCCAAGGTTTTGCCTTAGCAGCACAGCAGCCAGGGGATGGGGAGTGGGAGGCAGTGCATGAGGGAGAGAAGAGTGGGGTCCCGTGTGTCTAATAGTAATTTAACCACTCTTAAATAATCTGTTTTCTTAGACACAGCCAGGCTTTTATTCAGTAACAGCAATCCACATCTCCCCCATCTCCGTTTCTTTTGAACAACCTATTTATTATGTGTACTCAGAGGAAAATTACAAGCTGGTTTAACACTGTAGTTTTTCTTTGTCTTTCTTGTAGTATTCTTTGTCTTTCTTGTAGTATTCTTGGGTAATGATAACTGGCTGCCTTTCCCTCATACCCTCCATCGGAACAGCCCCAACACTCAGCATCAGAACACAAATTGCTATGTTGCAGCTGGACCCTGTTCCATTAATGGGCTGGATAAAATTCCAGATCACCACAGCTCCCTGCTGACTCTGGGGAAACTGAACTTCGCAGCCTAGGCCAAGATGTGGTTTACATAGACACTACATTTTCTTCAAGATTCTCTTCTCATAGAACAGCTGGTTATGTTCATTTCTCATCTTCAGTAAAATCTCCATTTTAGGAAAAACAGAGAGGGTAGCTTTCTAGTTAGGGTACTAGCAAGTAAAATTCTTTACCATGCCTCATTTTATATTTTTGGTTGTATGTCTTGCTCCCAAATCTAAAACAGTAAGAGCAGCATCCTGCTCCTTCAGCAAACTTCAGTTCTGCTGTATAGGCTGTATCATATCATGGTACCTTATTGGGAGATTCAAACAGAGGCATAAGAAATATCTCAAACCACATTAAAATGAAAATTGGGATAAGAACAGATCCACCAAACTGGCCTGTTTATGTTCTAATTCATTTCCCATAACTTCCACCAGGCCCCATTAATTATGAGTAGACGGAAGCTTAGTAGCAGCAAAGGTAAAAAACCATTCCATGTTCATTATTTGCCAGTGCCACAGTCTCCACTGGAGAAATACCACATCAGAAGTTAAAAAAACTAGGCACAGTCTGTGCTTAGTCAGTAGGTGGATGGAGGACCTTCTGGAAGAAAATGGTGTAACATCTTGATTAAATCCTTTTTCTGAGTAAGCTCTAAACCATTTCCTATGCAGTGTAGATGAGGTATGCCTGGACTTAAAGAGATGGTAAAATCCAGGCTTGACCAACTGCAGTCATCAAATATCCTTTGCTGTATTTTCTGATGTAGTGGTCCTATCCCTGGTCTCCTGAGTGAACTTCAGTGAATTAACTAGATACATAAAAGTAAGGTTTCCCTGGAAATACCTCCTGGCACGGGAACCAAAATGGGCAGTCATTTTGTCAGGCTTCTTGTAATCCTCTGTTTGAAATAATTCTCCCCGATATTTCTGATACATTTTTGGCAAATATACCTTTACCTTGTTTAGGATGTTTCCCTACCTTGGATTTGCAGTTAATATTTTGGATACAATATCTAAAGGATGCTTCTTCCTCTGCTACAGACCATTTTACCGGAAAGATCAGTAACTTGTAACCTTCCTGTCTAACAGCTTCACTGGCAAAGGCATCTCTCAGCTCTGTGCCATTCTAAGCACCACCTTGGATGGCCTACACACCCATTTGGGAACACCTGCCATTTGACATGGCTGTAGCTTTCCCTTTAGGGCTAGGAATAAAATACTGCAAACTCTGCGCAAGAGAACCGTAAGATTCACTTTACTGGATGGATAAAGTCTACAACTCCACATAGTTTAGTCAAGCTGTTTAGAACCTGTAAATGAAAATAATCAGATAATGATAGGTTATTATCATCATAGAAATACCTAAACTAACATCTTCATTCAGGTCCATTTCCCTACTCGTCAATGAGGATATAAATTCAACAATCTAAATCTGTATGTAATCTAAACAGCTTGACTGAGCCCATCTGTGCAACAGTCCAAGCTGAGGCAACAGCCTGAGCTGCAGGTTTTCTCAACTTCAGTCTGGATCCAAATACTGAATCCAAACCCTCTCGCTAGCCAGCAGTCTGTTATATGGCCGTGTTCAGGTTTGGTAGTCTCCAGTTAGGAACAGAGCTGATAAAGAATTTTAAACAGTTGCTGAAGATAAAACTGAAAGTTTTCTCATTTGCTCCTTGTCACTCTTTCATTTGAATAACTTTGTTTCTGTGTCAGGTTTCATCATGTGCTAGAGACTGCCATTCATCCTCTCAGGGTTGGTCCCTATCCCAAGAAGCTCACAGTTTTGCTGCCAATCAATGCTGAACTTAAGGGAAAAAATACTGAATAGTTTGTGTGATCTCACTTGTGTTTTGCATAGGAAGTGGGGACCATGTATGGACAATCATGACCACAGCTGTTTATCTACAGTTTGTTTAACATAAATATTCAACTTCTCAACACACATCTGAACGTCATGGCTGCTTAACTGGAACAACTGCCAGGGCACAGACTAAGCCATTGCTCCTCCAGGATTAGAGGCAGCAGCAAGCAACAGTCTTTTTTTTAACTGCACTACACCTGCTAATTAGGTCATACTGATCCCAAGGGAAAGTGGAGGAGACTTGCATAGGTATTATTTTAGATAAGAGATTAAAAGAATGGATTTGTGCTGCCTTTTTGATCCTTTATGACCACTGTTTTCTAAGGAAAGATAATTTTGTGATCTGACCCCATGGTTGTATCAAAAGGATTAGTCAGCCATAATCAGCTGGAGCATTGCATGGAGTTTTAAGTATTTTAAGATATTGATTGGCTGCAGTGCCCAGGCAACTGAGGTGTTCCCAAAGACCACCTTCCTCAGCACTTTCCAATGATGAACTCAAAAGCAAACACGCACAACTTTCAAATAGCTCTAGGTGGTTTGAATAAACACTGGGTTTTTTCTTTTCAATTAACGTGGTTGCATTTTTGTAGTTGCTTTGATACCTTGACAAATTTCTCAATAATCCATTGAGTCTTCCAAGAAAATAATAATACACAAAATCTAAAACTGTAAGCAGATTTATACATCATAAAGAAACCAAAAAAGATGAACCCATTTTTACTTTGTAGTTCTACATTAAAGCTCTATGTTCTACTTACTAATAAAGCTATTCATTAAGTAATAGCTAATAGTGGAAATGATTGCTTAATTAGCAATGTTGTGTGATCAAGGATGGTTTGTGTCAATTAAGGAGATTCTGCTGGTCTCTCAGTTACTAATAATAGTAATTTTGAAAAGAAAACTTGCAAATTACAGATGGGAAGCTAACACGGAATTACAGTATTTATTTGTAATGATTACCTATTCCTTTTATGAATTTTAAAATCTTTGTTCTGTGCTTTTTTTTCAAGCAATATCTGAATAAATACTATGGGTGCCCAAAAGACAATTGCAACTTATTTGTTCTGAAAGACACTTTGAAGAAAATGCAGAAATTTTTTGGGCTGCCTGAAACAGGAGATTTGGATCAAAACACTATTGAGACAATGAAGAAACCCCGCTGTGGTAACCCTGATGTAGCCAATTACAACTTCTTTCCACGAAAGCCAAAATGGGAGAAAAATCATATAACATACAGGTACTGGCTGGTGATGTTGGGTTTTGCTCCTACGTAACCTTCTAAGAACCAATCAAACAAGACACTTAGAAGTGGAGTAGCTGCTTAAAGGGCTGGACAGGACTTCTTGAATTAAAATATCTTTGTGTTATAGATGCTTTAGCAAACATCTCTGAAATTTTAAATTGTAAAATTTCAGGAATAATAATCTAAAACTCAGCTTTACAGTTCTGGTTGAGACTGACGAGATTTGGGGTTTGTTCTTTGCTCTTTGCAAGTATCCTAAGGGAACTGGAGCAGGAGTATCTCACCTGCCCACCTGCTCGGCAGGCACCAGAATACTTACTTATTGACTGCAGAGGCCATGTAGGAAGACCAACTCCTCCACATTCAGTAGTCATAAAAATGGAGGTCGTTAAATAGATTTCAAAACAAAACAATAATATTTCAGATATATACAGACATGTTTTAAACCAAACCTATTGCAATAGTTTTGGCATGTTTTAATTCTTATTCTTACAAGACAGGGACCAGTATAGCTCTCAGTGAAGTCATTAAGAGAAAAATCTCATTACCTTAGGTGGTCCAGGAACAAACTTTAAGCACCAATGACAACACAGAGCAGGTTTGCTTGCTGCTTGACTTGGTCTTCTGCTTCCTCACAAGTTATGACTCAAAGCATCCCTCATGCTGCGACTAGCCTAAGGGACACTGAAAAAGCCCGTGGCAGCTCTCCCAGCCCCCATTGCTGATGTGCTGTTTCTGATTCTTCCTCATTCTCTTTAGTTTCCCTCCCCATGCACAGCTTCAGCAGCAAAGAATTGGGAACTTGCCATTACATGGAGGTTAGCTGGCTATAACATAAGGTACTAAGAAGTCAAATTAAAATATATGAATATGAAGAAAACAAGAGTTTGTCCCTTTCTCATGTCAGGCCTGTGGTTCTACATGCTTTTACCTCCTATTTCCCCAAGTATCCCATTGCCAATGTAACCAACACACCAGTAAAGAGTTAGCATTCAACTGGGATGAGACAATGTAGAGCTGACTACAAAGGTGAGGGAGAAAGGCTGGATTTTTGTTATTATTAAAGAGCAAAACAATCCACACTTGAAACTTTCAGAACATTATTGAGCTCTTTCTGGCAAACAAATCTTATGTATCAAGATGTGCTTGTATGTTCATGTCTAAAGTGACAGCATGATCTGCAAGCGAGGTGCTCTACAAAAATTAAAATTTCAAATCTAATGGAGCAAAAGGACAAAGTTCCAGCACCTGAGCACTGATGCAACACCCTGAGTATTTTTTACAGGGCCCACTGCCATGCAGGCTTTACATACAGCCTCTGGCTATATAATTTTCTTCATGCTGCTATGTCAGTTCCAAAGGGAAATAAATACTAAGTGCTACATCTAAACACAACTTCTAAACACATTTTCTTAATTAATAGAAAGTGTCTAGATCTCACATGGAGCAGCATTACCTCTTAACTGGCTTCACTACTGAGTCTATTCAGCATTTTGATCAGTAAACAACAAGTACTGGGAGGGGGTTTATGTGGTATTTAACTCTTCCTTTTACCTCTAAGGATTATAGGCTATACCCCAGATTTGGATCCAGAGACAGTAGATGATGCCTTTGCTCGAGCCTTTCAAGTCTGGAGTGATGTCACACCGCTGAGATTTAACCGAATAAACGATGGAGAAGCAGACATTATGATTAATTTTGGCCGATGGGGTATGTATTTCTATTTTTACATATGGTTTTGGTTTTATTCCTTTCATTAATTCTTAGTATTGGAATGATCTAGTCTCAATAAGTAGTACCCGTGAGCGTTTCTGGCAAACCCTGTCCTAGTTTGCACTTGGCTTATGCAGGCTAAGATCTAATTTCAGTAAGATTTTTTTCTTTCTTATACATGAGAGAAAGAGAAGTATTTATACAGTATCCTTGCACTGTATTTATCTTTCCAAAAGAGAATGGCTAGGGGCAACATTGTATTTTTAAATTTACAAATCAGAAATAGAACTGGGAAATATTGGTTCCGATCTTCGGATGATGTGAGCTGGCTTCCCACCACAGAAGAGAATGCCATTGTACTGTTCATTTATAGCTCTGTACTCAGTTTTCCAGTGATAGTGGTGGAGGTCCTAACATATTGGAGCTTAAAAATGGATTTGTGACTTTCAATTTTGACTCCATAGCTGGTCTCCGTTCTTTAGCATAGCAGAATGCAGGCTTTCAATGCATTCTTTGGTCTCGAGGAATGTAAAAATATGGATCGTAAGCTGAGTTATGGTTTGAGTCCAGCTGATAGGTGGCTTGATTATTTTCATCATAAATGCCTTCTCAATTAATTTTGGTTTCCCATAAAAAGAATGTTTGTAGCTTTTCAATGTAAATCTGGGGCATTTTAACTTCTTACAGACAGTCACAGAATTTTTAATACTAATGAAGATACTTGTGCAGCCAGTCACTTGGGAGGTAGACTTTGGAAGTGAAGTGAACAGTTCAAAGAATAACTGAGCTCTTTGTAAAAGCCTCCATTTCAAGCCAGTCGTCTTTGCTTTAGCTACTGATGAGTTGACCTCAAAAGCTTCAGAGATTCTGTACAAAACTCAAAACTTCAGATCCCCATCCAGGCTGGTTTGGTTAGCAAAAAAAAAGGAGTCTTATAAAAGCAGAAGTGTTTCTGCTGGTTTTAGCACTTGCTGGTGATAGTCAGCTCAGAAGCAGTGGGCGAAGAACTTCTTCCCCGTTAATTCATTCCTATGACTTCACTGCATGTCAGATTCACAGGAGCTGGGACATCCACAAGGTTTTTCATTTTCAAGCTCTCTCTTAAGCAAAGGATGTACTTTGAAATAAATGGGAGTAAAGCATCTGTCAAAATCTTCTCCTTGACAACTGACACACTAGTCTATTGAAATGAATGAACTGCATCAACAGAGTGACACCAGCCTGAAATCAGTGTAACAGAGCAGAGAATGAGGCCTGTGTATTTAGGGCTCCTGTTAAATGGCAAGACATCAGACCAAAAGGCCTGAAATGATGCAACTGGAGATGCTGGCAGCCAGCTTTGATGCACAGGTCAGTGGGGTGGGAAAGCTATGAATACCAGGGTTATGCCCTTGCCAGCCTGCCTTACCCACATGCAGTGTACTTCCAAGAAAAGCCTACAGTGTAATAACAGGAGAGCTACTTAACCTGCTGCTGCCCTGAGAGCTGCCTGAGTCTCAGAGTGGTTGATGTGAAGGAGGAATAGGCTCATTCACAGGACTCTGAGCACTGAATAAGAGCTAGATTTCCAGAGGCACTCAACTGCTTGAAGTAGTTAGTAACCTGCACAGGGAAAAGAGCACAGCAGGCTGAGGTGCAGCAGCAAAGAGTAGACTGAAAAATAAATCTGCCTTTACTTTCCAATCTCTGTGTTGGAGACTGTTATGAATGATCTGAAAATACCTCTCATCTACGATGCTTACTTTAATGCTTACTTTACAGCTCTTACCAGTCTCCACTGAGAAATAGCAGTGTGCACGCAGCCATACATCTAATGTACAGCATTTCACTGTTCTTCACTGTCTGATTCCTTTCCACAATACTTATAAGACATAAAATAACATGTTGTCACAACTGCAGTATTGACACTTAATGTTCTTTGTAAGAACTGGCTTTTTCTGGTTCAGTCTTCCAGCACAACCCATACCAACAAACTCATTCACCAGAGTATTTTGCTGCTGTCTTGGATGGGAAAATACACATGATAATCATCATTCATGTATAATCTCTGACAGAGTTAAGGTCACTAGAAACCTTTTTGTCTGCTTTCTCCTGCAGAACATGGTGATGGCTATCCATTTGATGGCAAAGATGGTCTCCTGGCTCATGCCTTTGCACCGGGGCCAGGAATTGGAGGAGACTCCCATTTTGATGATGATGAACTGTGGACTCTTGGAGAGGGGCAAGGTACCAGACTTTTTAATGTTTCAGAACATATGTCCTGTTGGCTATGTTTTTGTGCTGTTTCAGGCACTACACTAAATGTTTTCATTGTTATGTCAATAAATGTTAGCGGATGAAAATGAAATTGTTCTCTACAAAATGTTTATGTAATTCCTAAATAAATGTTATCTAGGATTTCCCTTTCTGTTGTTTTACTGTTGCCCCTTGAAAAACTGAATTAATAATGGGCCTGATGTTGCACAACCTTCATGAATTGTGGGAATAGTACAAAGCCATGACTATGACATTGGATGCTTCAGTTCTCAGGTACCCAAACTACAACACCTTTATGCTCATTTGTAAGAAGCAGACTGGGCAGTGCTGTTCTGCTGATGTACTCTTTAAAGATTATTTAAACTATGGCTCCGGTTGTTAAAAATGAACCTATCTGCCTGAATAAGGATTTATATACTCATGGTATCTGTCAAAAACTAATGGAATATAAATCCCTCATGCTGATGACTGAAACATAATTGGCATCAAACTGTGGATTAAGAACATCTCCAAGAATCTTCAACAGGTAGTTTGCCATAACCTTTAGAAGAAAATACCTGAAGTCCAGATAATACCACCCAAACTAGACAAACAAGACCAAGTACTAGTAGTTTGGAACTTCTTTCTGCTTGAACTTTGTCACAATCATATATTTCTAATTATAATTCTTCTACTGTAAAATAATTTGGAAAACTTAGAATAAGAATCAAAACTCGTTTGTCTTTCATTTCACGTTCTAGTTTTCTCAGCTGTCCTCCCATTAAAAAAATGATTGACCTTTAATACCAAAATAGTCAACTTCCTTCTGCTTGGCTTGCTTTTAACTTTAACAGAAGCACTGACCAGTACAAGTAGTAGCTGGAGTGGATCCCTGCTTCAGACTAACAACGAACAGGAGGAAACTTTTTCATATTACTGGAAATACTGCACAAGCATCCTGCTAGTTATTGCCATTAAAAGAAATTGTATGGATAAGAATTGTCTATACATTAACATATGTTACAGCACCAGTACTGTAGTTTTAGGACTACACATGGCAAACTGAAATAAACCCCAGGATCTGGGTGTGTCTGCATTACCACCCGATACCTCAGTGCTGCAGTAGAACTCATTCAAGGCAAACTGGAAATACCAAAGTGGTTTGAGGCACAAGGCATGCTCAAGTAGTGCCTGGAACCTTTCAAACTATACTGAACATTTGAGACCATTACCAAAGAAACTAAATTACTAAGTGTATTAACAGCATGTTTATGAGTTTGCATTGCCATAGTAACAACAACATATATATTTTTTCTGGGCTGATTCTAAGGACTGTTCATTCTGACACTTCACCATGAGTAATATTCATATGATTCTTTAAAATTACCAGTTATTATTTCAGCTATGATTATTTTGCCAATAGAGAGACCAGCAGCATATTGAATTTCAAAGTGGGAATTCTGACTGCATTTCTATGCCAATGTCCTCCAGGAAAAGATGTCCAGAAACTACATTTTTTTTATATCACTTGGTGGCTAATTTTACCGCTTCATTTGTTCTCTTTATAGTGGTTAGAGTGAAGTATGGAAATGCAGATGGTGAATACTGCAAATTTCCCTTCTGGTTCAACGGCAAGGAATACAACAGCTGCACAGACGCAGGACGCAATGATGGATTCCTCTGGTGTTCCACAACCAAAGACTTTGATGCAGATGGCAAATACGGCTTTTGTCCCCACGAATGTAAGTAGATCATTGTTTCTACTGGGTTTTTTTCCTGGTAGACTGTTCCCTACCTGTTTTGTCCATTCATTTCTCCTTGTACATTTTCCACTTTGTTTCTGGCAGATTTAGATTTACTGCTCTTTAATATCTTCTCAGTATCCAAGCAGACAAACCTCCCTAAAGGCTCCCTTGGTGCAGGAGAGTTTGTAACTGATGATGACCCAGGTGCAAGCATTTCTCTAAAAACAAGGACATATTGAAGATATGTCGGATGCAATGTCAGCACCATGTGTACATCAAAGACACGACAGGTTTCGTTTCAAAATCCAGGATAGTCACCCACCTTTTAGAGTAATGATAGGGCCACATTTGGAAATGAAGAACACTAAATGACAGAAATCTCTCCCTAAATTGCAGGCCATTCCACTAACAATTGCAATTGCATCTCCTTCAAGAGCAGTAACTGACAAAAGCTAGCGGTTAAGGATGAAACCCATTAAAGCCAAGCCTCCATAACTCTGCATACCAGTTTCACCAACTAGTGGTCCAGGTCCTCTGAGTCTGGAAGCCCTTTTAGTGCAACATGACGCAAATGTTGTCACAAATAACCCTTTAAATGACCCCATACTACTTTTCAAAATAAAAGTGATTGAATTATAAGTATCTATGCCAGTACAAAGTTATCTATATGTTGGTACATTGTGAATTGCTAGCCAGGAGAGCACTCACATTTTTAGAATTTAGGTTTTTATTTTTAACGCAGGTCTTCAGCCTCTTACTCATGAAGCAGTTCCAACAGCTCACGTCAGATACAGCAATCACACTGTATTTCAAAAATCATTATTCTGTATCAGTATCTGTACAAAACTGTTAGAGGGCCTAGGAAAGCTAAGATCATACTTAATTTCTAACTTTTTGGAATGTGAACAGAATCCTGTGTTTCACAAGCAATTTATTTCATATTTGGAAACACTCATTTACAAATTAAACAATGTGTATAATGCTTTCATGTAGTCATAACTTTTTAAAAATATACACAATATGATTATTATCTTTCAAATTAATGATAACAATATGTTTCCTGTTAAACATTGGGAACATGTATTTATATGCTTGGAAATTTTGATGAGTCTACTGGATACACGATTTCAGACAATTTATTATTATACAAGTGTTTATTTGATCTCCTGTATATCACACAGCAGGAAACCTTTAGAGAAGCAATTAAGTATAACTGGCTGTAGCCTACTATGCTAATTTATCAGCACTGAGAAGAGTGAAGAAAGTAAGAGACTTTTAGCTGCTTGTTCCATATCCTGTTTGCCAGCTTCAGTGCTGGCACCTATATTCACAGACATTCCCAGCACTGTGGTTGCCCACATTCACTCTTCTCCCTTTGTACATAACTGATTGCTATAAGCTGTTGGCAGAAGGGAGTGTTTCATCACTCTTGTTACCTCGTGTCCCGAGCAACGGACACACAGGCTCACTAAAACTCCTGCCTGCTACTGCTGGGTTGTCACAAATAATAAAAAAGTTACACAAGAGAAGAAAATAATGAAGCTTTTGTTGGACATATCATAATCCTGCTTGGAATAATAGTACTAAACTTATTTATAATATTAGGGCTACATCCAGTCAGTACAAGGACAGAGAATGCAGGTTGCTGCAAGAAAATTAGTGATGTTTATGATGCAAAGCTAACAAAACAAGGACATGGTCAGGGTTTTGCCAGACCAAGAATGCACAAGCACAGCCTGACACATCCTAGGCAAGCCTCAACACTTACTGTAAAAACACACGTCTGTGAGATAATATGTATGTGTCAGTTAAGGACACACAATTTTTCGAAAGACCACAGATATGTGTATGTAGGAAAAGTTCAGATATCCTGTCTTCAATACTTTTCTATTATCCTATTGTAGCCAAACACTAAATGGATTCCTGGTTGACAAATTTTAGTCCCATTTGCAAGACCATACGTTTTCCAAGATAAGATTACAAGTTTTCTGCATCAGGATGCTAGTGGTTTGCAAAGGCAATCTGTTGTAGAACATACCAGTCTTCTAGCTCTAATGTGATAAAAAAATATTCTTTAGTTTCCAAAACACTAATTGCCCACTATAGATCACATCTAGAGCTGGGAACTACTTTCATGACAGCATTTATATGATTATAGGGGATGAACAAGCAGAAGTGTGAACTTTTAACAAACTTCAGTTAAAAAAAAGTTATCATTAGTTACATGACTTTCAGAACTAGCTTCTTTAGCTTCATATTCACTTCAGTAGATTGTATGTGTGCACAGTCATTTTTTCCTAAAACTTTGCCATCTCCTTCATACTCCATCTTTCCCCAGATCTCCTTTCCCTCAGGTTAATCCCTCCAGCTGGAAAGAAAATCCCTCCAGCTGGAGCAAAACTGGCCTTACTTCTTTAAAATACCCCAAATGCTTCAGATATAATCAGAATGAAGCCTGGATCATAGGGAGCCGGACAAACTGAGATCCACATACCCTGACTGATACCTTTGTAAAATCCCAAAGTCATACAAGACCAAAAATGTAAGCAGTAAAGCTCAGGGAGAGCTGGTTCTGGAAGTTGGTGATCCTGGACATGCTTGTGTCAAGGTTTCTGAAGCAGAATAGAAGGGTTTCAGCCTTTTGTTTCTGATGTAATTGTTTCGCAAGATCCTTGAACAGTTATGCACAGATGGTTCTTATTAAATTCCGAGCAGCATTGTTCACTCATTATTCCAAGACACCATTTGTTAAAACCCAGCTAATAAATTCAGATAGGGGAGGATTTACATCATAGAGTCTGTGTTGGGGGCGACATTCCTGTTTGTCAGTGTTTGTTTCTGCCCCATTTAATACACTGAAGTTAGTTTCAATTCTTTGTGCTAGAGAGCCGTGCTGTGTTTTTGGAAACATTTGAAAGCTATGGTACTGCATCAGGCTTTTCTGAAGTTAATCCCAGATCTATACCCTAGTTTTGTTGACTGATTCAACTACCATTTGTCAAAGCAGAGTTATGTACCTACTACCTAAACCTCATGCAGGTGTGCTGAACCCCTCCTTTGCCATGTAGGATCGAGGGATCATGAATCTCCCTCTTCACCAAACTCCACTGACACTACAGGAAGTTTAGGCTCCTTTGGTCCTCTGATGCCTGATGTTACTGGTGTCTGTACTGTCTGTAACTCACTCACGCTGGTCACAGTGCTTGGAGGCTGCTGCTCGACTGCTCTCCCAGGCAGAACCCCCATGTAGCTGCAGCTACCACCACCTTGGGCCTGTGCCATGGGGTTTTTAGCAGCCTTTCAGCCTGAGGTTTCCTTACATCACAAGCGACTGATTATTCTGAGCAGAGCTGACAGTGCAGTGCAGCTCACACATTCGCAATGGCCAGTCTGAATCTGCTCTCACATCAGCACATCTTCACTGGTTTTCAAATTGCTGAGCTTACCATGATGCAGAACACAAGCCAGGCCCTTTAGGATCCACTTACAAGTAAATATAGTTTTGTTTTGTTTTGCTGGAAACTGACCTAGTCTGTGTCTTTAACTTTCATTTACATTAAAGTAAAGAATTTTCTAGTTAAAGTGAGGAGGCAGAGTGGAAGGATTTGAAAGCTTAATAAACTGTTGTTGTTACCATCACATGATGTTGCCTCAAGTAAAATGAAAAACTGCATTTTGACTGTGACTCAGAAAGACTCCATGCAAAGCAGTAAGAGACTGACTTTCCATAAGGTTTTTGTAACTTAGCCACATTTAAACCAATAAAAAAAATGCTATTAAAATACAGAGTTTGCCAGATCTAAAGCTGGAAGCAGCTCATGTGGTAAATGAGTCATCCAAACAGCTCAGTTCAATTTTGCCTTCCAATTCTGTAATTTCTTTATAAAAAGTAAAGTCTTTCTCCAATCACAATAGCCACAGTCCTAGTTAATGCACATTTCCTAACTTACTACAGCATCCAAGACAAACACGAACATTTGCAGCTTGCTTTTTTGGGAGGCACAGTGTGTGTTGCAGTTATCTCAATGAGCACCTTCTGTCCAGAGGTAGCACATCTGTGTGGCTGCTTCCATGTCTGGGATGCAGAAGGATAGAGATGACAGCTCAGCCAGATCAGAAGTTCAGTGAACTTGTGCATGTGAACCAGGCCTGGTGAAGCTCCAAGTCCTCCTCTTAGTGGGACTGGAACTTACCTCAGTAACTCACTGGTTCATGCCCCTGAAACTGGCCAATTACTGATTTAAGTGGAAAAGGCAAAATTAAACATCTGTGCCACAAAACCCCATTGTTAGAACCCTTCCCAGTCACCCTTCAGCCAGAAAGTCTTGGGTTTTTATTACTACTCTAAAAGTGAAGCACACTCATAAGCACTGTCTCTTCCCATCCACGTATCAAACCAAGCAAAAGCAAAACCACTCAAACCCTACACAAGGGCACTGAGACTACAATGGCTTTTTGGTCATCAGAAATGACAACAGCAAAGCTAGAACTAACGTGCCAAGCCTTCCCACATACACATTTGCGTTTTAGCTTAGCTTAAAACTGAGGGAAAGAAAGGGAGAAAGGTGTCCCCTTGGGCACCTTAATAAAGGTCAAATCATGCATACTTCACATGGAGTTCAAACCAGTGTGTTCCATTCTGAGGTGCTGCTGTTAAATCTCAAGGGGAATTAGAGCATGGCTGCATGAAGGAGTTTTTGTCTCTGTTCAGTGCAAGGCCCAGTTTGTTGCTCTCACAGTTCCCTGTGGCACTCACACTGTCCTACCATTGAGAATTACCACGGATAGAGCACCAAGAGAAGACAAAGGCAGATTCACAAGATGTCAGATGCTCTGAGCCACCTGCATTTTCATGTAATGCAATCTGGACATACACTTCTTAAATAACAGCATAAGAAATTTTATCTGTCTTCTTCTCAATATTCCAGAATGTTTACTAAAATCCTAAAACAGATCCCAGAACTCTTGACTCAGTTTAATCTATACTCCTCCATCGACAAGAGAGATTTCTGGTTCTCAGGGTTGAGCCATGGGGCCTTGTTTCTGTATAAACAGCCCCCAGAAGACCAATACACTACATCCAGGAACATTAACAAAACAAAGACAGGAGAAGCCTCCAGTGTTCAGCTTTGTCCGAGGAATCATAATTTGTCCTCTCTTGCTTATCTATGGAGTGCCTGAGCCCAGCTGCATGGATTCTCAGAAAGGAGAAGGAAAGCCTGCAGGGTATTATCTGCCTTCAGTGTGTATCAGGATCTTGAAGAAACTGAAATGTACACAGATGGCCATTAGGAAAAACTGATCTAGCCTGGCCGTGGCTCTATACAAAGTTTGCCATTCTAGCTAACATTTTTGATGCAAGCTAAAGTAATCAGCAAAGCACTAAGGAACACGAGTGACTTTCCCAGCATTCTTTTTCTAAAAGGTTTCAATAGGGGATATTAATTTTATGTTAGGAGGCAGGCTATAAAGGATTCACACAATTCAAACCACATTTATTCCTAGTTGCATTTATAAAGATCAATCAGTCATTCCTTTCTATACACTTCTGAGATTGCAACATCCCTTGTCTATCTTGCCAAAGCATTTCATTGTTGGTGTAAAATAGTGGTTGTGAGTGTGAACTGCACCACACACAACGGCTGTCTCATCTCTGTCAAGAGCTTTGCACATTACTATGCGCACATTGTGATTTCTCGGTGATATTGAGCATTGCATATTGATATTTTTCTCTTTCATTTTCCCTACAGCACTTTTTACAATGGGCGGCAATGGTGATGGGCAGCCATGCAAATTTCCCTTTAAATTTCAAGGCCAATCCTATGATCAGTGCACAACAGAAGGCAGGACAGATGGATACCGATGGTGTGGAACCACTGAAGACTATGACAGAGATAAGAAATATGGATTCTGTCCAGAGACTGGTATGAGGAATTTTTGTTTGCGTAACAGTCTGATTTGTCAGTGTTTTAAGTAACAAAAGGCTCTGTTTTTTACACCTTCACCAGAGCACATAAAAGTTGAAGAGTTAGGAACATCTCAGCTTAGGTGGCCAAGAAATTACCTGGGACAGGAGCAATCTATGTAAACAATACAGTATGCCACAAAGCTCATCAGGGATACACGAATGTCATTGAACCATAGGACTAAATATCTACCACTGCAGGATAATTACGGGTAGATTACAATTTGTTAATGGTCCTAGAAGACCATGTGACAGAAGAAAGCATGAATAATATTTTAGCTTAATGCTTCCCATTTTCACTTGAAAAAAGAAAATCTGTTTAGTATGTTAACTTGAGTTAATAGATCATTTCAGCAATTTAAAAGAACTAAGTGAAATGGTTTAGCCAGGAAAATAGATTTCTACTTTCTACACAATTTTTTGTACTTTTCAACTTGAGTTTTATCACATAAAGGAAAAAAATTAATTTAAAGCCTTGTATAGCTTGGCAGGTGTTCAATTTTAGGATACAGACAAGAGGCATGAGTATTTAGACTGTGTAAGTTAGCTAGAGCAGTTCTAAGATCTCGGGCTTTTCACAGAGCCAAGGAGAAGGATCAGTCACCCTGTAGCACCCTGAAGCACATTCAAACCTACGTGCACTCTGGTTTTTGAGTCTTTTGAAAATGCTCTAAACATTTGCAATAGGGATTTGATGTATTGACATTCAGCTTCCTGTTACTTTTGATAACCAGGCTTGACACTGCGATTTTACCTTACAGATGTTTAAAAAATTAATTAAAATGATCAAATTCATTATAACTTGCTACACAATTAGGAAGAGAAAAATCTAAAGGACAGTTCAACAACAAAAAAAAGAAACAACGTATCTAGAATCAGTATATCTGAAGTCCTAGGTAACAATGTCTATATCACTGGAACCAAGAAATATATGCAGTTTAAGCTTTTTTTCAGCGTCAAAGGTTATTGCTTGAGGTAGCTGTGTTTTCTTTTTTAAACTTCTGGTTTATTAATTAATAATGAATGAGAAATAATTAATAATCAATAACTAGGCACACAACCAGCTTTGCCTGCATGTTGCTCTCCTGTACCTTCCCAGAAGATAGACCATAATTTGAAAGGCACTCTAATTGACAGGTAGTGTAAATTAATTTAAAAGAGTTTTATATTCTTTTCATGTTCTCTTTATGATACCTACTTTAAAGTGTAATTTTAAATTCAATTACACCCTCTTCCCTCTAGAAAATACTTATACATGCACATACAAATGTTATAAAGAAAAAAAAAGCAACCACATTTGATATACTTTCCTTTAGAAAAATGTTTAAAACCATATGCTTTTAAACTGTACCCTGCTGTCAGCATAAAACAATTCCTCAATTTATTTGCTATGACTCCTCTTCTGGAACTAAAACTACCTTCGACCTATTTGAGATGCACTTTAAAAACACAACCAGGAAAGACCATCAAAATGACCACACCAAGATACCTGTTAGGCAATCCTCTTCCAGTAAAAGGCTGTGAACTGCTGCTTTCTTGGATCTGGGAACATCAGTCTGGGACTCATTCTTACTCCCACCAAAACTAATGGCAAGTTCATTGCAATGGCAATGCCCAGAATTTTTCCTTCTTTTTTCTGCGTCAGACAATTTTCTTTTAAACATTACTTATAACCTTTCTCCTCACATTCCTAAGAGGGCTGCAGATCTTCTGCTTGCTTTGTTTTTAATGTGTAGTTTAGGAGAAGGTGCTTCAGCTTAATCTCACAAAAGGGATTCCCTTTCTCAGTGTGTTTTTCTGTCATTTTCCACAGCCATGTCAACAGTTGGTGGAAATTCAGAGGGAGCCCCTTGTGTATTCCCCTTCATCTTCCTCGGAAATAAATACGAATCCTGTACGAGTGCAGGGCGCAATGATGGCAAGCTGTGGTGTGCTTCCACCAGCAGCTATGATGATGACCGCAAGTGGGGCTTTTGTCCAGATCAAGGTAACACAGTTTGCTCTCTGTCAGAGTAACAGCATATTGACCACACTGGTGGCATCATCCTAAGCGTGATGTCATTCTCATACTCATCACTCCTGTGTGGTTACAGTACTTCTCTCCAACCCAAAATCTGAGCAAAAACTCTACATTGAAATGTGAGACTAATGCTAAAGAGTCAGTCACGGAGCTCATCTGCCTGAAATGTTCATGTTTTCCAAAATCATAATGATTGAGTATCTTTCCAAAATATAAAAACCAAAACCATCTTTTTTAAAAAAAAATAAAAATGTTTCTCTCCTCACTTCTCTAACCAGTTTGAAGAGGAACAAGGAAAATAAAATGATAAGACTATGAGTAACCTGTGTGGTACACTTCTATTTGAATGCAAGTGGCTAACACTATCTTATTGTGTTATTCAGGATACAGTCTCTTCTTGGTTGCTGCTCATGAATTTGGCCATGCTATGGGATTAGAGCACTCTGAGGATCCAGGAGCTCTTATGGCCCCAATCTACACCTACACCAAGAACTTTCGACTTTCTCAGGATGACATTAAAGGGATCCAGGAGCTATACGGTAAAGTCTTCCTTCACCAGCAGTACTCATGAGAAAAGCATGCAGCACAGCTTGGAATTTGGGACTTGCAGTAAATTACATACTGCACAATATCACAAATGCCAGAAACATCCTCTGTTCTTTTCCCTGCTTTTTTTGTGTTGTTGCCAGGGCTCCCACTTCGAATAAATATAACAATTTAAGGATGAAGAGTCGCTAAATTTAATGAACTAACAGGATCACCAAAACTCCCCTGATAACCAAACTTTTTGATGAAAATGCCTAATGGGACAATGAAATGTCATGCTTTTCTCTAGCTTGAAATACCTGATGTGGGCGTTTTGGGGTGGTTTTGTCTACATCAGTCTGAGCTTCCCAGATTGCAACTCCCTGTAAGAGGGGAAGGACTTTTTTTCCTGTCCCAGCTTGGAAAGAGTACACATTGCTTTCCCACAACAATTCAAGCTGCACTGTAACAATAACATCTCCCAATAGTGTACAGGAGCTGATAGTTCCTTTGCCAAGCTCCTGAAAAAAAAATGAATGTAAGTATTTTTATGCCAGTACATCTTTAAAATTTATTATTTTCTCCACAGCACCTCTTAGTGAAATGCATAGGAATTATTATACTTAAAGTTCCTTCTATTTATGTATTTTCCATATTCTACAGGCACAAGTATACTACAGTCAATTAAGCAGCTGAAGAAAATCTGTATCATTTCTCTTTCTGTGTTTTTCACTTCCCTACTGAGATACCTTCCCAACTGCCAGTGACTATATTCTACAGTATTCAGCACCTTATAAATTATAATAAGAATATACCAAAATTATTACCATGTGACACCTTTTTATCAAAAATCTGATTTGAATCTTCATTTTTCCCTGTTCTTAGCTGCTTTAACTAAGACTGGGAATTGAGAAATGGGCAAGATTAAGTGAATTTTCTAAGCTTGCATGGCATATATCTTTGATATTTTCTATTTTAAGCCAGTTGTCTCAAGGCACACTGCAAAACCTGAGACAAAACAATCTTTCTTGCCTCTTTATAATGGATATAAGCCTTTACAAACCGCTTTCTATATAAAACAAGTATTCAAAAAACCCTTTGTTTTCTTCCATTACTATTATCTCAGATCAGCTACACTTACTTTGTTTCATACAGTAAATAAGCCCAATGTCTAAGAAAAAAAGTGCAAATGCTTCATATGGCAACACAGCAGCAGCCAAATGATAAAACAAAACAAAATAAACCAGATGGCAAAGTGCATGTTCTGAAGAGCACATTTTAATTATTGACAAGGGCAGAAAGATCCTACAAATGGCTCAAAATGCATCTTTGTAACTTGCAAAATATTGGCACTTCTAGAAAGACGAGAAATCCACTTCGACATCCCTCTCAGCAGAGTTGCAGATAATTCTGAATAGAAGGACTTTGAAATGCATTTCTCTTCATTTTAGAAGCCAGTAAAATAAAAATCATAATGCTAACATCTGAACCCAGTATAATCACTTCTGAATATCTTTCCAGTTCAATAGGCAGCTCACCACGCAGTCTCTTGAACAAGGCACCAGCAGATGAAGGCAGCTCTGGAAGCAGAGGCCTTCTCAGCTGTACTCAACCACTTTTCTTCTGAAAAGATTTTATTTTAAGTTTTATTCCCCTTCAAGCACTGCCTCCAAATTATTCCCCTTCTGTGTATTATGATAGTTCACATTCCCTGTGTTACCTATGCAGAACTGTATTTCAGTGTAACAGAATTTCTCTGTTCACCATTCCAGAAGTATCGACTGATGTTGAACCCGGACCAGGGCCAGGCCCAGGGCCAGGCCCACGTCCCACCCTTGGACCTGTCACTCCAGAGCTCTGCAAGCATGACATTGTATTTGATGGAGTTGCACAAATTAGAGGAGAAACGTTTTTCTTCAAGGATAGGTAAGTGAGATACATTGCTCACCAATGGGGTCTCAAGTGGAGGACTCTGTCAGACCTATTCATCAAAATCCAGAAATTTATGATTAGGCCCAAAGCACAATCTCTGCCCTTTCTTCTGTGTATTCAGAGATAGCAAAATACCCTAATAAGCTCCTAAGGGAAAGAGATGGCAAATTCTGGCTTTATGGTTAAATAATATTTCTTTCTTTGTCTTGAGAGTACACCACTGGCTCGTGGTCAACTTGGTTTCCACCAGGACCCCTAGGTCCTTTTCACAAAGCTGTTTCCAGCCTGCTGTCCCCCCAGTATGTCCTGGCATTTGGGGTTGTTCCTCCTCAGGTGCAGGACTTTGAACTGGCATTTACTGAACTCTGTGAAGTTCCTGTCATCCCATTTCTCCAGGGGTCAAGGTCCTTCTGGATAGCAGCACAACCCTCTGGTGTATCAGCCACTCCTCCCAGTTCTGGATTACCAGCAAATGTGCTGAGAGTGCATTCTGCCTCATCATCCAGATCATTACTGAAGATGCTAAACAGTTTTCTACCCAGTACTGATGCCTGGGTACCCCACTAGTTAATGGTCTCCAGCTAGGCTTCGTACCACTGACCACACATCCTCTAGGCCCGGCCAGTTGGCCAGTTTTCAGCCTAACCCACTGTCTGCTTACCTCCCTCCTGCTTCAACAACATTTCTATGAGACTTTTATTGGAAACAGGGTCAAAAACCTTTCTGATCTGCTCCCCCTTTGTCCACCAAGCCAGTCATTTCATCATATCACATTGGTCAAGCATGACTTCTCATCTGAGAATCCATGCTGACTACACCCAATTACCTTTCATGTCCAAAAGATTGTCTGTAATTAGAGATAGGTGAGATGATTATGCCATAAATTCACCTTTTCTCAGAGCTACACTCAAACTTTTTTGAGAGGCTGGAATTTTCAGCTTCAGTCATTCTTTTAGGCAGTTTTGTGGTGGTTTTTAATTCCTGGTTTCTGCCCTACATTGGGATTGTGCATGTCGAGATGCTATGACAACGCCCGGGCTGGTGGTAGTTCTGGCTAAAATCAGAACAAGGAAATGCCAAGAAACCTCACAAGAAAAGCCTGTTCTCATTACTTTCTGCCCAATTTTACAGATTGGAGCACTAAAGTTAACCCTGGTGTCAACTCTGCTGGCTTCTGCAAAGTCACACAAGGGTTGCTTAAAAGGGTGAAGTAGCTGGGAGACACAGCCAAACTTGTAAATGCTTATGCAAACCAGATATGACCCTCAAAATCTTTAGAGACTTACTCATCTGTAATGTTAACCACAAAATTAGCAATGGAAGAGATGCATTAATGAGTCTATTGCCTGCCAAAGAAAGGTTCATTCCCTATAAAATAATTCTGGATGCCTTTTGTAGCAAAAACCAGAAGGACTGTAATTCAGCAATGGAAATCCCATCACTTTCAGTAGAGCAGGGCTCTGGAGGCACTATCCTTCCTGATTTCATTCCATGGAGTTTGTACTCTGGGAAAAAGCTTCAAATCTGAATGCAGGAAGATTTCCAATCCCTAAAAACACCCCTCCAAAAAAGTAGTTAATCCAAAATTAGTGGCAATAATCTCAAAGGCCTTTTCCACTATGGAGATGCTGGTTTAGCAAACCTTCAGCTTTAGCATAACTTTCATTATGATGCCCTGGTCCACAGATGATCTGTTCCTTTCCCATGTTCATAAAGATACAATTACGGAAATCTGTGAGCAAAATCTTGTGATTGAACTCTGAGTGGTTTAATCCAGGTTGAGTTCAAACCCATTAAATAACTGTATTATGTGACTCATGGCTGCTGTAATAACACATCAAGGACACTAGTGATTGGGATAGGCTCTACATGTGCAAGGGCTCCAAGGCAGAAGACACAAAAGGCATTTTTGATGCAAAAGCAGAGACATTCCTGATAAAATGGGGTGGCTGCACAGCTGCAGCTGCCGCTGCCTTTCCCAGGGCCTGTATTACCCAGCTGCTCAGCAATGAAGAACATCTCCTAAGGAGTACAGGACTTGGCAGCACCATGGTGAGAAACACTAGAGCTCCGTTTTCCTCTGCTATAAATCACTGCCCAATTTGAAATCAGTTATCCTCAGCTACCCTGAACATTCTGCCAAAGCCATTGGAGAGCTGGGCCCATGTACATTCGCTGCACATGCCCAACTCAACCACTGTCTCCTATCATATAGGAATATACACAAGAATCTGAAGCTGACGGAAATATTATAATGCATCTGTTCATTGCTCCTTGCAAGATGTCAGAGCTAAAATTCAAAAGGGAGCAGGAACCAACAAAGGTTCCCCTCACAAAACACCAATTTAATAGGAGAGGGGCGCTGCTGTCAGTAATGATAGGACAAGGGGCAATGGTTGTAAACTGGAGCATAGGAGGTTCCATGTGAATATAAGAAGAAACTTTTTCACTGTGAGAGTGCCAGAGCACTGGAACAGGCTGCCCAGAGAGGTTGTGGAGTCTCCTTCGCTGGAGACATTCAAACCCCACCTGGATGCATTCCTGTGTGATGTACTCTAGGTGACCCTGCTCTGGCAGGGGGGTTGGACTTAGATGATCTTTCGAGGTCCCTTCCAACCCCTAGGATTCTGTGATTCTGTGAATAGTAATTTGTATCTGCTGGTGGTGTAAAGTCCAGCCATCTCATCAAGATCTAAATTTTCAGCGAGATGTGAGGGCTTATTACTATGCTGCATGGCTTCACTCACCAGCTTTTCATAACAAAAGTCATGGGCAATTGGGTAATTTTACAGTCTATAGTATACAATAACTCCTGTGCATTTCCTTCTAGTTCCCATTTGTGTGACACCCAGATGACAGTGCTTTGGGTTTGAAGCTTGACTTTATCACAAGCTTTGTGTTTTAGCAGTGTAGAAACTGGGATTAAAAACTCCTGGTTGTTGTGAGAACATAATATTCCCCATTTCTATTACAGCTGCTATGGGCAAAAAGGATTCATTCAACATGTCCATGTGGACATCAGTGATACCTTTGTACTATTCTTCTCGGTCCCGTCAGGTCAGCAGCAGGCCAAGGTTTCGTACAATCCAATGATACCTAACGGCAAGAAACAGACCTTTCACAGCCACCAAACAGCCCCAGAGCACCAACAGATCAGCCTCATGGAAAGGCAGCACTGGACCCTTCCACCAACATGCTGCACAGAGCTGGCCCCACCAGCCTGGCATAACAAGTTTGCCAAAACCAGTGCCTGCTTTTGCTAGTACAGTCATCAGAGAGCTGAAGTGTTCACCTCGGCTCAGTGCCTTTGAAAGGAAAAACATTCTCACAGCAGTAAAAAAGCTTTCAAGTTCCACAGTATTCACAGCACCCTGAGTGTCTTTTGCTCCTTGTGGGCCTCAGTTTTCAGACAGACCTTGCTTCTGCTTTTGTAACCTGGTAATCAAGCAAGGCTTGATTCAACTAGGAACAACTTTAAATCTATTCCTAAATCAGCAGAGCAATTCAGTATTCTCTATAATCCCAACAAAACAGAAGCACTTCGCGTTCAGATACCATTGGTCAAAGAACCATGCAAACACCAAAACAATCTGTTCAGACTGACTCATGCGTTATCTAACATGCAGCAAAAGCAGACAACTGTTGAATTGTTTTGCTCTGGAATGGCTTAGCCTGTCAGTCTTGCAGCTTTCCAAACATCAGGCAAGCAGCATTATGACTCACTTTTGGAATTCAAAAAACAAATGTCTATCATGTGCCGTGTGACCTCTATGATTCATGAAAATGACCATAGGATCCAACAGTCATATTACACAGGGATAAGGAGCAACTAGCAAAAATTAGGTCAAATCAGATTAATTCTTTCAAGAAAGTGTTTTTCCCCTCCCCCCTCAAATCACATCTCAAACCAAGGAAATAGAGGGGAATTGCTGGAGGTGCTGTTGGCCATACAGAATAGCTGAGCCTTTCCACTGGGCACAGAATCCTCCAAGCAAACAGACTGCCCTAGCACAACATTTACACAGATGTTTTTGTTCTGAAAGTGAACAAAAATTCAAACTTTTGAAGTTTGCCAACACATTCAAAAAGACCCACTGATTTGGTCCCTTTATATAACTGCACACAGTAATAATAATGGCATATCCTGATTATGTTAAAATATAATGTAAAATACTTACTGTAACAAAGTATTAAATCTGGCTATAAACATCATATAAAAATTTAACCTGAATTAATTAAAACATTTAAACATGTTCAAAATGAAATGAGAAAGCCAAATAATTCATTTCACCATTTCCTCAATAAGATGAGTAGAAATAAAAAATACCTCCTACCCTATTCAATAACAAAGGAAAATTCAGCTTTGACATAGTTTTCCTTTCCACAAGAAAACCTCACCATTTTTAACAAGTCCCTTGAAATG
Source organism: Aegotheles bennettii (assembly GCA_013398125.1). Taxonomy (NCBI): domain Eukaryota; kingdom Metazoa; phylum Chordata; class Aves; order Caprimulgiformes; family Aegothelidae; genus Aegotheles; species Aegotheles bennettii. The sequence goes on along the minus strand of VZRW01011297.1, from coordinate 89,017 downwards.
CATTCTTTAATAAAAACCTGGTGTTCAAGTCTCTGTTGGCTCTGGAAAGTTTGGAATTCATGCAGATAGTAATTATTAGTGCTGACTCAACCATAAAGGAAGTCCAAATTTGACCGAGAATTCTGTAACTTGGATTTCTAAAGGAAATACTTTTTCAAATGCAGTGTTAGTAAGATTTGTTATATGGATTTCCATTTCATATCATATTGAATCTGCTTTTCTGTCTAAAAAGAGATGCATGAAACAGATGTTATTACCTTTTCTAGCATTTCATATGTATTTAAAAACTGTCATGAGCAAGAGTAATTAGCTAAATATCTTATTCCTTGCCTCTTTTTAAAGTGAAAATTGTGATGAGTTATGCTCAGAGATATTTTATACATGTTAAAAATACATATACGTATGCCAAATGAGAGTAAGTTAACATATTACTATCTATCTTATTTATTAGTACCATATGTCAGCTTAAATTTATATGTATTTTTAATTAAGAGACAAAAAAACTGATGCATTTGCCAGTTGCACTCTTCCTCATAGCAAACACTGCAGATTATCATAATTCAGTATGTGGCAACTAATCATACTTGCAAATGCATTTCAAAACATTTTATTTGTCCTAACTAGCTCTGTTCACAGTCAAACTTCTGTTGATAAAAATACAGCAATTTATTACGTGAATTTGGGACTGTTCCTCCAAGTTTTAGGCAAAACCCAAGTTCAGTTTCAGATCCTTGTGCTTCTCAAAGGTATAATTATCCTAGTTAGGAATAGGTAATAACAATTTTTACTCTGCAAAAAAGATCCCAGTAGCACCTTGAACTTCAGTGAACATAACCATGGTAAAACCTGTTTGACCTAAGAATTTAGTTACAGCTTGGTGCAAGAGCGATTCCACCAGCCTGCTGATTTTTCATTTTATGACCACTCCAAAAATTTTGTTCTGTGGGGAAAGAAGTTGTTTGCTCTATGGAGGAGGAAATAGCAGTGACATTTTTAATACCAAAAGCCCTCAGCACAAAGCTCTGTCATTTCAAGATAATTACAGCTTTTTAAAGCTTAAATCAAATGATGATACTACTTATACATAAAGTAGCCAATAAATTACCCTTTGCATTTCTCTAATGAACGTTTTTAGTGCAAGCAGTTTCTTTTACAGCCAAGCTCACTTCCAAGCAGTTTGATATACTGTTATTAAATTTGAACTTTTAGTCACTACAATAGTAATTGCAAGAACAATTCACAGAATACAAATCTCTACTTTTGTCAAACACTCATCCATCTGCTCCACACACAACAGCAGGAGAGCTCCAACAGTTTAAATGCCTGTAAATGGATTTATTTGTATACTCGAAGCACAGAATGCATTTTGCTCTTGCACGAAAAGCAACAGGAACTCCAAAGCTATCAGTGCAAGCAATTTCACCTGCAGTCCAACATGCAGCTTATTGTGCAATTGCATTAGCAACATGCTTCTCAGTTAATGATTTGGCTTTCCAGCCACTGTAGGAAATCAGTTACAAGTGTGTGTTGCTGCTAACGCCTGTGTGCGCATGTGTGTATATGCATGCCTATGTGGCCTTTGCCAGAAATGATGAGAAACAGATGTGCTGGTGAATTAGTTCATTGTAAATCTCGTACAATTTTCTGTTCTGCACAGATTCATGTGGAGGACTGTAAACCCCCGAGGAAAACCCACAGGTCCTCTTCTTGTTGCTACATTCTGGCCTGATCTGCCAGAGAAAATCGATGCTGTCTACGAGGCCCCTCAGGACGAGAAGGCTGTATTTTTTTCAGGTATTGTTTTAAGTTTTAAAATGTAAGTAGCCATTTGCATAACTGTTGCATTCAAGTTTAGTTTCCTCTGAGTTGTACCAGAGACAGAGAATGGCCTGCCTGAGAGCCAGTACAGCCAGCAGGTATGGATGACAGATCTCAAACATGCCATCCCGAGGATTTTAGAACAAAGATCTGAAAGACTTTGAACTCCGTTACAACAAAGGGGAAGCCATAAGCACCTGGAAAGATACATTCAACAATAAGCAAGACCCAAAAAGTCATTTAAAACAAAAACTAACAACAATGGGAGCTCTGTTTCATCTCTCACTGATCTGTTTTTCTTAGGTTTCCTCTCCTCTTCAGCTGTTGTCTCTGTACATGTTGCTTGAGAAGATTGGATCTTTTTTCCTCCCATGCCTTTCCTTGTCTCCTCCTTTTTTGCCAGAGACTGACTTCCACTCTGGCTTCCAAGTCTCTGCCTTGGTGGCTCATCAGGCAGAGGACACAGGCAGACATGCTATCTGCCTCCATGGGAGAGGAGGATAACAGGAAGCACTACTCTGTCCATCAGAAAACACCCATATGGTTCAGCTGTACTGGCCAAGATAGAGGAGCTGGGAGGCTCTTTCCAACATGAAAAACCGAGCCAGCAAAAACTGAGCTCCAGTATCTACTAAAAACATGTCTAAACATCTCCAATCATGTAAAAAACATACTGCTGCTGCTGCTGTACATTTCCTGTACAGAAGGGGAAAAAGTAATGATAATCTATTCCACATGTCTCAAAGGCCATTTGCTTTTACATTGGGGTGGGAGGGGTGGGGGAGCTTAAAACAGTTTTATTTCAGGCAAGTCAAAACACTTTCAGTATTGCAAATACTATCTATAATCCTATTACATCTAAACCTCTACCCTTCTCTTTATAATTTCCAGAAAGATGTAACTAACTTGCTTTTAAATAATAAATAAGAACTCTCAAACAAACAAGGATTGGTTTGAAAGTTACCTGTACTACCTTAAAATACCTATTACTGAGACCCACCCTTTGCTCCTGAATGGTGAAATAGTAAATTCTCAGGAACTCAAATGCTACATTTTGCACTTTTCTCATATTAATACTCTACTTACTTTCTTTCTAACTAGCACAGAATCAAAGAAATGGCCTTTCATGAATGAATCTTTCCATGGCTTTCAGTGAATCCAGTGAGGGTATTTACTAAGTAAATTACAATTCCATGTAAAAAAATTAGAATACATCTTCCACTAGTACATATTTGGAGAGACATCATGTCATATGACAAAGGACAACAGAAACAGAAAATATGCAAAAACTTCCTGTTAATCACTCAATAAAATCACTCAACAAAACAAATGGAGGGTGAACATGAGTTTCTGCACTTGACCTTCAGGTGTCCATATCTGGTTTCAGACCATCTTCATCATACAAAAAATTACCAATATTAACTATTTGGTTTAACATAACCCCAAGTGTACCAGGACAGTGCCTGCCTCAAAGACGAGACAGCTAAGAACGAAGAAAGCAAGAGCATGCTGAGGTGATGTCTTTTGCTGAGGCAAGCAACACTTAAGAGGCAAAAGCAGAAATGGTAACAGCACATCTGCACTCTGATCTAGTGCTTTGCAGATGATAAAATACTAAAAAGACTACTAGTACAGTCAGTGCAATAAAAAGTCATGTAACAAAGCATAAAAGAAGAAATACTCCTCTGTATCTGCTTAATAAACAGTGTTTGTTTGCTTTGTTTTCTCACCTACTTAGGAAATGAGTACTGGGTTTATTCAGCCAGTAACTTGGATAGAGGCTATCCAAAGAAACTCACCAACCTGGGACTACCCCCTGATGTGCAACGTGTCGATGCAGCTTTTAACTGGGGCAGAAACAAGAGGACCTACATTTTTGCTGGAGACAGATACTGGAAGTAAGATGCATTGAAGTGGTGGTGGTATGCTGCTAGCAGAGCTGTGTCTCTAGGGCCAAACGCACACTGAGGTTCAGGAGGCAGGAATCAAGCACAGGGGTTTTCATCCTTTGAGAATCAGTTTGTGCTGACAGCAGTGGTGAGTGAGGGTGCTGAACCAGGGAGTATGACTAGGAAAGCATGTCAATACAGCAGCAGATAACTAGTAGGTATTTGAGAAAACAGTTTGCAAGGGAAGAGGATATCTGGGAGTCTCTGTCAGGCTGCTCACCACTAACAACCCATCCCTCAACCCCTGTGTATTAGCAACAGCCCCACACTCTCAGGCTCTTAAGAGGGGCAGGCTGTCAGCTCACAGCTGTGGGGAGAAAACTCTGAAAGGAATTCTTTAAAAATGAGCTGATCTCCAGTCACTTGAACCAAAAGACTGACCAGATTGCCTTTGAAATTCTTTCACTAAGCCATCAGGTTTGAAGGTGCTGGATGTAAAAGAAACAGCACCATGACTAGCAAAGCATGCTGGGGGTGACTGTAAATCCTTTCAGCAGCTGAGGGACCAGTCACTACCACGTTTGCTCTACTAATAGAGTTGGCACGGAGGAGATCTGAACAAACCACAAGAACTGTATGTGTTGGTACTTTGGGGAAAATCTGAGCTTCAGTTCATTTTGACAGTCTCTACAATTCTTTTCAAGTTTCCAGTACATGCTCAGAGAAGCTTTTGTTGCAAAGAACACCACAAACGTGGTATTCCACAAATGTGTGTAACTCTGTATTTGCATCAAGGTTCCTATTCCAAAGACTGTATGAAAAACGAAATACAATGCAACATAAGCAACCAAACTCAGGTGACCTGCTACCACACTCTGTCCAGGAAAGATCTTGGACTCTCAGATTAGGAGGAATGTCCTTAGAATGCCTCAAGGCTATTAGAATGGTAGAAATAAATATCCTACATTACATCCAATGAGGAGTCCACTAATTTTATTTAATAGAGTTTCATTATCGTAACTGTCAGGAAAATCTGGCACAAAAGATCATTGTAAAAAGCAGAGGCACTTTGGTGCTTTGAGGAACTTTGCGAGTTATCTCCGTGCTGCCTATCAGGATGGCATGAGAACAAAACAAAGACACTAACTCCTGCTTTCACCATCAGAGGTCTCTTCCAGGAACAGGATTTCAGGAATGCAGACATTATACAACAGGCTGAAAATTGAACCATCCATTAACTGACAATTTAGAGGAAAGTGAAGCACCAGAAATACCCATCAGAAATCTAAAAGATTCTGCAAGCTATAAGGGTTCCTTCCAAGAGATGATCTACATAAAATATCAAAGGAGGTCTCAGTATAGTTGAGTCTATTTTATGTGAACATTAATTTCATGTTATGATCAAACTGGATGAGTGTCTTTATCACATCCTAATGGCTGTGGATTCCTGTAAGTAAATAAAATACCTTTTCACAGCTGCCACTTGATCATAATTTTCAATTAGTTTAAGAACAGTATTCTTCTCCATTATCTAAAGAAAAAAAAACCACTTAAAAGCTAGAGAATGTTATTCATTTTTTATGTCATATTGTAAAGACCATATGAAACATTTGCAAGTAGTTCTAATACAGCCATTTGCAATATTTCGGATTCCTACCATAACCTACAGACTATGAGTTAGCAAAGCTATACCAACTACGGTTTTGATTAACTGTACTCCAGGGCCTCCAAGTAATTTATCACTCTAATCACAGTATTTCTATCAAAGTACCTTATGAATTGCAGCCACTGCAGAAGACATAATTTATTGTTAAGAGTCAAAGTAAGTGATTTCTAACTGTATAAAGAAGAAAGCAAGCAGCTGACCAGTATTTCAGAAAAAAAATGCATCTCTAACACAGACTCTGTAACCCTTAAGTATGTGGCTGGTTTATTTTATACAAGGACTCTGCCACATGGAATCAAAATAGTTACATACTATAGTCCTTCCTGTGCCATTATCACACTTACTTTAAATGGATTTAGTCTTCTCCTCTCTCTCCTCTGCAAGCTATTTTAGTGTTATTATATGCCTAGTTACCTTTCCTAGAATGATGTTTGGAAATTTAAAGCTACATTTCTGAAAAGTGTATTTTCTTTACTTAGAGAGCAGGAATTGCATTTCCAAAAGGAGAGAAGTAAAATTTCACAGGGTTTTACAGGGGTTGGGAATAATTATAATGAAATAGAAACTGCTATGATCTCAGTTATTATATTTCTGTTTGATTGTTTTATGTAGTCACATTTACTGAGGACTCCCTGAAAAATTATGTTCATTTTTAACATTAAATACAGATTTGTAATGTGGGGATATAATTTTCTTCAGGTACAATGAAGAAAAGAAGAAAATGGAGATTGCATCCCCTAAATTCATTGCTGACTCTTGGAATGGAGTTCCAGATAACCTCGATGCTGTCCTGGGTCTTGGCGAGAGTGGTAAGCTGTAATTCTGATCTAAGTCACTACCAAGCTCTTTTATTTGTTTGATGTGAAACTTACTGGAGACTTTAATTTCTTGTGGTCCATAAGTAGGAGCCAAATTCCCATCCAGCTTGGCAAACTACTGTTTCAAGCAAGCCTTTTTTGTGTCTTTATTTTTCCATTAAATATCAGTTGATAAATACCTTACTCATCAAAGTTCAAACATTTTAAACTGAAACACTTAGAGAATATGACCTCTCCTGGATATTTTTATCTGAGAAAATAATTATAGTTATGCTAATTTCCTCTTTCATGAAGCTCAACTAATTTAAATCTGCTACTACTCTTCATCATTTACTTCCTTGATGCTGAGCACTTTTGCAAAGCTTAACAAGGCAAGAAACAGCTCTTATTAGCATCCTCCCCCTTTTCTGGCTTGCTTTTTTTTCTTTTAAAAAAGGCTATATACCATCTTGTTTAAATCTTGAAGCATCTTATTGCTTTCCATTGTTATGCTGTACAGGTCTAGAAACCTGCTATACACATGTCAGACAGGACATGGAGTAAAATAATCCATGACACAGTCATTTTTGTGTCACTGTGTCCCTGAGGCTCAGATCTGGGTTCATGTCGGTTTTCTGGTTTGGGCATGGGGAAAGTTAGCTCTGTGGAGAATTGTGTTTCTGGTTTAGCTCGAGATAGAGACTAAAGTGACTCCTGCCACCCAAAGCCTGATGCACAGGATGTCCTATCACCAGAAGGCATGACCAGACCAGTCCCTATGGCTTGGAAATTTCCCAACTTCTTGACAGCTCCATAGGTTCCTCAGTACCAGCACGCAGTCACAGCACCATTTCAGCATCATCCTGCTCTAGCACAGCCAGAACCTGAGTATGATAATCTCCTTGATCACATGCACAAATGGGTTGTATTTTGTCCTTTCTTTAACCTCCTATCAACTGCAGTTGAGAGCCTGGCCCATGGTTTTAAGTGGCCTCATATCTTGCACAGATATGCATAAATGTCTGGAAGCACTGCTGATATCACATGAGTCTTGACTCAATTACATTTTCAACATCTATTTTGCCAACAAACATTTCTTCCCAGAAAATTCTGGCTCACAAAATGGTAACCTGACTTCAGGCTCCATTTAACAAAATCTCTCTTCTCCTGAATGGGAATTTTTATGTATTGTAAAAAGAAATATTTTTTATTGTGTACAAATATTTCAGGAAATAAGTCTTCCAGATCAATAAGCTTCATGAAATCAAACAAGACAAAAAAGCTTCCATAATCTGAATATGCTTTTTTATTTACCTTCACAGGATACACCTATTTTTTCAAAGATCAGTACTATCTACAAATGGAAGACAAGAGTTTGAAGATTGTTAAAATTGGCAAGATAAATTCCGACTGGTTGGGTTGCTGAACTGTATGAGATATTAATAACCAAATATTTACTTTTTTGTTATATGCCTTATCTGTAATTAGAAATAGATCTGAATGTTAATTACTGGACCAGTCTGGTACTGGCACCAAAACATTAAGTACCAGTACTGTACACATCAGATAATTTAAGAGTGTTGCCTCCTCAGTATACAAAAGATGTTTACGTATATATTCTGGTACAATTTTTCAGTTTTCATGCTAGTCATAGTAATACTAGTAACAGAACATCCATCATTCTTTATTCCCTTGGTGCTTAAACAAAGCATTGAAACCATTGGAGACTGGATCACACCCCTGTGTTATACACATCCCAAATAGGCTCAAATGAGATGTACCAGCAGTGCACTTTGATTTTTATTTTTTTTTAAATACAACTCTGTTATAAATAGATGGTTTATCTTGATGTTTTTCACCCTTTTGCGAGTTTGATCGTTACTTCCATTATTTACATAATAATACAGAAAGACTGTCAAAGGCACAGGTTGCCTCAGGATTTGATTTGTGTTGATGCATGATGGAATCATGGCAAAAAACTGTTAAAGTATTGTTTTAAAGTACTTTTAATTTTAATACCTTAGTTAAATTTAGCAATTTGCTTCATGCACTTTGTTACTACTATATAACTTGTTTATATGGATGGAATGACTCAGATTTTTGAAGTCAATGCGTTATACATAAAAATCAAGTATTATTGTTTAACTTGTTTAATTTTTCTGTTCTTTATAATATTGGGGGTTTGTTCGGTTAGTTTTTTTGCTTATGCATTGGGCAACAGAAAATGTTCTTTTCACAATCTGATGGAATGTTTCTCATTAAAAATATAAACCAGAAAAGAATGTCCCACACAAGAAGTGCCAATGATACAAATAAAATCAAATTACACTGTCAACACTTCTCATGGCTAGGCTTCCTTGTATCATTTGGAATTAGAAATTCAGTTGCACATTACAGTGAAATACCCATCAAAGGAAGGACAGTATTACCCCAGTATAGAAGTGCATACGGGATCTGTTTAGAAACCTAGGTTAATTCCTCTGTTAGTTCCAAGATGTAACTGCAGTAATTTACATTAAAGAGATTATATGGTCCCATGCCTCTGCAAAGCCCACTGCCTTCTCAGAACAGTTTCCATGCCTGCCTACTATCCACGCTCTTTCTCCTTCTCAGCAGGCTACCTCAACACAACCCAGACAGGGAGAGTCAGCATAGACACAGCAGTACATGTATCCTATAGGGAATGTAAGCTTGAGAAAGAGAGTTGTAAAACCTTACTCCTGCCCACAAGATCAGACACCATTTGGCCAAGGATCTTATCCAGCTTCATGAACATGAAACGCTTTGTGAGACAATGGGCTGCATCATGCAAGTGGTCAGCCCAGATCCTTCTCAACACATCTCTCACACCAAGTACACGATTCACAGAACTGGCTAGTAACCAACCAATACCTGAATCAATGATCACTTGATTTCTTCTCATGTTCTCTACAACTTAATGTGTACTCTCTGTGCTTTCCTGTTCTAAACAGAGTTTTTTTACTATGGTATTCTGAAAAGATACCTCTTCTAAAATGGCTGCATTTGCCGTGTCATCTTCCCATTGCACACTCTCCAGATACAACTCCCGCTTTGGGAAGTTTTAATTACCACAGACAATTCTCACCTGGATGAACCAGTACTATTTTCACCTATGCCAAAAGAAAAGATGGCTATCTGTTTCTGAGCATCCTCATTCTCTTCAGAAACCATTAATTGCCTTCTCAATTAGTCCTGCACCAGATTTAACAAAATAGGGCGCAAAACAAAATAGTTGTAATTGCAAAATGTCAGTGTTCCAGTTTTTACAGATATCTGGTAACCTTCTCAGGACTGCAGGATATATTGAGCCATTGCAGGGATGTATGGTCTGTCCTGCCCATCTTCCTATACTAGTGTTGAAAATATTCTGTAGCTTTAATGACTACCAGGAGTTCCTCTTGAGTGTTGCAATAATTTCTCCCTAGAGAATTTAAGCTCTTACTGTTTTAAGCATCCTCAATAACTATCCCCTCAAAATTTTTATGTACTTGTGTCAATACTGCCCCAAAACACATACTCTAGCATCTGTATTTAATATGAAGGATTTTGAAATATAGATTTACTAGAGGAACAAATGCAATGGGCCTTTTCAGCTCTGAACTTGCTAAATCACATTCCTACTGATGACTGAAATAGTTTCCTTTTTGTCTACAGCTTACGTATATGTCTTGCAACATTGGCAAATCTACCATCTTACCTTCTGTAGTAACACCATAATCCTACAAAACTCCTCACATCTGGTGGGTTTAAGGAGTTCTGCTCAGCTTCTTGTTTTGTTCTTGCCTGTGTAAATCCATTCTCCAATGACTACATTATTGGCAGAAAAAGAAATAAATTTTCTATCCTTAAACAAACTCACACTTCTTTGGGTTCAGTTTCAGACTGGCAACCTTAAGCTTACCACAGGTCAATTGTAATAATTGTAAACACATCTGTTTCTGTTCATGAACTGTAACATTTGCCAGGTTATCACCTACATATATGGGACAAGCTGGAGGATTATACTGACCCTTCTTGTTAACCTTTCACATTTGACCTGCGAAATGCCCGAAGTCACAAAATGTGTCCTGAAAAGGTCTTTGGGTCTAATTCCACTTGCTGGCAGCCACTTTTAAAGCCTCACTATTGGACCCTAAAACAACCTGCTCCACCTCCAGGGTATCACCTAGTCATGATGATGGAGAAGAAACATAAAACCTACTTTAATGCATTTTCTGTAGTGAGGGATGCTTTCCTTTTTCCCATGGCAAAAACTCAAGAAAATGTACATTTTCTCAATGATTTTGTACCTCCTCTTTCCTGTTTGTAATGAGTTAACCATGAGATGGAAAGTCCTTGACTGAGCAGCATTGCAGCTCTGCCTGTACCTGGTCACGTCCCATGCTGATCTGTCCCAATGACTTGCTTCCCTGTTTGACTCTGAACCTGCCCCAACACTATGGACTTTTCTGGTGATCCCTGGACTCCTGGCTGAACCAGATTACCCTCCCCAGGCCTGCTCTTTTCACCTTGCTTGGGCACTGTGAGACTGTGTCCTTGTTGGCGAAGCCACTGCCTTTGCCTTTCCTGCCCTCAACACATTTCTCCTAAGCCATTTTCAGAACGGAATCAAGATTTTTACCTGCCTTCTTTACAGAGGAAGAAACAAAGGCCAAAAGCATAAATGTTCTTCTCAAAGCCATGTAAAACCCAGCACCAAACTCCATCAAACTCTTACCTAACTTGTCCTACAGTTTTATTAAATTGAAGTCAGGTTCACTTAGGGCTTTTTGGTGTCAGGGTAGATTTTGATGTCAGGGTAAAGTTGTACACATGCTGCACAGGGGCTCATTACAACACAGACAGAGCTCAGACACTCGTGCTCCTGGAGCAGGACAGGCTGTACGCACCCAGCAGGGCAGTTCCAGTCCAGAGGAGTAAAGGGCAGTGGTTTAGTAATCATTCTGTCACAATACATAAGGGCAGCCAAGGCTACAGTGAAATGCCACAGTTTAAATACTTGATAGTAATAGCAGCCTGAACTGTGAGCAATGCTTAACAGTTTGTGCCTCACTAACACTCTGCATTTGTTAAAAATACATTTTTCTCCTGCTATTTTGTCGTGATTTTACAAAGCAACAGTTACTCTTAAATTTAAGCAGTTGACTGTAACTCTGCCGATCTTTAAATAAAGAGGAAGTAGGTCCTTTGGGCCCAGTTTGGGCAAATTGTTTCTATTTACGAACTCAGACATGCATGTTTTTAGCAGCAAAGAGTAGATGAATGAACATTCTTCTGCTTTTGGAAGAGATGAAGCAAACAAATGAGCAGGCACTGGGCTCTGTGGGATTGCTGCAAATGCAGAGATTTATACCTGCAAGGGGGAACAGCCTGTTCCAAACTGGTTATGCAAAATGCTCATAAGTACTAAGGTATTTCAATGGAGGGAACCGTAGTTAGGACAAAAACATAGGACAAACTCCCCAGAAAAACAACTCTAAAGCTCTGTCAGAGAAATAGCACAGTCAGGAAGAACTGCAGGCATTTCAAAAGCTGCCAGCAAGGTTTCTGCATACCAAGCCTGTCAAAGCCATATGCCAGTACTTGAAATACATCTCCTTCTGGCATTGCATTTTAAAACAAGTGAGAGCAAAATGGCATCTTAGGGTAAATTGTCCAGTTCTGAGACTTACATTTGCACACAAATAGCCATGATTTCACACACGACTAGCCAGGAAGCGGAGTGCATGGCTTCCCCCAACCCCAACTGCAACAGCAAGTCTTGACCTCCAGAAATAAATGGGCTCAAGCTTATAATATTCAGTATAAAAAAGACAATTCAACAACATTTGTTCATTCTCATCATTACATTAAAATTTTTTTATAAGATCTCCAATTTGTTTTTCTTAATTGAGACAAATACTAAAAAATCCTGCTATTATCTCAAAACTCTTTAATATAATGGAGAAAGATATGACATGAACCACTGCCTAAAAAGTAACAGAATCAGAAAAAAAATGCATACTTTATTAGTGTGCCTGAATGCTAATTGACCTTAACCTGCTTAGGACATCCCAGCAGTTTTTCCCTTCTCCATAAAATTCACCACTTTCTGAGCAAAGGACAATACGGTGAGATAAAAGTACTGCACAGGTGTTCTTCCTTGGTAGCACTAGTGAAGCCAACAGTCAAGAATTTCAAAACAATCACTAATTTATTTGTTTTATTGCTCAAACAATGAGTAATTTCTCCACAACTGCAGTAGAGAGACCATTCAACAGCTCATAGCAGCTTCTACTGACACTACATTTGGTCAGCCTAACCAATGCTGGGAACACTGTAACCACACCGCCTGCCAATATCATCTCTGGATCATTCTTTCACCTCTTTTTGCAAATCCCCAAACTCCTGCAGTACTCCTAAAGTTCAGCTTCAGCCAGCTTCACCATGTGCATGCTCAGACTCCACCAGACAACCAACAAGCCACTCTGAGATAAGAATAAAAGGCCTCACGTCACTACTGGTCTGCATTTCCCTGCTAACCCTGCTGCAGACCCTCTGCACAGTGAACCAGAGGGTGGCAAAACAGAACCTGTTGAGCTTTCATCTGTCTGTTACTGCCTAGTGCTTTCCTCTCAGACGCCTCAGAACTGTGCCTGAGTGTCTAACTCGCACTGCTGTTAAGAATTTGCTAGCATTGCCAAAATAAACTCAAAATTGTAAGAGCATAATAGTTTTAATTTACATTAGCCTGGAGCTTGGCAGTCTGTCCCTGGAGTTATTTGGAGGTGGTCTACCATCCCTAAAAGACAGGAATTCACAATATTAAGCTAAGCGGGCTTGTTTTTCTGGGTCTCTGACCACTGCTTTAACCTTTGGATGGCTTTATTCTGTCTTCCCTATGCCCATTACAAGAGTTGTAACACTGCTGCCAAAAAGGCTGAAGCTAGAAAGCAGTTTCACATTCTGCAGCTGGATGCCAGGCAGTGACGAAGACCCAGCACCTCCATTGCACAAAGTTTCTAATCCCCACGAGCCAAGGAATTACGAAAGTCAGCCACGTCACACAGTTAGTTAAGCCATGGAGACATCATTTCTTCTGTGGTTGTACTTGTAATAGACAATACTGGCCACTGTCTCTCTCCATTGCTCTCCTTTTCAAGTCCCTTAATTTGGCTTACGCAGCATCCCGCCGCAGTAGAGTTCACTGCTAAAGGACAGCAGCTGACTGGTGGATTAGGCAAACCAAGTTGAAGCAATTTACCAAGAGGCAAGTCTTGCATGCAAAAGGCAGACAATCAGTCTGCTCTCTCTCTGTGGTCAATGCATTAACTGTTGAACCCAGTCCTCCAAAGAGAGAGTGATTTCTCACTATTTGAAGACTTGGCAAGGCTCATTAAATTTTTGCATTTTCATGCTTTCCTTTTCCATTAAGAAACGTGTACTTTTCAAAGCCACCGACAATTCTCTTGTTCGAGAACTCAAAAGTATGAAGTGGGAGGACTTTTTCCTGTTGTTTCCCACGTAGTCAAAGAGGCTTCCATTTATGACCTTATAAAATCCTCATTTGCAGGACTTTGTTGGACTCTCTTCTTTGTGAATAACACCTTCCATCCATTCTTGCATTTAGACACCTTCATATGTAGTACAGCACAGCACTGTCTCAGTCCTCTCTCATCTCCTATCACTGATTATTTGTGTACAATTATGGCTTGATTCTATGCTCAAATAGGGAGGGCAGGGAGGAGTGAGCCATTACCTGTGAATCATCTGTTCAAACCCACTCTAGGAAACAACACCATGTCACCTTCAGATATTTTTGCCTCCATACACTCTATTTTTGCATTTGCACAAATTCTGCACTATGGACAGAAAAATAGGGAAATAGACAGCAGAAGCTGCAACCAGATTCTGTGCTTGACTTGCTATATGTTTTTAGTGAAGCCATAAGCTTAAATCGAGCTTTTCCATTTAAATCTCAGCACTTCCTTGGCTGTTAATGCATCTGCTATACAGACTCTTCTACTTTTGATTTTGAGCTCAGAATAAGGGAGTTTGATCTATACGTATTCGACTCAGAGAGGCCACATAAGAATTTCAATGCCAACTATTTTAGTATATATTTATTGTAATAAATGTGTAAATGTTTATGTATATTTATATTTGCATAAAATATTGTGTATTTGAGTTGAGAGTGAACATCTGGTATGCAATGCATGGCAAACTAACAGCAAGACATGTCCCTGTGTCAGAGGTCCCAATGCCTAAAATAAACAAGACAAAGTGTGGCAGAAACTGAAGAAATTAGGTAAAATAGGGTGAGATATTTACTCTATCTAGATCTCATAGAAAATCTGTTACAGTCATAGGAAATCAATAGCACACCAGGATTTAGGTCCTATTTTCTAAAATATTTGGGAGCCAAAAAATTGCAGATGAGCCTAAACTAGACAAATATAACCACCTCCTGCTCAGCCCCATAAAGCATTTTTACCAAAGGCCAGCAGGTGTCTAGCCACATCACTTGGCCATGTTGTTTTTGGCAAGTTTTATAAATAATTACACACAGTGAGGTTGCATTAATCTGAAGACTTCAAAACAAGGTTACTTCTAATCCTTTAAAAAACTATTTCCCCTTCGAGGTAAACCAATACTTAATCACAATAGGGTCATGCTTTCAGCAAGTACTTTTAATTTTGTCTACTATAAACACAGATCATCTTGCCATGTGACAAATGTGCTTTTCTGAAAGATAACCAAGCATTTAATTAAAAAAAAAATTGCAAATTTAAGCCCTAAAAATTTACAAAATTCTTATATGAAACTGCAAACAAATGAAGCTGTTAAAGAAGTGAAAATTCCAAAGCTTCACATTCCCTATTCAGGGTCTGAATCTGTATTTCTTTTTCATGCAGTAATCCCTGTGGACTTCTATGGGTAAGAATGTAGTAAAGAGCTGATTCACCATTCTTGGTGTTTTAGATTGAGGTGTGCACACTTCCAAAGATGACAACATTAGGCACAAGATTTTAGCAGAGAAATGAAGAAGGAAAACTCAAATTTAAAGCAGTATGAACATTTCATCATAAGCCACTTATCTGGTATCTCTCCAGTCACAGACATAACCATGTGCTCATACACCAACTCAATTTGAAAGCCACTCAATTTGAATGCCATTCTTACCAGGGTACCTTCAGTACAAGAAATACAATTGATTTTGATACTGTGTTAGCAATTCTTCACACTGAATTATTGAAAGCCACATTCACCGATATATCCAGAAAGCTATTAAATATGGATTGCTCATAATACTATGAGATCTTTAGTCTCCCATGAATAAACACTGCAGTGGATTTTAGCCTGCTTAGTTGTCAGCATGCTGGATCTAATAATCAAACCATGCAGAAACACTTCAACAGTTTTCACAAGATATTGTGATAGGAAACACAAATAAACAGACGGGGTAAAACTGTGCAGGCAAACTCTTCTCCAGACAAAGTGGAAAACTTGCTTGGCCAATTTGACATCCCTGTGTGGTCTTGTCTATACCATTATTTTTCCAACTATTAGCTCCTTACTTGACACCTTTCACTAAAGACAGCAGTAAGAGAAATTCTGGGCACAAGTTTTTATGATCATGCAGTACTAACCTCCCACAACATAAAATAAACATTATTTTCCCTCACTGAGGCCAAGTTTTCCACCAAGACAGGACCCTGCATTTGGAACTGTATATCAGAAGTCTAGTTTTGTGGACAAAAAAAAATAAATTAAAAAAAATAAAATCAGAAAACAAAACAAAAGAAACCCAACACTGGCTGCAGAGGTGGCCCAGAAAACTGGCCAAGGAAGCCTCCACAGGCTGATGATGCCAACAGACTGAGCACTGTGCATTCCTTAGGCTGCATGTAGGCAAGGATCCCATCTTGGTAGCTTTGCTGCTTTCACAGAGAAGGAAACCCACCGTTTTTGAGAAAAGGTTTTCATATACTTGTTCCAAATCCCCCCTAAGAGAATGACAGCTCTGTCCCATCATCTTTCCAAACCACACAGATGTCTGCAGGCAGGCTCAGAGTTATGGCACACCTAGTACCCAACCCATGGCCTCCACCAGTGCTACTGACTAGAGAGAATACCACAATGGGCAACCCCAAGAAAGAAAAGCTATGTAACTAATTCTGCTGCTGGACCACCATCAGAAAAGCACCCTGAACACCAGCTAAGCATGACTGCTGACTTGTACTGTGCAATTAACTTTCCCAGTGGACAGCATTTCTCCTGTGACCTTCTTGAAAAGCTTAGAAATATTAACATCCCAGCAGCCAAGTGTGACAAAATACACTGGAGACACAGTGCTACAGACAGAGCTAAACAAAAACTATTTGCACCCACTAAATGAGTTTGGAGAACTTATTTGCACTAATTAACAGAATGCGTGACTCAAATATTTATGCCTGGAGTCAATTAGGGGGAAAACCCCATAACTCGATTCAGGAATGCAAAAAGATCCTAAAAACACAGGAAAGAATACTCCTAAAATTGAACACTTCGTGGATTCTGAAACCTCACAGGGCCTCTGTGCACAAAAAATGAAAATATTTCTTTTTAAATAATTCTAGTCCTTGAAAAGTTCTACTCCATAAACCGTAGCCATGAAAAACTGGATGTGGTCTCTGAAAATTAAAACTAACATCATAATAAATATTGCTAAAATATATTATGTTTCTAGGGCACACTGGCAACTCAGTGTTCCTGAGAAAACTGTCTATTCAAATGTTGTTACACTCATGCAGTGAAGTCCTGAATTCATGGGGAAGTTTTCTTTTATGAAGTCGAAGTGGTCTCGAGTCAAGGGAACACATTCTTTCTCACCTTTTTAAACTTTACAGGTAAACACCAAGCCTAATTCACCTTCCTCATCTCTCTTCAGAGTATTTCATTCCTCCTCATTAGTATTTTACTCACTACTGGCAGAGGAACCTGAAGGGCTTAAGAACACACATGTTACAACATCCACTTAGGTGCTCATTTTTAAAATTAATGTCAGCTTTTTTCAACTGTTGAACTGGCCCTAGTTTCTCTGCTTAAAAAGTTAATGATTCACACTTTGCCTGGAAGTATACCATGAATCCTAACTCAATACTTTGCTATATAAGTGCAAAGATCTCTCAAAGCCATAAAAGAATCCAGACTCCCTGCTCCATATCCCTTCCTCAGCACAACTGAGCCCCATAGGAGAACCACCTTCCCACATTTCCTAATCACAGTTTTATGAGAAAAGAGGCCCTCTTGGGTTTCACACTCATTGTGGGAATACATCCTAGTTTTTCAAAAGTGAAAACTCACCCAAAATGGACCAATGGGAAATGCAGTGTTGTTTTCAGGTATATCTGGAATGTCATGATTAGCAAACAATTCAGAATTTCTGTTCCATTTTCTCACTGAGTAATTTTACACGAGTAAAATTAACTGCAGGAGGTAAAGAAGCAGGTCCTAGAAATAAAGATGCTGTTTTAATACCTGTAACTTCATAGAAGATGTAGCTCTCTTGTTTGCCAATGCTAAAATTCTTAAGAATCATATTTAAATAACAAAATATGACCTGAATAACTGTGGTGAGAGCTGAGCTGCTGTAGACACCACATGCACACTGAGAAAACACCAAAGGAGCCTCTGCAGAAATTACACTGGAAATAATATAAGTTCATATGACTTACACAGTCCTGCTTTCTCCTAAGTCTGGAAACAGGCTGCATCCTCACTAGACCCCTATGTACAGTCCCAAGGTAGGCACCTTATTCAGAAGGGCACTTATGAAATGCAGATGTAAACTAGAAGTGTTCCTGAAGTTGGAAAGAAAAGCCTCTGCAGTGCCAAGAAATGGCTTTACAATAATTGATGGGCTTAAAGCAAACCAAGGGAGAGTTACTGCAGTTGACACAGCATTGCCTCAAGTTTGATTTTATTTCCAGAGTCAGCAGACAGGCTACCATACACATACATACATGTGAAAAGAAAAAGAGATTCTGAAATACTTCACTCTAGGTGAGGTTTTCAGATAAATGAGACTATTGAGTCCAGTAACCGGACAAACAATGCCACTTGCAGGCTAGAATGAATCACTGCACCAGCCACCCCATGGAGCTCCTTCAGAGAGAACTAATGAAAAGTGCCTCCATCAAGCCCAAGCCCACTCCTCCCCCACAGCAAAATCATGGCCCCAGAACAGGCCTATGTACCAAAGGCAGCACAGAGAACAGCTGTATCACCCAGTTCTTGATGCAGAGCAAAAGGCTGCCAAGCAGGAGGCTTGCAGGATTTTGTTCTCTTTGAGTCAGTTATTCTGGGGTAATACCAAGCTATTCAGAAAGACTAAAGGATATTTAAGCATCAAAAGGAAAGCGTATTTTGTTGGGGTTCCAAACTCTCATATATATTCTGCTATATACACTATACACAGGGGAAGGGTTTGCCTTGAGTTTGCCTGTCCCTCCCTCCTCTATGTCCCTCAGGCTCTGCATTTTAGTGACCATCCCTTCAAGCTGAAGGAGGAAAGTCATCCAAAGCCACACAGCCTTCAGCCAGGAGAGGGTGGGGAGTGACTGAGATGAGTTCACGGCATTTCCTCACTGTAGGAGGGAAGTCCCCCACAGTAATTCCTGCCAGTCTGAAGAGCAGAGATCATCTTCATAGCAGCACAGTGTGCTGCCAGTAACCCTCTGCTCTGGCCTGCACCTCAGCAGTATGTCAGCCATGCACTATTGATATTCCAACCCATTATCTGTATTTTTTTCATACATGCACATTGTTAAATTCTTTGTTACTTAAACTGATACCACCTGAATGTTGTTTTAACCGGTCACCTTACTGCAATTCCCTAGTATAGTTCAACACCTGACACTTTATTTAACTCTAGGATTCCCTTTGAAAAGTTATTTTTTAGAGATTATGGCATGTGACTAGCATGCCAACTTCTCAGCTTGAAGAAGAGGGAATTAGGCAGGCCTTGCCTCTACAAATAAAAGGTATGGCACAACCATGGCAGCACAGTGAAAATACAGTCTGAAATGTGCTTGAGAATAGAGTACATACAGAGAGAAATCATTCTAATTAGGAGCAATGATTGCTGCCCACTCACAGCCCTGACACACCTCTCTGGAGAAGGACAGAGGAGGAAGGGCAGTGGAATCCAGTCCCAGACTAACAGTGAAAGTACAGAGCTAGCAGCCAATGATTTCACAGAATTAATCAAAAGGTATAGAGGCCATAAGTGAGGATGACCATAGGAAAAGAACAACAGAAGTGGTAGGGTAAATAGATATCTGAGATAAGCAGCCATGTGGTTCATCTTCACAGAAATTATGACTCTGTTTCACCCTTGGGAAGCCAGCCCTGCCTCATCTCCCCCATGTCATCCCACCCTGTACATCACTCAGCACTCATTGTCACATCCTTAGGGCCAGCAACATAAACCTATGCTTCGAGTCCAGAAATTATTCTTCTCAACCAAACAGCTTCCCCAGCTGCTACTGCACTTTGGCAGATACCAAAGCTTCGAGCATCACAGAAATATTAACAAAGTATTGACTGTATGAAACAAATATTCAAGCAGCTCAAAAGTCCAAGATGAACTACCTTGTCATTAGAGAGGCAAAGCAAAGGTCTTCCTTTGGCTGGTATTTGCAGGTGTGTGTGTGGGGTGTCACAGGAAGAGGAATAATCATAGATAAGGTAACAGATAAATTATTACTTTAAACAGAACTAGTGGATTCCATCCCAGCACTGGGGCATGTTTCACACAACTGTGAAGAGTTAGCAGGATATAAAATCAATTCAAAACATAGACCATGCTCCTGGCAGGCTCTTTACTGCAGCAGTTGTTTGTCAATAAACAGAAATTTAACTGTGCCTCGCTGGCATTTCATTATCTGGAGCTGAAGAATACCACTAAATACTTCACATTTATATAGATTAATCTATCCTCCCTCACTGTCTAATATCCATCATGATCTAATCTATATTGGCAAGACCTCCCCATTTCCCTGGTGGGATGGGTGCATACTATTGACATGAAAAGGTTTTATCTGTACTGGTGGCTATTTGCAAACATATTTTTGGTTTATCAAAATGCAAGATTCTCTTGTTTACAGACCTAGAATTAAGCACAACAGTGTTGCATTATGGATAAAGGAAGGATATTCTTTCCTTCCTTCCTATTTGCCTGGTACTTTAAACTAACTCAGTCTTCATGCTGAGTTTGGGGAAAGAAGGGTTAAAGTGAAGGCCCCCTCCTCCTTCCCAAAGTGCTTTAGAACAGTAGATACTCATCTCAACCTAGATGTGGCACATAAAATTCTGGTTGTGCATATACTCAGTATTGCTTTTGTAGCTTTCACTCTCAAAAGAACATTGTGATAATTTAGTCTGATCTCCTCAAATGTCCCCTCGAATTTCAACCACTGATTACTACATCTATCACAGTCACTTTTAGATAGGCAACAACCCTTGATTTAAAGCCTATAAACAATGGAAAACTTACCACATCCAGTGACTGTCTTTTTAAGTAGTTCTGTTTCCACAATGCCATGAATGACAGATTATTTTTCATCCAACTTGAAGGATATGAGGAAACCACAGGACATGACTGGGTTCCAAATCATGCTGGTTACAAACTATGTGCAAACATACAAACCCTGGTAGCTGACTATCCATCCAAAGCCCTGTATCAGACCTCCAGAGCCCAAGAATTATGCTGTTTACAATGTGCACAAGAATTTCATATCCAATATAGAATATGCTTCCAACTAATTTGCCCATAATGCTCTCTACCCTTCAATTTTATTGACTGCAGATGTGTTTCTTAAAAAGTGCTTCATGTAAGTTCATTGACAGCAACTTCGTTTATAACATTCACTAACTCAAGCTAACACTGGTGCCCTAAGCAGAAACTAGAACTACTTTGGTGTTCCTAGAACCACAGCATTCAACCAGGTTAACTTCACAGTTTTACAAGCTAAATTTGAATAAATTAAATAACACAACTACTAATATTTAATTTTTAAAAAGTGTGTTTCCACTGCATTACTGTGTCCATCTTTTTTGGCAAAGACATGTATGAGGTCTGGAGGACCTGCCAACCTCCAGTAAGACTGAGAGTCAAGGAAATGATTTCTTATCAGAGGAAGAAGTAGAAAGAAGCTCTTGCTTTCATCAGCTTGCAGTGTTACAAGTGACCAACAGATAGTGGAATAAGTAACTTTAAAACAGATGGACTGTCAATTACTTCATACTAATCCCTGTTCATTTTATCAGTTACATCACATGCCCACAGCAAAACCTACTTCTCACTCTTCCAAGGCTTCTGAGACAAAGCAATACAATGAATGAGAAATAATACAGCTTACATACAAATTGATTTACACTTTTTTTTCTTATAATTATTTAGGAAGTCAGCAGCATTTTCTTTCCAAAGTCTCTACACCAGATTTACTTTAGAAAACAACAACAACAAAAAGCTGTTTTCACTAGAGACAGACAAGCAATTTCCTGAAAAGCTGAGCACAAACACTAATACTGTCTACTGGCATGGGTTTCATCAGTCTAAATATTTTCAATCAAAACAGCTCTGTATGTAATTAAAAATAAAATCAGAATAAATCTAAATATTTTAACATCAGACAACATCCATTCTAAAAAAATAAATAAAAAATAAAAAAAAAATCACGTGTCCTTAAAAGTCAGCTGGATGGCAGCAGGAAACCACAAAGAAAAACTCACTGGAATTCAGACAATGGGATTGTGTTTCCTAGCATATGTATTTTTTGTAATTAAAACCTATTAGTCTTGCATCTCTATACCAAGAAGAAGCTTAAGAGCTTTATGTAATAATAACAGCACTTTCTACATCAAGGCACATTATAAACATGAACTAATTAATTCCTGGGGCACTTCTGGGAGCTGGAGAGTTAGCTGTGGAGCTGAGGAGTCTGAGCTGCCACAGGAGGACCTGCCAGATCCAGAAGGCTACCTTCTCTGAAGAACTGCAGCACAACCACAGGCATCTGCTAATCCCTCCCCCTCAAAGACCTGTATGGTGAGCAACAGGCAGGGCAGGGTAGAAGAAAGCACAAGTGTATTCCTCGTGATTATGGAGCTCCTTAATTTTGGTGCAGTTACGGACAGCTAGTGGTAGACTACTAGTGGCCTAAAGGCCAGCAGCTTTCCAATCCAGCAGCACTACAGAATCTAGCTGGTGTCATGACTCTGCCTTTGAGGAAAGCATAGGAACAACAGAATACAACAGAACAAATTTCCTTTTCAGATAACTCAGCATTCAGAGTTATTAACAGAAATTGTACAACTATTTATTGAACTTCTCTCCAGAAAACACAACAGGAACTTCTGCACCTGCAGCAGTATGTTCTAACTTATCACATAAAACTTTCCCAAATGGCTAAGGCATTCGAGCCAGCATACAACAGTGTGGCCCAAAAGAGCAATGACCTTTTTCTTTATTTCAGTAAGGCTTCAGCCCTATATGTACCAAGCATCTGCTCAGTTGCTTTTGAGTGGACCACTGTGCCACAGGACATTGGTAAATTTCCACATTGCTTTTTCTCTTTAATGAAGCACAAGCTGAATGCTGTTGCACAACTTTGCATGCCAAAATCCATGGCCTTTTATCTCCAAGTTTCTTAACCATGTTTATTCTCTCCTCAGAAGCATTTAAACTTGGCCACAAACTTTGTCCTCAACCACACTATGACATAGCCTCTTCATTTTAAGCTATGCAAGCATATTCAGAGGTCTTGACATACAATTCAACTTATTCACGCAAAGACAGAATGTTTACTTTAAGATAAAGAACAGGAAGACAAAAATCTCAAAAAATAACCAGAGTTCTCCAATGTTTCCATTCTTCCTTCACTGAACTTCTTTCTTCTATGCCATTATCTCCAAGAGATGTGCCTTAGGTCTATGTAAAAGCAAGGAACTTTGCTTTCATGGGTAAGCACTGTGATTGCCAGTTTTAGCCACGGTGAAACAGATCTCCTAAACCAGCTTAAGAACCAATCCAACTTCACCAAATAAACCACTAGCAGACTTAAGAACACTGCAACTCCAGCCTTTTTCTAGTCTGTGCAAAACTAATCAATCACCACAGCACTCAGTATAATACAGGCAACAATATTATTATTATTATTATTACTACTTGTCTTTCCTCTTGGTTTCTAAATTGGCCCTCAAGAGATGCAAATGAAACATGTTTACATGACCACCAAGGAAATCCAGTTATATTTGCAAACATTTGTAGAAACAATTACAGATACATTTTCAAACTTTCAAGGCTCTAAGCCTGATTTCTTGGGAAACTAAAAGTGGTGACTGGGAAAGTTAGTAGAGTTACTGGGGAAGATTCCAGACAAGGACAAGGCTGGCCTTGAATTGAGGAAAGGAAGTCCTTTGACACTAGAGACAGCTAGCACTGAAACACAGCGGGCAGCAAAGCATTAACACCTCCAGCATCCAGCTTTAATGTATTAATGGCTACACTAACCCCTGCCAACCTCTGAGCAGGTTCTAAGTGATACTTCGAGATAAAGTAAGTGGATAAAAACACTACCAAGGAAGAGGTGAATAGAAAGCATGCTTATGGAAAAACTTAAATGCTTTCTACTAACGAGTGATAAGCACTCAGAAGTAAATCTTGTGCCATACCATATCTGCTAAGAGAGAAGCTATAAAATCTGGAGCAAGACATAAAACAAGGAAGAGGCAAAGTGAGCTTATGAATGCCCTTTTGAAGGTTTTGGCTTCCTCACTTCTCTCTTATTTTTGAAACTTGCACATACATAAAAACATTGTGAAAAACAGTTTGCCAAGGCATTCTTGCTCTATGACCACAAATGGCAATCCAACAAGTACAGAGAGAGGTTTCAGAGATTTTATTCCACATCTCACGGCCTAAACTGTGTTTTAGCCTGCTTGTAGGATTTACCACTGTGGTGAGAATATATTTTTTAAAGAAAAGGCAAACACTGCTATTTACATAGAAAACACATTTCCCTGCCTACTGAAACACAAGCTCTTAAGAAGAGTGGTTATTGAAATTTAAGTATAATAAAGCAGTAGTTCAGTAGATTGCGGGTATTCATGGCAGCACATTTTCCTTCAGAGGTTCTTTGTTTTGCTTTATCATTCTTGACATTGCATATAGCACTTTATGAGCTTTTGCAGAGAAACAGCACTTTTACTAGAGCAGCAAATTGCAGGGGTGGAGGAGGTTGATGCTAACCAATATTAAAAGATTTTCCTTTCCAAAATAAGAAATGAATGCGAAGGCATAAAATCATCTGGAAGCACAAGTCCTTTAGAAAAACGTCAGAAATGAATGAGGGATATTCTGATTTTTAATAAGAAAGTCACCTGTGCACCTGTCTGTTAGCTTTACTTACTGTACAGGTCTTCAATACTCCGATGAAATACTGCACTGTGATTTAACAAGACAGTACATATAGTTTAGAAAACTTTCCAGATTTCTGTCAGTTATATGTCGAAAGACTCCAGCTGACATGGCTAGAGCACAGTTTTCTGAGACCAATTCCAAGGAGTTCTAAGCCCCCATACCAAAATCAAAATCAGATTTTACTTAAAATATAGACATTAACATTCATTTTTGTAGCAACACTAAGATTAACATTAATTTTAAAACCTGATAATGGCAGCTTCTGGAAATGATTTGTTGCTCTGCATCTCCAGCCCATTTGGTGACTGCTTTGATATATAAATTGTTAGCAGATCTATACAATCTGAACTTCTTCAGAGCAAAAGCCGTGCTTCTTATTTGACTTCAGAACTGTCAGAGGCATCTCCCAAATATCAATACATTTTAAACTAGATTTATGTTGGGGTAAATCTCTACAAGGTCTTTTTTTGCTTTGATTTTTTTTTCTCTCTTTCTTTCTGTCAGTTTCTCCCCATCTACTGTTAATTTCCACAACAGTGGTGCACTGTGTTTGCTTGTAACTTCTTTTATGGATCATATGATCCATCTTAATGGGACACATCTTTTCAAATTACCTTCCTTTGTTCAGTTAACATAATTTATCTTGTGTTCACTTTCTGCCAAAATTCCTAGGCTATTCAAATGTTCTTCACTCTATATGTTTTGTTTGTAGACAGCAATAGAGTTAGCAGTTTCCTTAAAATTTCAAGTTAATAAATCACTGAGTAATTAATTGACTTAAAGGGTCTGTACCGAACCATTGGAATACTGGGGTGAGGACTGGCACTGCATAATTCAGCTTTCCAAAAATCCCAGATCCTTAGTTTCGGAAACTCTTGTGTTTACCTGATGCTTCCGGATAACTGGCCTGATCCTTTTCCTGCTGAAATCAGTGGTGGAATTGCCACTGACTTCCATAAGAACAAGGTTCCAACACCACTAACCCAAGGCTTTATTATTTTCAATTGTTTCAGTACAAATCACAGGCATTAAGAAATGTGTCTCCACCTCAAAATTAAACCCTTTGTGTGTGGAGCAGTAGATAAAATCACTCTGCACTGAGATAGCACTTTCTGTTTCAATGCATTTTACAATTGATTATGCCTTTCAATCCCTTCAGTAAGATAACTGCATCATACTAAAGACTGGAAAACCAGCAGAGAGTTGTCATTTGCCCACGCATGGGTGAAATTTCAACACCCAGCCCCTGCAGGCTATACCCCTCTTCTGCTGGGAAGAAGTAAGCTCACAAATCTCTGTAATTTACCACCATTTCTCTTTAAAGGAACTGAGCTACAGCACTGTAATCCTTTGTTAACATCCACATCTGTGATCTGATTCTGCAGAAGAAAAAGATGTTACTGCTTTACTGTTCAAGGCCCAACCTCAGTCTGTTGAGCTTGCCTCACATACCAGTGTCCAAAAGCTTCTCCAAGCCAGTTGGGCAGTGTTTCTAATTCTAAAACACATTTCCAGACTCAAATATTTTTGGAAATAAGGAGTTCTAACACTTGGGCAAAGCACCTATAACCAGCATCTGAAATTGTCCTGCTTAGAGGCATGTTCTTCCTCAGAGTTTCCCCTGCCTTTTGGCTTGCCACCAACTTTGGCTACAGTCAGCAGAAAGACCAGAATGTGCATTCTTAATGCCCAACTAGCAGCAGGTCCCTGAAAACTACCAAGTTACATCAAGCCTCTTCCCTAGTGCTTACTCCTTTCCTGTGAGACTGTCATTGTTTCCACTCTTCCTGACCTCTTCCTCTAAAAAAAATCAATTCTTTTAACTTTTACTCCAGTGCTCAGAATATGTTTCTATTACGTGCTTCATAGCAAAGTTCTAGGCTGTTCCCTATGTTGTATCAACTGTTGTCTGTGAATACCTGGGTAGAAGAGACACCATCATGGTCTTCATGGGTCCTGACTGTCAAACAGCACTTCCTGGTCATGCTTTAAATGAGCCAGCTTTCTCACCATCAGCAACACACCTGCAGCATTTGAAAAGGTGTTGTGTGGTTCAGGGCAGTTTACATTAGCATTAATTGAGCTCTCACACCTGAACTCTGCTGCTTTCCTTACAATCTTGTAGCCACACTTGTCTTAATGGCATTAGGATGGTTTCAGTGTTAGCACTTAAAAAGGTATCCAGAAGTTTGTTTGAGCAAAGCAGCTATCTGCTAACACTACAAAATGCACAATCTTTGGTCATGCCCAGACTTATATCAACACATGAGTTAAAATGGGCTTCATGGTTTGACACAACACATGCTGTGTCCTGGACTTCCCACTGCTTTGGGTTTTTTTCAGTCAGTGGTAACACTGAATCTTCAGCTTTCTAATGCTAAAGGAAGTTCTTGATGATTTTCTACCCTACCCACTGTAAGAAGGCCATAACCTTCGAAAAACTATCTGAAGTTGAAGGATATCTTCCTACATTTACTAAATAATAATAAAGGTCTATCACATGCCTTCTCTTCCCCCCCCTAATGATAGTTAGTAATGTCTGTCTTTCCTCAGATACCTAAGCTGAGTCACAGTTGGTGAGTTAGTTGGAAATGCCTCACTTGCTCTTGCTTTTCTCTCTCAGCTCCTCTTTATTTCTTGCAAATATATAAAAAGAATTGGCCTGTCTGTATACTTGCTCCCCTACTACTGTGGTGTACTTAAAACTTTAAATAATATGATAAAAATATGACTTGAGTATCTTTCTGACATATGGATGGAGTTCTGGAGGGTGCATAGTTGTGGTGAGAAGGGTTTGTTTTCCTTAGCTGGATACACATGAGTTATACATTACAGTGAGCCATATCGTATTTACAATTGAATTTGCCTATTAAGACTTTCATACCCTGCACAGCAGAACTGGGGCTGCATCTGCCAAATAAGTTACGAGATGCTAATGAAGCCAACAGAACTCAGTTCCTGTCCGAGGGAAAACTGATGGTAAACCAACAGAGAGAAGCACAAGATTTTGTTATATAATTTTGGTCTCAACTGAAATAGCCAAATGTCTGACTGGACTGCTCTGGCAGGGGGGTTGGACTAGATGATCTTTCGAGGTCCCTTCCAACCCCTGACATTCTGTGATTCTGTGACTGACAGGATCTCTGGGAAGGAGATTGGGCTTAAAGTGGAGCTCCCAACCTAGAAACTATTGACTGTGGCAAGACACCCATTAAAACCCTTTGGAGCTGAGAAAAAGCAGTAAAGAGGCCATAGACTTTGTCTGGTGATTAGGAAAGGAACGGAGCAGACTCAAATTTCACTTAAACAGAGTAAACAAGATGAAGCTTTTCTCCCAAAAATGCAATCTGCATCTATTCCAAGCCCTGCTTGCTGCCCAGTCACGCTCCTGTTCACATTACATTTGCCAGGAGTGCAGGAGAACTGATGCTCCTCTCAAGCATAACTCCACCCTTGTGCTTGTGCAGCCCCTGCAGAAAACAGTGGTGAGGAGGGGGTGGAGGTGAGTTGTGAAGGTTGCTACAGGCAAGATAATATCAAAATAAATAAGCTAAGGGTAGCCCTGCTTTCTAACAGCTCCGTCCGACTACAGGCCTGAGGTAATCAGAGTCTGGGCAAGGGGCCAGGCAAGACGGAATCTTTGCAACCAAAGACTGTTGAAGTTCTTGAAAGACAATATAAAGGTGTTTTTGTCTCAGCTATGAGGCAGTCCCAGAACTCCATTCAGATTGTAGAAAACGACTCAAAAGTCATGGACTTGTCTTATTATTTAAAGGATATATTGGAAGTCACATTATTTGAAGCTCTTAAACTCAGTTGGACACTGTACTAACACCTTGAGCAAATGCCTCAGTGCATTGCTAGAGACTTTGGGCATTTATTTATTTTTCATTAAAGACTCAGAGTGAAAACATTCTTCAGAAGCCACACTATACCATAAATTATTAAGAATTTGTTCTAATACTGACAGCTTAAAAATTGCTCGGGCTGGGTTGTGAAACTTTAGAGCTGGAAGGAATCCAGCTCCTTCAAACGCAGAAGCTGGAATGAACTCAGGTAACATCAACAGAGACATAAAATAATTTAGTATACTGAACCAGCTGTTCTTTTTTCATTCCCTTGTTCCTTATTCCATGTAAAACTCCAGAAATTATTCTTCTGATACAATGTAAAATGGAAACTATTTAAGAGAGACAATGGATGTGAAAGTGAATAAATCAAAATATTTAAAAAAATAATAGTGTACTAATAAAATATAAAACTGTCTATACAAATAAATTGCTGTGCTAGTGGCAGCTTCCTGAACTGATAGTATCACCACAAAAGGCTCAAAGTTGTGGTCTGTGTATTGCATTTAAAGGGGAGGTTCAGGAGAAGAGATACTTTAATTGAAACAAAGGATTAAAGTTAAGAAATAGAAAATTCTGCTTACCAAAGAAACACTTTCACTGTAAGGAAGAAATAAACATCCACAATAACTTTTAGGCTATGGGAAATTCTCCCAAAGAGTATGCTGAAAATCGCATTATTTGAGGTACTTGACATTCATCTGAAATTAATACTTGTAAGTAAGTACCACTAGCATGAAGAAAACACTTGCACTCGCAGTGGGGGGAATATTTTAAATAACTTTTCCGTATCTAGTTTCTACTGACAATAGGACGTACAGAAATGAAATGAACAGAGCTTAACCTCTGCTTCCCATAAAACAAAAGAAAAGGAGTCACAATATTTTATAGAGATCAGCACACATATATATATCAGTTATCTGACAGCAAGCTGCTTTCTATGACATTTTGCAGTAACGTATCGATCACTCACTAGAGAAGCTGGATAAAGATGATTAGGGATTTATCGCCCTCTTGTGAATAAGAAAAAAGTTGCAATCTTTCAGTTGCTACTGCTACTAAAGAATCCTATAGTAAAAACGTATCTAACAACTAATACACATAAACTCACATTACTAAAAGTAGAACAACTGTTACTGTAATTATCTATAAGAATTTTATCAGAAAAAGATAAATTGCAAAATTTGAAATAATTCAAATGCAAATTGGACCAAACAAGGTACTTTTTTTCATTTAAGTAGGAAGACAGCAATCTAAGTTCCACAAAATCACTGCCTACAGCACTGATGTCAAATGGCACAGACTAGTTCAAAGGTGTGCTAACCCTCCCTGATCACAGTCCCAAGATATCTTTCAACTTCCAAGGGAGCAGGAGGATGAAACCACCTATCTTTGCAGGAGAAGAGGTAGCCTTTCAGCTGCAACGAATAATCATGGATCTAAGTCCAACTTTGTTTGCAGACCCCAGTGAAGTTTCCAGAGTCAGGACTAGACCTGTCTTGGTCCAGCATTCCACAGCTGCTCCAGAAGAAAACAGGGTATAATTCAACACTGGGAAGCCATCAGACCTCTACTGGGTTATTAAGAGAGATCATCCTCTTTGTGGCACTTCTTTCTTCCCTACTGCTCTGCACCCATCCCAGGTATTGCTGCTCCTTTCCATCTCCCACTCCCTCTACTGTCCCTCGCCTTTCCCAAGAGACCATTGAAATCAAGGTAAAAGCCATAAAATTTTCAGACAAAGCCATCACCCCTCATCTCATAAGACTCATAAGATGAGAGAAAGCAAGGGTCAGCGCCAGCTGTTGGACACCAGGGTTTGCATTTCACACCTTGTCTTAAGTCTCTGGCCAGCTACATCATCCCTTCCCTCTGCTTTGCTCTTCTTCATGTACCCTTTAGTAACATTTTGGGGGGCTGAACTAAATGATCTTAAAAGAACCCTTCCAACCAAACAATTCTGTGATTTCTTACTCCCACACACTTCTCTATGTCCCCTCATATAAGGTGAAGCAGTGACTATCTATCTCCTACCAGCTTCCTCTTAGACTCAGTCTATCACACAACTGTAGGCTTCCCCAGAGAGGCAAAGGCCCTTCCTGGGCACATGCACAGGACATCCACTGTGTTAGAACAAATTAATTCTGTTCTATCACCACACCTAATAACAAGATGGCTTTTTCCTGTACCCCTTCAACAAAGAAACTTTACCAAAACTCTCTCCTGAGATTATTATCAAGCCATAATATTGAGAAGCCAAGTGCCATTTGATTGCAAATAACAGCGGACTCTAATTATGAGAGGCAAGAATAACACTGTCTTACAGTAACCTGAGAGCTTCTGTCTTGGTTATGCTGCCTTCCCTACTTTATAATAAACAAAGCATAAATCCTATCCAAATAAAGGCATCACCAAGTCCTACTAGCACAACATAATAACCATTTCCATGAAAAACTATGTATTAATACCACTTAGCATAATA
Source organism: Aegotheles bennettii (assembly GCA_013398125.1). Classification (NCBI taxonomy): domain Eukaryota; kingdom Metazoa; phylum Chordata; class Aves; order Caprimulgiformes; family Aegothelidae; genus Aegotheles; species Aegotheles bennettii. The sequence goes on along the minus strand of VZRW01011297.1, from coordinate 58,051 downwards.
AATATTTAGAATGATACTGCAGTAAAGAATACAAATTCACCTATGCCTTTCCTGTTTTTAGCAGTGACATTTAATAAACACAGCTTTATAGCTACTATATTTAAATGCAATTGGTTCCATACATTTCCAGCTTAATAAGAAATAATACATATTCATTTCTGCTCATTAACAGTCAGTATATAACTCTTAGCTAATGAACATTCAATTATGTTCCCTGAATACATTGTGGGATAAATTCTCTTTTTGTTGCTCATATCAGTTCGCTTCAATTCAGTTGCTTCTAATTAAAATTCTTTTGCCTCATGTAGACAAAACTGGTTTTTTTGGAGTCCCTGGAGGCTTCTTTAAGAGTTCTGTTTTATCTTTATGTACAGTCAGCTCCCTAATTAATGCTTTAAATAGGGTAAACTTTACTAAGGCTCCTGGGTTCAGTTCAAAGGGGAAAAAAACAGTTAATTTTATATCTCATTCTCACACAATTCACTGGAGTCTCTCTTTTTCTTGTAAATCTACTTTTTTCTTTTGTTTTCAAGTGAATTCAATAATCAGGGAAGGTGCCAGTTTGAGAGCACTGGGAGTTGGATATCCCCCATGATCAGTCTAGAGCTTTCCTTACCCAGAGAAACTGAAGATAAATTCTTGTCAAGTTGTCCAGTTCTGCAGCCAGCTCAGGTGAGGAACTTTTACAGGAGGATTCTCCAAGGGGACATACCCAGTGGATTCCTTGAGATAATACTACCTTTATTTTCACTCAGCATCAGCAAGACGCAATGCAATTTTTTTCTAATTTGTTAACAGAGCTAGCTCAGCAATGTATCTGCCTGTCTAGGACCAAAACTCTAACACAAGTCCTACTTCCTCCACTGGGACTAAGAATATCTGAGCTCATCATTTACTTAGTTGCCTCCTTTTGCAGAGATCATTACAGGTATGACTTGCCAACTGAAGTGACTAGGTTCTTGCCTCTGATTTTACTTGCCTTCTGTCTGTTAAGCAGTGCAAAGAGAAAGGAATGCAGCAGAAGCAGCTTCAGGGAACTCTTAGCATGAGGTTTTCCTCTATGGTGCAGCATCCTAGGACATATTCTTGGACTACCAACATCTTTGGGTCAGATTCTCATACTTAACAGAATGGGGACAGCAACTTCACGCTAATAAAAACAGTTAGAAACAACTCTCAAGTGAAGCGAACCATTTGGAAACTTAGGCAGCAAACACTGTGTGAACCCCATGTGCACCAATATAAGGGATATAACTCTAGCCCAGGAAGTCTAACATTTAGGGAAGAAGGGAAAGAGCCAGAGAAAGGAACTTTTGTAAAAGGAAACATCTAGAAATACCCAGGAGAAAGCTTAGCTTTAGGAATGTTTCAGTTCTATTTAACATTAAATGAAAATACCAAGATACATGTGTGTCTGCAGCTGTCTTAGAAGAAAAGAGAAAGTGTTTCTAGGTTAGTGTATATGTGTGTGCACACATGTGTGCCTGCTTGGGTGGATACACGTACACATTTCAGCACAACCTCCAGCCCACAAGTACCTGAGCACTCTGAAATTAACAGTCCAGAACTGTTTTCTTGTTCAAAGTCACACTAAAACAATAAATTCTATGGAGGGAGGTGCAGAGGTAGATTTCCAGCAGACTGAAATTGATTGATGGAGCCCCAGTGAATGACACCATGTGCTATCCAGAACATTCCAATGGGTGGAATTTTTTATTCAATGCTAAAAATATATTAGTTCTAAAGGCTGCTAAGTAATGCTCATTTCAGCTACCTTCTATAATCAGATCTTTTTCTTCCCCCAAGGTCTAACATTTAATTTGTCCTTTATCAGTACAGATCTTGAAACAGTACAAGTCAATTCTAATTCCACAGGATTATTCTTCCACAGTAAGTATTTTGTCTACTATTGCCACTGATACTCTCTGCACAACAAACGATGTTTATCCCCATAAACTACGTTAAGGAGACAAGTATGTGCGCACAGCTTAGTGCTAAGCTTCAGAGCCTCACACAACGCCTTTCTGATTCTGATACAACTATCAAAAATATTTGTGGCATTTTAGTTCAAAATCCTCGTGTCAGCTGGCCACAGTGCCTCAGCCTGATACTGAGGTTGTACGTTGCATGGCCGAGGCACAAAGACCTGTGAGGGTGTATGGCTTACCAGGATATTGCTGGAAGACTGTTCCAGGTGGAGAAAGACAAAATTGACGTGACTTGCTTTGGTCTGCGAGATGGCTGCACTGGTCCCTGGAGAGAACGTGCTGTCAGCTGTGTCCAGATTTCCTCTTGGCAGGCATTAGTCAGCATTGTTCCAGGAGGGAAGCAGAGTCTGAATCAGCACTAGGCAGCATGGCCTGGAAAGAAAGAAAAGTTAAATTGACAATGGAAACACATTGGGAATCTACTACTCCTACCCATTTTGCATAAGAAGTTCACATTTAATATCGTGAAAAGAAAGAGGAAAATGAGAATGGTACTTTGCACGAAGAAGTTTTGTACAGAGTCCTTCGGAAAAGGGTTTATTTCTCACAAGCAGTTGACATGCTGCCCTAACCTTTCTGTGCAGCAGCACTGCACGACTGTGGCCACGAGATGGCGACTGCCGTCCAACGCGAGCAGAGAGCAATTCAAACACAAAGCAGGTGTTCAGTTGGAGGATCAAAAAATGCCTTTGTGAGAGTATTTCATAAAGGTAAGACAACAGCCCTAATCAGAAGACTCACGTGGGAAAATGCTGAAAAAGGTGACTTCTGTTACCTTGTGTTTCAGATTAGGAATTACTTATGGAAGATTTTTAAAAATGTTTGCAAGGATTTGATATTCTGCAGTATATGATTTTGTCTACTCCACATTTTTATAGAATTGATATGTAGTGGAATTACTTTTAAATTACTATACCTTTATTAAAATCATTATGATAAGAATATATGTTGGAGTATACCCTTACAAATGCTAGGAAGAAAGAATAAACTGTCCCAAAGGCAGCTATGAGGCAAAGATCTTAGTCCAATTTAAACTGCACATATAATTTATATTAAAAACTATAAAACCATTGATCAATGTTCATTTTACCATAGATTCACAAACTGAACAGGAATTACTATTCAAAAGAGATGCTGACATCAATTTATACAAAAGAATTACATGCAGTTGCACCTCCTCACATTTTCTGAACATTAAAACTTTTTTTTCATTGTGTTTGTGCTTTGGTGCCTGCAATGTTGAGCCTTTTTGATGGTGCTGTGGCTAATCAGCCTTAGAGGAGTAAAATATTTACAACCAATATCATTGTTTTTAACAAACCTCGAAGTCACAAGAAACATTCCTCTACATAATAACAACATGGTGTCTGTAAAGCCAGATGTTTTAGTATTTCCCACATACAGAGATAAGATCGTTATCACTATTTGGTAAGGACAAATACAATGGTTCTTAGAACTCTGTATTGTAAATGACAAGTAATTGTTCAGAAATGCATGCAAGTGTTATCATGTACTACAGTGTGAGTCACAGGGTGAGGCCAGTGACAAAAAAGCAGACACTATATAGGGATATATAAGTATTACGTGTTACATACAAATTAATCCTTCCTGCCCACTCAGCAGGTCAGTTCTCAGAGGAAGTGATATTTCCAGTTTGAGTACTTCAAGAAAGGTGTGGACTCACTGGAGAAAAGCCAGAAGAAAGCATTAAGAATTATCAGATATCTGGAAGCTATGACCTGGGAGAGAAAACCTGAAAACACTTGATTGTGTAATCTAGTGAAGGCTTGAAAGACTCATAACACTACACAAGCGTGCAAAAGGTAGCTGCAAAGAAGAAAGTGAACAGCCCTCACACCCACCAAGAATGGATATAAATCACAATGAGAAACACTCTGCTTAGGTACAGAAAATATCCCTTCAAGATATTACCAGAGAAATGCTGGAACAGACCAGCTAGGGAAGTCATGGGGCTTTAGGAAGAGCTTGTACAATCATCTGTCAGGAATGATGGAGGTAGAACTGATTTTCCTCCTCTGGAGTTCCGCTCAGCCTTACTTTCTATGGGAATTGTGCTGAACTGGTTGGTTCACTGCTCTTGGGCTTTTCAGAGCATAGTGCTGGTTGCAAGGACTGGCAACCACAGGGACACCCTGGAAACCAGCCAAGGGAAATCCTGCACTACTCAAGCTTCCATTATACTTCACTTAGCCCAAATATATCATTATGATTACTCCTTAAGCACCTGCAGTTGCAAAACATAAATAAATATTAATTTCATAATGACTAAGTTCTGTTAATTGTGATTATATATTTGTGGAAGCAGCCACGTCAAAGTGGGAACTAAGCTATGAGGCACTTTAATTATTTTTGTTACATGAGTATGAACAGTCCAGCAACACACAGACTGATGTTGTGATAGAAAGTACAAATATTTTCGTGTGAAGGACGGGCAGGGGAAAGGGAAAAGCCCCGTAACAAAACAAAGTGTCTGAATCAAGGTCATGTAGGAGGCAGGGAGCCAGCGGCCTTAGAGCAGCACTGCCTGTGCAGGCAGAGAGCGGTGCTCGCTCCCACCATTGCAGTGGGTCACTGTGGGACCCTAAAACCATGTTTGCTAAGTGTGGTCAGGCTGAAACTTCTTTTTGGGTTGAAACCAGAAACCAGAAGCAGTGGCGTTTGTGTTTGAAGGTGCCAACCGGCAGAAGGTGCTGGAGAACAGAGCGCTGGATGTTTCACAGCGCTCCCGAGCCTGGCCCGTGGCCTGCCCGCCCGAGGGGGCCCTCAGGCAGCGCTGTGCCCGCAGGGGCAGCCCCGGGCATCCCCCCCGGGCAGCTGTGCGGGAGGAGATCCCATGTGAGCCCTGCACGGACAGGCGGGCTGCAGCGCTCTCCGGACCTCACCTACTCCAGACTGGGATCTCCGTGTCAGCCCCCTGCGGTGGTGCAGGTGCAGCCTCCTCCTAGGGACAGGGCTGTGTGCCGCGGCCGCCCGTGCCTCGCCTCTCAGGTGAGGGCCCTGTTGGTCTCGGGCAGTCAGTGCTTACAAACAACGCCCCTGGGCACCACACAGCGAGCATCGCCTCCCTGCCCGGCGCTGGGGCGTGTGGGGGAGGCGGGCACGGCCCCGGGCAGCGCGGGGAGGAGGGTGCGGGCAGGGCTGCCGGCCCGCCCGGCCATGGCAGC